>JARVGV010000694.1:3391771-3405671 GCA_031762435.1 Hypsolebias longignatus
CGAAAATCCGCGTATACGGCCGCGGATCCGGGCGGATCCGGTATACGGCTGAATCGGTTTACGGCCGAGCCGTTAGAGCGGATCTCGGCCGTAAACCGGGGACTACCTGTATATGTTGGATTAAATACATGTTAAAATAAAATTAAAAATCTAATTTTCTTTAACATACAAAGAAAAAAGGTTCCAGTAAAAAAAATAAAAAATGAAATAAAAGAGCCATTGCTCTTAATTTACAAATAAAACAAAAGTAAAAATCAGTCAATCAGCAGAGTGACTTTGCTGAAATTTGCTTAAAGAGGCTACAACTGTTCTTTAAGCTAAAAACAGAAAAGAAACTAGATGAGCTGTAGCTAAAAACTACAAAAAGTACATAAAAGTATACAAATTAGTGGTTATCTTCAGAATGAGCTGAGCATTTTGATACATGAACGACTAAAATAAGTAACTCGACGGCAAATACAAAAACAACAACAACAACGTTGAAATACACAAAGAAACACTTATTTTTGAAAAATAAACATTTCAGTTAATATGTGTTGTATAGGGTAATAAAACCGCTTTATTTGATTCGATGAGGACAGCGATCTCTTCCCAAGGGACAACATTTTGTAAAATCTCCCTGTAATATTTAAAAAAAATAAAGAATGAAATTTAATTTACTGCTGGCACTGGCAGCCATTGTAAATTTGTTAATAGTTTAGTTATACATCCAGTGACTACTTTTGAGTTTTAATTGAAATCCATCCACTGGGTCAAGAGATACTTTGCTAACACACTCTCAGCTTCAGATTTTGTTTTTCCCTTTCTTCCGGTTGCTCTCTTCTTCCGGGGTTGTGACAGCGAGCAAAAGTGCATGAATCTTTGGGAATTGTTTTTACGCTCGACGCCCATCCAGATCCACCACAGACCGAGCTACCACAACCCACACGTGTGGAGCAGAGGGCTGCCATCTAAAGGCTCCAGTATACTCCCGCGTGCTGTCAGCCGCACGGAAACTGTGCACCGAGGGTTGAGACTTCATGCTAGAGCGTCCACCCTGAGCGCCTGCAGAGCAGCTCCGCAGACAAGGGGTGTTTGTTTACCTTAAGGACAAATTGATTTTGCTGATTGGTAATTTGCTGACACGCCTACTGGACTGATTGACAGGTCGCAAAAAAAAAAAAAGGAGAGAGAGCTGGCAGTCTCAGCATGTTCTGCGTTTATATGTTGTTAATAAAAAGTTCTTGAAAACAATTTAAAAAATAAATAAATAAAAACAGGGAGCGCTGGTCCTGCAACCCACACATCAGACCAACCCACCAGGACATCTCCAGACCCTCCCTGATTTTAATTTGCTGGTGACAAATTATTTCATTTCTCACCATTTCAGTCATGGCATCAACAGAGGACGAAGAGATCATTTGCCAATTGGCAAAAAAACAACAAAAGAAAAGGCCAGATCAGGGATGTCCATCTTTCGGATGGCTGTGCATACACAATCACGTTGTACCTGGTGCAATGTCAATAAAGATACTCTGACTCTGAAGAAGGGGAATTTAATACATCAGTGTCGCATACAAAACAGTCCATCGCCGGACAGTTTACTGTGCGACATCGAGTACAAGTACGCAGCCGTAAAAATTGAGCTATGCACAGACATGCCCTGCGGGACGCTATGACTCCAATCCGGTACGCGTGGACCTCTGCAGACTGACGTACGCGCGAGTATACTGGAGGCTTAAGACTGCATTGGGCCCATAGTAGGACAGGAGTTGGTGCTTCACAATTCCCACCCAAGTTTTGATATAAAGGTCAGGAGATCCCAACAGACACACCTCCTTTAACTTCTGCACCACACGCACGCACGCATGCACACACACAATAATGTCACAGAAATTGAGCTAAAATTTGACATGATAGTAGGTGAGATTCATTAACACTTACCAAGTGTGACATTTATCAACTTCTTAAAGAGCTCATCCTTCCATCCTTCCTTCTGTCTGTCCTGCAGTCCATCTGTCCACTGTTCTGGAGTCCGTTCATACGTCCATCTGTCCTGGAGTCCATTCATCCTGGAGTCCCATCAGCAGCTTGAGCAGGAGGCCCAGCCATCTTTCCACAGCCTCCTCATCCAGCTCTTCTGGGTATTTCCAGGCCAGCTGAGAGACATAGACTCCTCAGAATGTCCTGGGTCATCCCAGATCTCCTTCCACTAAGACACGCCCTTTGTCTTTATCACTGCAAACCACCTCAACTGGTTCCACTTGGACACCAGGCACGAGGGCGATGTGCATTCTTCCTCTGAAAGCGAGGCCTTTCTTTTCTTTGTCAGAGCGTTGGAGACGGAGCATTTGCTCCTGAATTATGTATGATTTATGAGGAAGAAGCTGCTGTGACTTCTCAATGAACACTGGCCAAGAGGAAAACAGAGCCGAGAAGGACTCCACTGAACCAAGTGACCATATTTTAGGTAAATGGAATGTGGCAGTTGGAAAGCAAGGAGAACAGTGTTGTACACCGCGAAGGAAGGAAGAATATTCTTGAGGAATATGAGCTCCGCTTCGGGGGACCGGTTTGTTCTGCGATGCTACTACGGCCCGTGGACACGTGGAGTTCTGCCACAACAAAAGGAGACGTGTTTGAGGGGAGGAGAGAGACGGCTTTCAAACAGAATATATTAAATGCCTTCTTTTGCTGCTCTACCCTCTGCGGTAGCCGTCCTTTGTGTTCGTCTCTCGTCTTCAGGCTACGGCACTAACAAGGCTTCCTGCCACAGCCTCTGATCGCGCCGCATTTACCTCGGCGTCTCACAGTGAAAACACAGCAGCTGCAACTTTCTGCCTGAACTTAAGTCACTTTGAGGGATGCTCAGTAGATAAATTGGGAAACGCTGGAAACAAGTTCATGGCTGTTTGGAAACTTGTTTCAAGGTAAATAAAATGGCACAGCGCCTCATGGGGATCTGGCGAGGGGGCGAGAACAAGACACTTCCAGCACATTAAGACAATCAATGACAACCAACAAGTAAGAGGTGTTATAAAGTTACTACGAAGTCTCCACCACAAGTTCAACCTCTCAACAGTCCTGCATGAGGGACTGCATTAAATTATGATCCAACAGGATCGTCTTCGGACTTGGATTTAAAAAAAATCTCAGTTCTTGGCTGAACTTTCACACCACTCAAGTCATTAAGATTCACTAACAGGGCTACAGCATTTTTTATTAATATATCAATAAAATTTCCTTCAAAGATCATAAGTAATTTCTATTTTAGTTCATTTTATTTTAAAAACAGACAACTTTGGTGTTTGCAGTTTATCATTAAATGAAATGCCAAGACTTATAAATAAAGCAAAAGGAAATGGGTTGAAGTGACAATTACAACGCTACAAACAAGTATTTTTTAATCATAAAAGTGTTTGAAAATATTTTTAAGTATTTTGTAAGGATATTGTTGGTTGATTTAAAAAAAAAATTGTTTTAATGATATTTCACACTGTCATAGCAACATGTCATCAACGTACAATGTCACCGGGGTGTCTGAACGACAGCAGAGCAGCTGGAACATCTGGAGATATGAACACTGTTTACACCAAGTGTCTTTCAACAAACCAGAAGTAGGCATAAAACTATATAGACCACAATGTATTGCAAAATAACCACAGTGAGCATGGGTATATTCATAACTGTAACTAGTGCACGCCAGTGTTCCCTCGTCAATGAGGGATTTGAATATTGAATGTTTGTAGTTTTCAAGATGGGTGTTTTTCTGGACTGGAACTGAAAAGAATGAAGTGAACCTTAATGTTTTTGATGCAAGATATTCAAGTGGGTAGGAGTTATACTGTGGAGAAGAACGGAGAGAAGTTTTTGTTTCTTATCTGAGGTGGTGCAAAGTAACGCATCATGGCGAGTTGAGGGAGCAATTGGTGGAGCTAGAGGGTGGTTGGTCATTGGTGGCCTTGGCCACCATTAAACAATTTTTGACCCTCCAACCAGCAACCCCAAATGGAACATGGCAACCCATTTTTTTTTTTAGATGGACGTTTATGTAAGGTGCACACAGGCCACACACCAAAATGGAAGTTTATACTGCACATTTTTTTTTTAAGTTATCCAGCTCGCAAGATGGATGGAGAGAAAGGTCTGTCACGATAAATTTTGCTGGGCGATTAATTTCCTCAGAAATTATTGTGATAAATGATATTGTTTGAAATTTGACAATAATTAGTAATTATTATCAAATTTAAAAATAAATGTCAGTTAATTTTTGTGTGTAGTGTCTTTTTTGGCCAGTGGATGGCAGTATAAGACTGTTTGAACCAAAGGATGGATAGTGAGGGAGCGAGCAGTGCGTCTCTAAGAAAAAATGGGAGGGAAGCCCCTTGACGTGACATGTCTCCTTCCTTTATTTCGCTTCTCAAAATGGCGGACACTCGTGTGGTTTGAGCTCTTTAGCATAGCATTTTTCACACAAAGCTTTTAATTTAAAAAAAATCAGTAAACAAGTTCTCAGCTTTTTTTTGCAGACAAAACAACTTTACATGAAGGCACAGGTTTCAACTGTGAATTGGTGAGGTTTTTTCCCCCTGAGGTCGGCTGGTTAGCTTAGCTGCTTTTAACAATTGAAAAACGTGATTTCGGATGGTTAATATGGATTTTAAAGAGAAAAAAGAAAGGGAGGGGTCATTGAAGAGTTGTCTTGTCATCCAGTGTCTTCAGTAGAAAGAGAGAGAAACGAAGAAACAATAAAGCCGATAAATAAAAATGAGGTCGATAATTTTCATTCACCATGTGCTTAATTGATTTATTGTTTATCGCGACAGGCCTAGTATTCAATGCCTCTCTTCTCTCCACAGCAGGGGACAAAAATGTCAATTCATAAATGAAGTTGACTATAAAAGTTCATCAACCTTAGCAAACACAAGAACAGCTAGAAGTCAGTCAGATTTACGGACATGGAGCTAAATTTCGGTGTGGTAGTAGCTGAGAGTCATTCACATTACTTACTCTGAGCACTGACAGGTCATGCATGAGATCAGACATAGAATTGTTTTCAAGGGTTGTCCAAAATTGCTGCAATTATCATTATTATTATTTAATTATCAATAAATCAACATCTAAAATGCTTGTATGAAAGCAGAGAATGATGACGGCCAAGAATCCCCTTTTCACTTTAATCCTAATATCGTGATACTAAGAATCATAAACATAAAAGGGTTTTACACACAAACAACTTTAGTTCAAGGACGACCTGAAACAGGTTCATCTCCTGAGCCAAAACTGCCACTGATGCAGAGATTTAGATCTCATTTCATGGAAAGCAATACTTCCTGCAGCCTAAAATGACTAAAAAATAAAAATACACTGGACTTCTAATCATGATTTTCTCCTGAAGCCCGTTTGATTTAGTCTCACTCCATGAATAAAAAAAGGCCTGGTTTTGTTCAGACAGGTGACATTTTTTTAACCTCACATCGTGGCACAGTGGCTGCAGCCTGCTGTGGGATGAATCCTGGCTAACCTCACTCTGCAGACAGGAAGTGCTGCAGCGGAACATCCTGCGGTGTGAAAGGTCAGGAGCTGGCCAACTTCTCAGTAAATACTCCAGCCTTCCTGACACTTTTAATTTATTGTAAAAAAAAAAAAAAAAAAAAAAAAAAAAAAGCGACGTCAGGTGCAGCTCGGGGAGGACGTGAAGTTAGCGAGTGGAGAAGAGAGCTGTGATGCTCCTGCAGTTTCCCATCCTCATTATCTGACAGATTGGAATTCAGTTCATGTTCTTTAACATTTGCACATCTGCCTATAATTATTGTAAAAACATCCAGTTCATTTGTATGCATTAGAGGCGTTCATAGTCAAGGTTTCAGTGTCTTTTTTGGGTTAAAAAGAGCTGAGTAGCATAAACAGACGTGGAGGTGTTTCCGGTAACCTGTCGGTGGGACAGAATCTGCAGCGGATTATGAAGCCCGTCAGCAGTTTGGTTGTAATTAAACACCAGAACCGTCGGCCCACTTTTACCTGACATTAGCAGACCTGCAAACCATGTCCGGTCGTCCGTTCTGAAGGACGTGATCGCTGCAGAAAACAAGGAGGAAAGACGGTTTGACAACGTCGCTCTCATTTGTCTTTTCCAGAAATATCTACAGTTCAGGAGGTTTACCAGCTTTGATTTGTAAATGAGTATTTAAGTGATCTGAAAAATGGCTCTGAGGCAGAGTTTTTATGGACATACTGTGACGTTTCTCCTTTTGCTCCAAATGTGAAGCCTCAGCGGCTGCGACTGTTGAGAGACAGAACAGAGTTCACGAGGGAGTCTCCAAAACGTCTCAAAACATTTGCAGGATTTCAGTTTCCTCGTGTTCGTCTCAACACCGAGCTGTTTGACTCATGCGCGAGTGCTTCGTATGATGTTTACACCTGAGGCTTCATCTCTGCAGTGTCAAAACTAATAAACTGCCCTCTTCTAAAATCTAATCTGGTGGATGAATCCTCAACGTGGGGACGGCTGCTGAAGTTGGCTCAATATGAGCTGAGGTGGGACTGACGTGGTCAATAAAACATGACCTAGAACACGGTGTTGCAGGATGTCTGCAAAAAAAAAAAAAGGGTTGTGCATTATTTTATTTTTTTTTTAAACTAGAGAAATTGTATTTCCTGCAAAAATGCAGTGTGAAGGCTTATTGCTGAACAACTTGCAAAAAACAAAACTGAAATTAGCTAAAAACTGCTGAAATGTACCATAGCTGAAATAAAAGAACAAGCCAAAATTAGAAGAAAGTGGAAAGAACAGATACAGTATTTGCTGAATTATGGTTAAACAAAAACGTTAGGAAATTAGCTAAAGAGGCTGAAACTGGGGGGGGGGGAAAAAAAAGGATGAAAAGTAGCTGAAAATACAGAAAGAAGCTTACACTACCAGGAAGGAGCTGAAATGAGTTAAAAACAATAATAATAATAATAATAATAATAAGTTGAATTACATGAAAAAGCTAAATTTAGCAGAACAGACGGAAAAGTAGCTGAAATAGCAGAAAAAGTTGAAATGTGCAGAAAGTAGTTGAAAGAAGCACAACAAGCTGAAATTAGCAGAAAGAATTAAATTACCACAACAAACTTGAACTAATCTGAAAATAGCTGAAATCAGCTAAAAAATGTCAAAAAGTTAGCTGAAAATGTAGACAAAGCTTAAGTTACCCTAAGAAAGTAGAGAGAGCACAATTTTGACTAATTAGACTGAAAAAGCATAAATGAGCAAAAATAGTGTGAATTATATGGGAAAAGCTGAAATTAAATTTAAAAAAGCTGAAAAGTAGCTAAAAAAGCAGAAAGAAGCTTAAATTAGAAGGAAGTGGAATTGTTGCTGAATTAGACTGAAAAAATTAAAATGAGTGCAAAAAATGTGGAATTAGCTGAAACAACTATAATTAGCATAAAAACAGCTAAATAGTAGCTGAAATAGCAGAAAATACTGAAACGCAGAAATAAGCTGAAAGGAGCACAAAACAGCTGGAAAAAACAGCTGAAATTAGCTGGAAAAACTAGTTTAATTCTACAAAAGGAAGTTGATGCAGAACGAAATGTGAAAGGAGCAGTAAAAGGTTGTAAACAAATCTAAAGACGTGAATGAGCTCGAGTCAGTTTCTATTAGAAAAACAAAATGGCAGAAAAGGCTAAAGTTGCACCAATACCAAAAGTCATAGCAGGATTGTCCTGAAACAGCTGAACGTTTTGATTTACTTGTTGAAAATGGATCACAGTGGAGTGAAAGCTTCATGGACGTTCAAAACAACAAACAGCAGCAAACGGTGGGTTTGAAAGAGTTCATGACGAGCTGCAAACTTCCAGATTTATTTCACTGCCATGCTTTTTTTTATTTTTATTTTTTTTAGGCATGAACCACAAAAAATATTAAATGACAAAAAATAAATAAACATGAGGAAAACCACAGACCAACTTCATCTGATCATTTGTTATTCCCTGCTCTCCTGGAGGTCCTGTGATGTTTTCTGAAGCTGCAGAACGTCACAACCAGCTTCTATAAATAACTTCTCACTGAGGCAGAGCTCAACCAGGTGAAGAGCGCCCTCTATCTGCACACTGAAGAAGTTCTCTGAACAGAACCAGAACCTGCTTTTTCACCTTTCATCTGCTGAATTGTTGCCAATTAAAGCTCAGGAAGGAACCAGTGGATGTTCATCTACAACGATTAAAAGAGAAAGTATAAAGTCTGCCAGAAGATGAACCCATGTTGTACATTTTGTAAAGGATGAACTGTATTCTGTGTCCTAGAGGTCGCACGCCCCTCCCTTGGATCCAACACTGGTTTCACCCACTGGACCAGGACATGTCACTGTGGCAGATCAACTGGTGCTTGTTAACGTCTGAAGCACAACTTCTATCCATCCTGAGAGCTTCCAGGACTCAAACCAACAAACGTGTGGAAAAATGTGAACATTTTATTTAACCTTTTTTCATTTCCAGGTCGCAGGAGGAGTCTGTGTGAGAGGACGAGTCCATCACAGGACCAAAGGGACAAACGTGACACTCACCAACACTTAGGGGCGATTTAAAATTACCAATTAACCTAACGTACGTTTTGGGACCGCTGGAGAAAATATGAGCATGTCAAATTAAAAAAAATTAAAAATAGAGCGAGGTTGGTCCTCAAACAGGATCAGAGTTCTAATTTTAGGCCCTTAAAGACCTGGTCTGCACTCCTGGTGATGGAGCAGCTGTCTTTTTTTTTGTTGACAGTTTTATTTTGAAAGCGAATGTTTTGGGAAGTAAACAATTTATAAATGAGGTCAAAGAAATTCAACACCGTCTGTTTCTCAATACGAACGTTGCTAAAGCAGAACTTGGTCGAGTGTTTCGCCTCTTCTTGTAATTCACATGCACAATATGCACGTGATTGCATGGAATTAGTCAATAAGCTCCGCCCCTCATGAAACCTCATGGCCCACCTTGCCCCCCCTCAGTAAACATCTCTCTTCAGCGGCTGAAGGTAATGAGCAGGACCGAATGGGCTCCACGTTCCTGAGCACCCGAGCCAACACCCTGATGCTCGGTGTCATCAGAAGTTAAGTGATCCGGTCCCCGGATCAAAGCAGGACCGCAGATCTTCACTGTCTGGTTTTATCTCTGCTCCAGTCCTCAGAGGCTCAAACCGCCGGACTGAGCTGACACTCACAGGTCACGCCCGTGGAACCAGAATCAAAGCGCTCCGTTTGAAGATTACAGGTTAAAAAGTCCACAGAACCATAAAAACTGCAGTTGGATGAAAAACAAACTGAATTTAGCTGCAAACATGAGCCTTTCACCTGCACACTCTGGTTACCTGTCAGAGCACAACAGAGGTGAAGGGTTCAGTCAGGTGTGGGTCGGAGCTGCACCAAACTAAACCAACTGTTGCTGTGAACAGGAACAGCCACGTTTCAAAAGATGAAACGAATTAAAAGACCGCGGCTGACGAAGGTCAAACTGTGTTTTATTGAACAAACATGAAAAGAATGACGTTAAAATACCTGGAGTGTCTGGAAAATAAATTACATTTTCATGCTTTAGATTTACAAACAGACACCAGCACAAAAATAAAAGTAAAAAGCAGGTCGTATAAAAGATTCACTGCAGATAAATA
This sequence comes from Hypsolebias longignatus, assembly GCA_031762435.1. Classification (NCBI taxonomy): domain Eukaryota; kingdom Metazoa; phylum Chordata; class Actinopteri; order Cyprinodontiformes; family Rivulidae; genus Hypsolebias; species Hypsolebias longignatus. The sequence goes on from JARVGV010000694.1 coordinate 3,401,391, forward strand.
ATAAATTAAAACTAAAATCAGAAACTGTTAATTCAGTGGGTTGATTTGAATCTAAACTTGTATTTTATTATTTTATCAGTTACTGTATTTATAAATTATGGTTAAACACACACACTGAACAATATTTTTTTTTTAAATGCAGCTGTATATCTACCATCAACACAGGTTTCTATAAATTGATCACACACACACACACACACACCGTCAGAACCGTGTAAATTGACCAGACCTGAAGAGAACGCACTAATAATAAAAATGGCCGACGTTCGACCCCAGCTGCAGTTATACTTCAACAGGAGAACTGAAATTAAGCCGTTAGCGCAGCTAAACGAAGAATTTGATGGGAGTCATCAACAACACGTCCATCCTCAGACTCATCATGAATCCAGTCACTTCCTCTCAGCGTCATGTTTTCCGTTAGCAGCATAGGTAACGGCCTCCTTCAGTCTCTGAACCACCATGTGGCACGGTCGACTGAGTTCTCTTCAAGACGACAGAGTTTTGAGTCTAAAGTGCTCCTTAAGGCGATGAGCTCGCTTCTAGAAAACTTTCTAAAACCCGGAACGATGAGAACCCTCCGTGTGGAAAAAGCCGAACCGGTCTCGGCAGTTAACCGGAGCTCATCCAAAACAAATCGGAATCAAAAAGCGGTTCAAGTTCAAACCCCTCGCAGATGAAAGGAGGCGGCGATGAGGTGTTTGAAGACACAGTGAAAAGCTAAACTGCCTCTAAATTAGATGCACACGGCTTAAACAAAGTTTATATTTGACATTTGTGACGCTCGTTCTTCATAAACTCCATCTCCATCTTCTAATGCTCATCCGTGGTCGGGTCATGGAGGCAACAGGTCCAGGAGAGAAGTCCAGACGAGCCTCTTCCCAGCACCACTCCCGGCTTCTCCTGGGGGGATCTCAAGCAGTTCCCAGGTCTGAGAAGATACACAATCCCTCCAGTGAGTTTTGGGTCTGCCCCGGGATCTTTTCCCAGTGGGAGGTGGCTGGAAAACCTCCAAAGGGAGGTGTCCTTATCAGATGAACCACCTCAGCTGACTCCTTTCGATGCAGAGGAGCAGCGGCTCTACTCCGAGCTCCCCCCGGATGACGGAGCTCCTCCTCCGATCTCTAAGACCAAGTCCGGCAACACTAGAAAACAAACTCATTTTAGCCACTTGGATCCAGGATCTTCTTTTAGCCATGATCCAAACCTCACGACCACATGTGAGGGTTGGAACGTAGACAGACCAGTAAATCCAGAGGTGTAGCTTTTGACTCAACTCCTTCACTAGGACCGCCCGAAACAACGCCCTCATTACTGAGGATGAGGCTCCCTTTTATCCAACCCATGTCCCACTGTGTTCTACCATCGCTCATGAACAAGAAGCCCAGATACTTGAACTCCTCCACCTGACATCTAAAATATATCCAATACAACCTTTTGAAAGAGCTATCAGGAACAGGTAGCATAGTGTTTGCTCATAAATGATCTTTGAAGGAACATTAAATATTCACGTGAGAAATTAGAAACAAATATATTTATCTACTCTGTTTTCAAAAGACCCGTTATTTTCTGATCTGGATTTTACAAATGAATCGCTGAAGCTCTGAAGCAGTGAAGCGCGTCCAGGACGCTTGAAGAGGAGCGAACGTCGAGGTCTTCACTCTGCGGCTCGGCGCCAGGAGCAGACAGATGTGCTGATGTGCTGTTTATAGCCGCGGGCCTTTTCCCGACTTCTAAAGGCTTCCGCTGTCAAACGGCAGCGCCGGGGAACGCGTGACGCAAAAGTTAAATGAAGGTTAAACGGAAGCGCTTCAAAGTGGGAGATCTCCACAGAAACATGATGGAGCGAAGGTTAATGTGTGCCTTGTCGAGACACGGGAACAGCTTGTAGCTCTCGGCCGTTACCGGTTTGAGGTCCAGTTTGGGTCAGAACGCCTCCGGGCCGCCGTCTATTGGTTTGGTGCGCACAGCAGCCGCATGCAGCACGATAAGAGGGTTTGTGCTGATGCTGAGAGAGCAGCTCTGTTTCAGGTTAGGTTTTCTTCTGCTGCTGCCTCCGTGCACGTTCTGTGATACCAGGCAGGAGGTACCGACCAGGCATTCGCTGGACCTGAGACAAATGGCAGCATCCACATCTGATATGTTCACTGAGGCAACGGAACAGCAGAAAAAACAGAAATACTAACTATTTTTATCAGCTCTGTTTTTGAACAGGAGTTTCTTGATGAAGTCAAAGGGAAAACAAATACAGTTCAATAAAAATTTTAATTAAATGAAGCGGTGAGACACTTTAAAGTTTAAATCTGTTCTTAACACCTGAAAAAACACCGTTCTCACTGCCACCGTTAACGATTTAACTCATTTTTTTAAAAAATCAAAACTCGGCGGATTTTCGCCTTCAGTAAAAGATTTTGTCAAATCGATGTGACGTAATGACATGAGCTGAGGTCAGAGGTCAACGGGAATTTAAATAAAGGCTAACTGTGTAATAAAAAAATCGTATTTTCTAAAATTCGCAGCTAATTGTGCTTTCTTTAAAATAAAATTGACGCCACCAAAGTCAACGCAGCCTCCACACTTGTCATCATTTTTACCACCTAACGAACGTTTTATTACTACCTAACCTGTCCTTTTAAATATAAATACATGTAATATAAATAAATAAGAACGAACACACTTAAATAATCCGATGTAAAATGCAAAGCTTAACTTGTTTATGCACTCGCTGACCACAATAACAAAATGGCTGTCTGATTGTACAAAACAGATTATTTCTCAACACCTAAGATAAAGAGTTTTACTGAGGAACAAGTCCGGTGTTGGGTTTGAGGATGGTCTGAATTTAGGGGGTTTCCTCTTCGAGTTGGGGGATCTAATGGAAGCCTTCTTACCTAGGTGTACACGAGGGGTGCAACCAGATTGCGCAAGACAAAAAAACTTAATATTTCCTGTTAAATTATAAACACTGTCTTACAAAAACTACAATAAAAAAATTAACTGTCAATTTTGTCTGGTAGCATTTAGTCTTTCGAATTCAGCTGCCCCGACCTCCTGCAGCTACGTGCTGAGTGGGAAGAGTAACACATGGTAATTTACTAACTTTGAAGGTAAAGTTTGAACCAGTTAACCTATTTCAGCTGAGAGTAGTCAAGGGCAAAGCTAAATGTTATACTGTGTGTGTCCTGGGTAATAAATTAATAAACGTCTGTACGTTAAAGCCGGTGGCAACAGCAAAGCCGATACAGTACTCATTCACCCACCCAAATCTATTCAGAAGTTATTTAAAATTTTACTTTGTATTAAATGTGCACTGAACAAAGCGATGTGTACACTCAGTAATGGTGTGCATGCATACAAACTTGCACATGTGACGAAACTCTGAGGTGAACTCACCATCAGTACGCAACTCCGCATGGACTTCCTGTTCAGTAACAGTGACTTCCTGTTCTGCAGGAAGTCAGCAATTTGAACCCTCTGCAGCTTCCTGCCATCAATGTTCTGTATACAGTATAGACTGGGAATATCTCTCTAAAAAAATCTGAATCAAATATCTTTCTTTTCCACTACCACAAAAAACTCAGCTCGTTTCAAAATTATGTATGACATTTATCCTTGTAATGACTTTTTGCTAAATAAATTTAATATAAATACCAATTCATGTGCACTCTGCAATTCAGATATTGAGACAACAGAACACCTTTTTTTTTTACATTGCAATTTCATTAATGTTTTTATTTATTTATTTATTTATTTATTTTTTATTTTTTTTTTTTTAAGATTTTCAGAGTTGGACCTTATCAAAGAGTTCTATTCCAGTTCTAAATTTTGCAATAATAAAATCTGGTCTATTAACAAGGGATGAAAACTTAAATTATGGTAATAACAACTTAATCCTTCTGGTCAAATATTTTACTCACAAACGCCGTTTCCTGAAAAGTACTCTCATGTTAAACTTTTTATTTTTAAGTGAAATAATTTTATTTAAAGGAAGTGCTTAAACATTGCAACCTTCCAAAAGCCCAGTCTTTAAACCACTATACTGTATTAATAGCTTATTTTAAGAATTGTAATTCCTCTTGAATTTGTAAAACAAAAAAAAAATGTTTTATTCTTAAACTGTTCCTGTTCATTTTTCATCATAATTTCTGCTGTTTTATTAAGTCAAATGTGAATGTTATTGTTGTTTGCCTTGTCATATGTGTTTTGTTCATATATATATATATATATATATATATATATATACAGTATATATATATATACATACACACACACACACACACGTAT
>JARVGV010000694.1:3405771-3426599 GCA_031762435.1 Hypsolebias longignatus
CTGTATACTGTACAGTATATAGATATACATGGTCACTTTGGGCGCATTTTTTTTTCAAAGTGATAATGTATAGATCAGACTTGAAGAAATTTTCATTTAGTGAGGGGGAAAAGCAGGAATGGCTCTTTTTATTCTAGGTTTAAAGCAAACTTTAGCAAAGCCATTTAAAAATTGAATAAATTATCAGTTGTACTCACCATTGAAGTTCTTTTGAAGATGGAATCAGGCGTTATTTCCTTCGGGGTGAACTTGTTCTTGTTTATCAAAGTTTTCATGAAGGCTAAATCCCGGTTGCTAGCTAAACGGCTAGCTAGTTCGGTTGTTGACCATTCTTTTTTTTTCAGTGAACGTTTGTCTTTAAATAATAGCACACCAATAACAGTTTAAAAAAAAAACTAAATTGGTATTTAGTTACAATTCTAAATGACCTCCACCTGTCGTCAAATGCTAATTAGCTGTGCCGAAACTTAAAAGGGAACGGCCACTGACTTCAAAGCCAAATCTGATTAGTTGATTAAACGGAAATCCAAATTTAGGCCTAGGTTTTGATTGGCCGAGAATTCTTCAAATTCACCCAGAGACAGCAAAAGGAGGATTCTGATTGGTTAATTTTCTTTAATAACAAAAAACTGCTGAAAAACATACAAACAGGCTCATTTTAAACTGTGTACGCAAACCAGTCAGGAATTATTTTTTTTATATTCACTTTCTTATTTTTTTTTCTTCTCATAAAAATGTACAAATTAAATTATTTAACTTTTTCCTTGATTTTTCTTAAAAACTTATCTGAATACATGAAAGGCCCAATTATATTTTTAATAAAACTATTCATGGCATACTCTATAGAATGTAATAGCAACAATTACTAGTTGATATATTTTACCTTCTTCCAGTTTTTTTTTTTTAAAGATTTTATCTGTTGTAGCTAAGGTTTAATCGACTACCAGGAAAAATATAGTCCATGTCCAACATTGTATTATTCATGAGGAAGAGAACTGTACCAAAGCCCACCCCTTCATATTTGGTATTATTGAAAAGCCCTAAATGTCCTCTGTAGAGAGTAAAAGGAGTTAATTCAGAAGTATGCTGTGGGTGGGAGATATTCAGGTGTACAAATATTCTCCAAGGAGGACAAATTTGAACTACTGGTAGTCAGGAAAAACTTGGAAACATAAATACTTGTAATAAAGCTGTTACGTTTCTATGTCTAATAACCAAAACTAGTGTCAAACACAAATACACAGAACAAAAAACAGTGAAACATGAGTGGTTCATATGGATATTTACTTTATTTGGCTTGAGTAATATGTGATGTCTTCATGCTGGAGTTACAGAACCATGAGTCAGTTTTCTGTGCCCGTGTGGTCCTTTATCTCAATCTGCAGAGGTAGTGGAAGGACGGACACACTGGGGATGGAAATGGTTAAATACAGAATAATCTCTTTACCCTGATGAAAAAGCACACAGCACATCTGCTAATGGAAGGGCGGAACTGGACTGAGCAGACGACTGAGACAAAGTGCATCGAAACAAATATGTTCATACGCAGAAATAAATCATGTTTACGCAGCTATGGCAACACAATATACAGGAACTATTTTTTATTGGGAATAAATATTAGGATTAGTTTCAGTGCTAGACATTCTGAACAGTGGTGTTTTGTGGTTTAATGGTTTACATAAATTAAAAAGTGTGGTTTGAAAACATCCAAACAGCAGAAGCTATAAGATAGATTTTAAACCTGCTTGTGTTCAGGTAGCACACAGTAAGGCACAGAGATGATCCAGTCCTTCAACCCTGAACAAATCTTCATAAAATGAGCATTTTTCAACACGTAATATAATTTTTGACTGGGGAATATCATTTCTAGTTCAATTAAATATAATCTCTTTGTCAATTTACAGCAAAAAAAATCATTTGTTTTTGAATATACATACAAAAATAAATGGGTCACATTCAAAAGGCTACATGTTCATGGTATTAATTTGCTTCTTTATATTTTTATGAAATTTATTTCCTATTTTTTTAAACTAACAGAGCAAAACACTACACAAGAAAAACGGCTTAGCAGTATATTTGTCCCAAAAACATTTGTCCTGTTGCAGCTGAATCACTGTTATTCGTGATCAACACATTTTATTTTATTTCTAACGGATTATTTTACACACTTTACAAGAGAAAAATTAAAAAGTACCACATTTGATTGGTATTCTTCATTTTTCAAAGTTACATTCTGTTCTGTTTTAATATAACGTAATACTATTTATTTTACATTGAGTCAATAAACCCTCATGAAAAGAACGGAATAAGAACCAAACATCTTGATGCATCTCTCAGAGCAGGAACCCTGTTTGGACATCAACAAACGGAGAGCTCTGGTTTGGGTGGTGTGGCACCAGGAGGGGGCAGTGTTTTTAGGGAGAAAGTGATTGTACAGCAGGCAGTTTCACTCCTCGACAATCAGAATGAAAATATAGCTCCTCTGTCCGTTCATTCAACAAAGACACAAACACGAGAACGTTATAAAATACCAACTTCACTAGCCTGTAGTTGTTCTGGACTAAACACTCTGTAGAAGTCTGAATCTTGAAGGAAACTAGGGACAGTTTAGGCAAAGTTCTGTGGAAATAGTATCTTACCTGTCATAGAAGGATTCTGAAGTTAATTCTGACCAGATTGATGAGCTAACAGCTGGTTCGATACCAAAGTGGATTGTTTTCATTGTAGAGGTTCATGAAAATCCCTGAGAGTCTAGCTGTAGCACCTCCTGTGCAGAATATGTTAAATTAGGCCTGTCATGATAGCAACTTTTGCTGGGCAATTAATTGTCTCCGAAATTATTGTGATAAACGATAATATTGTTTGAAATTTAACAATAATTAGTAATTATTGTCCAATTTAAGAAGAAATGTTTGTTATTTTTGTGTGTAGTATCTTTTTTTGACCACCGGATGGCAGAATAAGACGTTTGAACTGAAGGATGGATAATGAGGGAGCGAGCAGCGTGTCTCTTTAAGAAAAATAGGAGGGAGGCCCCTTGAAGTGACTTTCATTCCTCCTTTATTTAGACAGGTTAATCCCATTGAGCCTCGAGGACTCATTTACAAGAGAGACTTGATGGACGGTCTCTCGTTCCTGTTTTTTTGTTTTCAAAATGGCGGACGCTCGGTGTGGTTTGAGCTCTTTAGGTTACCATTTGTCACACAAAGCTTTTAATAAAAAAAATCAGTAAACAAGTTCTCAGCTTCTTTTTGCAGAGAAAAACAACTTTGTAGACAAAGGCACGGGTTTCAACTGCGAATTTTGGAGCTTTGACAAGATGGAGGTTTTTTTCCTCCGGGGTTAGCCTGTTAGCTTAGCTCGTAGCTTAGCTTCTCAACTTTGCTGCTTTTAAAGATCCAAAAACGTGATTTTGGACGATTAATGGATTTTAAAGAGAATGGGGAGGGGTCAGTGAAGAGCACCTGAGTTGAGTTTTTGGTCATCCAGTGTCTTCAGTAGAAAGAGAGAGACATGAAGAAACAATAAAGCCGATAAATGAAAACGAGGTCTATAATTTTAATTTATCATGCAATTAATTGATTTGTCGCGACAGGCCTATGTTAAATGTTGTTAAACTGAAGGCAGCATAAAGGTCTAGAAAACACTGTTTGCATTAGACACAATCTATTCTCTTTCAAATCTTCATCTATTCTTGAACAAAACGTGGACATTGTTGGGACTACTGTACTTAGTTCTTTTATCTTTTATAGCCACGACTCTTGCTTCAGTAACTTTTTGAAGAAATTTAGATTTTGAGTCTCAGATTTGGTATGGAGAACTGGGGAGCTGGATTTGTTTGGCAACACTCGTCCGGACTTGGTAAACACTAAAAACAAATGTTCGTAATCATCCCTACTTTTCAAGGCTGCATAGGAACCAGCCAGAGTACCGTCTAGAGACCAGAGAACCTTTTATTTGGGCTGACTCAGAACTACCCGGGTAAACCTGGCGCAGGTTCAGGTTTTGGAAACAGGTGATTTTATGTATTTTATTTACTCATTGGTGGTACGTTTCCAGAGGTGGTGCTATGACAACCCTCCATTATATGGAAAACCACTGAGGCTGTAGAACTGAGCCGGGTCGAATTAGAGCAGAGAGTCATGCTGAGACTGGATAAAGTAAAATTCTGTGCACGTTAACAAGGCGAGTATTTGTGCCACCATCTTGAAGTCATAAAACGGCAGCAGACTTCAAATATCTGAGTAAAAAACCTAAACTTGGCCATAAAGATTAAAGGCATGAATGGTTATAATGATCAAAATCTGAACTTTAAAGATTGCCATACCTTTGTCTTTTATTTTATTAAAAAATACCAGATTAATGTTGTTGTTTTTCTTTAAGCTCCTTCCTTCTGTATGAATCACTACAGTAAGTGAACTTGAAGAAAATATTTGGCATTAGTTTTACTCAGAACATCCTTCCTGGTGCAACTTGGGCTCAAACTTGCCGACTCATTAGTACAAGACCGCAGCACCACCGAGCTACTATAGCCTTATCAATAGTACTTCCTTTTATTTACATACTACACATTAGTGGACCAGACTTAGCTTTTTTAGATTAGTCTACCAAGTTGTCTAATCTATTGCATGGGTAAAATATATACGCTAAAGAATAGTGAATTAATGTATGGGCTAAATTAAAGTTCAGTTATGTTTGTTTAAATACTACAGTTCATAATATATGAGGCTCAACAGCTATGAGGAAAAAAGACAATATAATAAGTTTAAGCTATTGGTTAAAGAAAAACAAACTACAACCATTGGCATCAGAGCTTGGGTCAGACTAAGCAGACATGCAAATGACAAAGTGCATTTCTGTGCTGGTCTGGCACTTGATGGTTTTATTACAGCAGTGGTGGCGTGCTGGGTCGATGTTTTGCTGCACTTCGCCTGACCGGACTTGGTGATAGGCTCATAGACTCGTCTTCTGTTTTTACAAAATGCAAGCTATATATTTATTGAAAATTTTAAAATGCTATTTTAGTGCATTTTAGGACTGATGACACAGCTAACAGCACATAAAAAGGCTTTGATATATAAACAGTACCGATGGATGTACGTAGAACCTAGCAAGATGGTGGCAACAAATCATGCATAGCATTGCCAATGGCCATTCCAGTGTTTTGCCCTGCTTAGACTAGCCATTAGCTCATATATCCAGTCCATTTCTCAAATTAAGGTCAAAGAGCCATCTATAACAGGTAAGATATTAACTGTTCAAAATTTTTCCACAGATACCCTATTTTAAATGACCAAACTATCCCTCTACCTTCAACTAGGATTCACTCAAAGAAGAAATTAGGAGTGAGACCATATTAAGGCTACAAAACAAACTTAAAGAAACTAACGTTTGTATTTTTTTGTTTGTTTTGCCCCCCAAAAAATAAAAAAATAAAAAAATAGTACAGCAGTTGTTCTTAAACGAATACCCAACATTTCAACGACTTAACACAAAAAACACCCCGCAGAGTCATTTCTGTTAGCAGCGTTATCGAGACTCTTGGGTACAGATGATAAGAACAAATTCACTTTTACAATTCTCAAAAGGAAAAGGAAGTAATCCCCTTATATTAGATTTATTCATGGCTGCTTCAATCATTACGTTTCATTTCTAATTAAAATTAGTTAAAATTTGTATCTCACAGCATTTGCTCTTAGGGCTATGTTTAAAAATCACAAACTGTTTCAACTCAAATCAGTTATACACCTTAAAAACTAACACGAAATGAGCCGAAACCTGAACGATGTTGACAATTGCAAATCACAGCCACCTTTCATCATCAAGCGCACACTATACAGGACATATAGTTTGATTAGCGTTAATAAATTAGCCGCATGTCGTCGAGTGTATCTGGTTAGTGAGTCAGTTAATTTGAGAATACGTTTACACAACAGTTACCTAAAGCTTTAACATTCAGATACAGACAGGAACAGATTATTTTATGAGTTTTAAACGTCACAGCAAAATAAAAAATACTTCACGTTTACCTAAATGTTCATACAATGTTGTCAAGTTCGAACTGTACAGCTCCACTGTATTCATTACGCTGCGTCCCGGTTTAAGGCAGTGCATGACAGAATGGACCACCCGTGGAAACCTTTCCCTCTATATTTGCATTAAAGTGTAAGAGAGAGGACTGCTCATGGCCTCTAGGTGTAGACAGCCACTATTATGCAGATGGGTTTTGGTCATTAATACCTTGTTAAGGCCCACAGAGGAAATTACATTCAACCTTAATTAAATTCACTGAATTGCAGCAGTTTTATGTCAGTATCCAGGTGAAAGTGTGGTCGTTTCACTTTTCCTTATACATTACTCTGTGTGCAAGGGAGACTATTGAACCCAAGACATTTAGTGCGGCAGTTTATGACTCGATCAAAAGTTTGCACAGGTTTTATGGCACAGCTTTAGAGTGCTCAGGCGGGCAGCATAAAACACATGCACCAGCAACACCAGCTGAGAGTACATCTGTTCTTAATTTATGGTGGTCGGGTGCTGGATATACCACAGCATATTATGAAGCTTTCCAATTTGTTGGAGTATAACTTTAAAAAAAAAGTGATCACAGCCATGGACACACCCAACATTTCCTTTCCTTGGATTGGGTAGCACTCATCAGAACCTCTAACTACCTGTAAACTGTGAAAACAGCATCAAGTTATGAACTCTGTGACTAAAAATAAAACTCAGTTTGACTAAACTTTGTCAGCTTTTACGTACTTTTCTCTCAAGGGTTTTCCACTATCAATATACTCTCATTGACGAGTTAAGCACCCACAAAGAACAAGTTGGAAGCAGAATGGTCTACAGGTAGACCAGCGATGTGCATGGAAAGTATTTACTTTCCAAGGAGCTGGAATATCTAGTACAAGCACCAGAGGATATAAATGGTGGCATCATGAAAAGAGCAATCGTGTTACCAGCCAGTTGGTAGAGTGTCTAACAATCAAGAGTGAGTAACGTTCAGCGGACACAAAGATGTCTGGTAGAGTCTTTAGACACCGTTACCAACACTTGACAAAGATTAATAGTGGTCCCATTTTTGATTAGCACGAGGTCAGGCGGTCGAATTGTGAATTGCCCAGCATTCATTCAACCTTCCATTCAACCAAAAGGGCATTAGAGAAATTCCGATGACCTAATGTTGGAACCAATGGGTACCAATGGGCAAGTGAGGACACCTTTAAACAATGAAGGTTTCAGTCACCCCTCCTGATGGCACCTTGGTACATTTTATCACCAAAGCAATGCCCATCCACATGTAGCACAAGTGGACTGCCTACACTATGTTAAGGTCCTTCTGTGGCCAACCAGGTCTCCCTGTGTTGGATCAGCTCGACCATCACCTCAACCCCAGTGCCAATCTATCGGATCTCAAGGGACAGCTACAACCATGGGCTAACTTGTTGCTGGAGGGGACACAACTGTATGACTCAGTTCTGCACAGAATGACGGCATGTATCCAGGCCTAAAGGGCACCACACCCTGCTGGTATGGTACGAGCAGTATGCTCGTATGGCCAACACTGTTATCTACTTGACCTGACATTGCAGTCATTGCAAAACAGCCATAAATTTCTGGATGCAACACGTGTAGGTTAGTTTCGTTTTCACCACTCCGCCTGGGCACTTTGTGTGTGTCAGTAATCAAGTTACTCAATAATCATATCTGTGTCAAAGAAAATTGATTTGAAGGACAAGCGAGACTAAAAGACTTCAAGGTGTAGTTATAGTGACTGATGTTCTTTAGAATTTAACTGTGACTACAGAAGCATTGGTAATTTTTAGGGAAAAGCTGCTGAGTTCATTAGAAGTTTAGTGAAATTGAAGAGTCTAAAAGGCAGACTCCATTACCCCTATCCTTTTGTTTTGAAAGTTAAAGCCACGGGGTAAAGATGTCCCAGTTATGCTTTTACGATGCAGAGGAAAGGGAAAAGGGCCTTCAGAGATTTCTCAAGAAAGCACTTCAAAGAAAAGGATATTGACTGCACTTGCAAAAAACTAACCCGCAATTTTGTTTAATTTATTTCTCAAAACAACTATTGTAAAAGTCAAGCTTGACATTCTACATATGACATTTCTAGTATTGCTTTTTCTTAACGAGCATAAACTAAAATGATGTATGCTGAACTCTGTTTAAAGCTAGTTAACTAGTCGGGCACACATACGGGCATATTTATGTAACGGTAAAGACTGATGGCTAGATTACTCGCTGCACAGCATAAACATGACAGTTGATTAGATTATGGAATTGGTGTCCCATTTTGTAAAGGAATATTTTAGGTCCTGCCCCTTGTGAAAATAAATTAGGTGTCAAAAATGTGAGTATTGCTACTAGAACACGGAATTCGTCCCTAGTCACCATTTAGTTACTGAAATGTTTTTCTAATCACCAAGAAACTCCATCTTAGGTTCTGCTCTCTAATCTGACTTTTGACATTAACCTAGTGTGTTGTGAGAAAAGTTGAGGAAAAGTTCACTTGGAATGTTTGGAAGATAAGGAATCGAGTAAAGTTGACTGTAAAGAAAAGCAAAGTATAACCAAGTCACTGAGAGTGAATTAATCGGATAAGTTTCCTTTCGGTGAAATTTTCTTCTCTGTAACTTGGATTTAGTTTCCGAGACCCAAACTTTTCAAATTTTTGAAACATGCGTTCTTAACGAGCTGCCTTTTTTTTTTTTTTCTTTCTTGATCTAGTAATACGTTAGACAACAACTTTCTTTTTTCTTTTTCTTCAGTCAAACAAGCTAAAGCATTTTGCTACGGGGCAAACGTTTTTGTTAACCCATTTTGTTGATTAAACTCTCAAATGTCTAAAATTCAGTGGTTTGGAGGCCAAACTTTCCAGATTCTAAGGTACAAAACAGCTCAACCGTTATGTTCCCATGAAGCTGTCGCTACAATGCGTCCAACATAAGCTGAATGTCAATAACATTTCAGTTGTAGTCATAGCTAATGCAGCTTAACAAACAGAAATTATACCTCAAAGCTTCCGTCAGTACAACTCTAAGAGAAGTCTGGTGGAGTCCAACAGTTGGTTTTGAATCGTGAGAGGCACCTCTTGGCTTGGAACTCAGTTTTGATCGCAGCTGAAGATGTTGAACATTTGCAGTGGTGGAGATAAAGAAGAACATTTTAGATGTTGGTTTCCTTCTGCATGGCCTCCTCATCTTTTGGACTTTTGTCGACCAGCTCCTCCGAGGTCTGAGGCGCACCATCCGCCTCCTTGCCGTCCTGAACTGGATCAGGATCTTCCACCTCAGTCCGTTTGTACATCTCTGCTTGCTTGCGCTCGCGCTCCAGGAGTCTGTAGTTAATGAAGTTCCCGATGAAGAGCCAAATGCTGGCCAGAATCACAACGCCTCCACAGCAGAAATACATGTACTTGTAATTTTTAGTAATATCAACCAGTTTTCCTGAAAGACAAATCAGAGTTTTAAAATGTGACATCTTGCTTTTGAGGTCTGGTTGACAATCTGAATCTGAAACTACTAGCGTCAAACATATGGGTAATAGTGCCAAAAAATGAGACTGTACCTGCTAACGGTGGCCCAATGAGAACTGGGCAGCACTCAACAATGGTGGTGAGTCCAACAGCACTGGAGAACCTCTGGGGTCCAACCAGGTCCATCAGTGTCTCAAACAGTACGCAGCTGACCATCCCAAAGGCAAAGCCAAAGAATACGGAATACACCACCAAGCCAGTGTAGCCTTCAACCAGTGGGCAGAGAATGTGGCACACACCATTGTACAAAACAGCAAAACTGAAGAAGTACTGGATCCTGGGTCGGACCCAGCGCGAGTTAGCCAGAAGCCCCATGGAGGGCCTGGCGAACATGTCAACAAATGCTAGGACTGAGAGCAATAAGGCGGCGGAGTATTCGTCCACGCCCATGTCCTTTGCATAGGCAGTCAGGAAGACAATGGGTGCAAAGAAGCCCAGGAACATGATACAGTTGCCTGACAAGTAAATTAAGAAGCCGCGATGCTTGAAAAGCGTCAGGTCCAGGTACTTGTTGATTAACTGCCAGGCACTGCGCTTTTCGGAAGTGGTAATGGCTGCCAAAGCTTCATCCTTCTTGACTTTGCCAGGTGGTGGTCCTAGGGGCCTCATGAGGGAACCAGCCACACAGCAGTTCAGGAGCAGGCCCCCCAGGATGAGGAAGCTGCCCCTCCATCCAAACCGATTAAAGAGGTACTGGTTAAGGGGAGCCAGGGTACTGAGGAAGACTGGGCTGCCTGCCATTGCTAGTCCGTTAGCAATGGGTCGCTTCTTGAAGAAATATTTGCCTATCATCGTGAGTGCTGGCTGCAGGTTGAAGGCCAGTCCAAGACCTAAGATAAAAGATGGCGTATTAGACTTAAAGAGCAATGCCAAAACACAAGAACCTATTTGGTATTTTCTCAAGTAAGTATGAAAAAATAAGCAAAGTTCGGCCAAACTAAAGCCTTGGATCATTTAAATACGATCAATACTCGAGTAGTTTAAAGCTCTGAACACCACACTACACAGTTTTGAATTTATAAAGTCCTCCAGATGGACAGCAAAACATCTTCACCTACAGAACTGACCCAGTTGGTTTGTTCTTTTAAACTTTCTGGAATCCCCAAAGTGAAAGTTTAGCCTGGCTGATTTAATATTCAAAAATGAATAGATGATAAAACTAAAACATAAAGGCTGTGGGAGTAGCAAAGACAAAACAATACTTTAATTTACATTTTAAAATGTACCTTTCAATGCATGGAACCACTCTGTATTTATTACTAACTGGCTAATGTGTACCTGTACACAGCCTTCAATCTTAATCTGCTAATACTATAATCCTTTTCCATGAATAATGAGCACATATTGCACAGCTATTTTTCATTCAACCTTTATTTAGGCAGGTTAATCCCATTGAGCCTCAAGGACTCATTTACAAGAGAGGCCCTGTACTCTAACTTCATTACTGTAGGCTAATATAATGGAGCTACACTCCATCTTTATTGCTACTTATCCAATACCATGTAGATATGCTTTGTCTTCATCAATATTTAACTAATATCATGAAGCTATATTCTGTTTTTATTGAAAACTAATTAATACTAAGTAGACATACGCTGTCTTCATTGGCTAAAATCATGTTTTCAATTGCAAACAATATTACGTTGCCATAATATGTTTTTTTTTTTCAATTAGCCAATAATATGTAGATATACTCTGTCTTCATCATAATTACCATAACTAATATATGTAGCTACACACTGTCTTTTTTGCTAATTAGACAATATAAAGTAGAAATGTTTTGTCTTCATTGGTGGAAAAATAATATCAAGCTGATGTAGTCCTTAATAGCTACTTAGTCATTATTTTGTATCTATTTGCCATCTTCATTGCTATTTAGCTACGGTACTTTCAGTCAATCGCTAACGCTGTGTTGCTAAACTCCAGCTCTTTTGTTAATTAGCAACTAATACAGTGCTCTCTCCTTTGAGGTAGCTGTACTGCACTTTGTTTTTATTGCTAATTAGCTAAATATTATGTAGCTATATTCTATCTTCATTAGTATTAGCTGAAACTTGTAAACCAGCCAATCGGGGGAATTTCACCTTTGTTCAAAGAACCAATCAGTTGAAGTATGTGTGCCTCAGTATATAGCTGGAAATTAAAAATATGATACACAATTTAAAAATAAGGTGCAGTACAATGAATAGTTTGATTATATACCATATTTCCTGCTGCACCAGTTTCATTTTTACATCTGGTTAAAGGTAAACTAATCTCATCAACTGTAAAATGGATTTATGTGGAATCAAACAGACGTACCTCCAATGACTCCTATGCAGATGTAAAGCTGCAACACGTTTGTGCAAAAAGAAGCTAAGATCATGCCGGTGGAGCAAAGGCAGCCCCCCATCAAGACAATGGGCCTGCAGCCATATGTGTTGACCAGGATGCTGCTGATGGGGCCTGAAACGAACAAAAACCACAGAAACATTGCACGTTTAATGTTTTTAAGATCGAGGGAAGTGCGTATCCATCCATCATCCTTAATGTGTTTCTTCCTTTTTGGGTCACGGGGGTCACTGTGTGAGAGGTGGGGACACCCTGGACAGGTCTCCAGTCCATCACAGGGACACATAGGGAAAAACGAGGCAAACCATTCACTCTCTCTCTCACCTAGAGACATTTTAAGTTACTATCAGTCTAACGTGCATGTTTTTGATCTGTGGGAGGAAACTGGAGTACCCAGAGAAAACCCACGCAGCACGGAGAGCACATGCAAACTCCACCCAGAAAGGTCACCAGCTGGGATTTGATCCGGTGACCTTCTTGCTGAGAAGGGGCAGCTCTACCAACTGCGCCACCGGAAGTCAAAGGTTTGAACTGGTTGGTGCAGCGCGCCAAGGTAAACTCAATTATACCAGAGAACATGACTTCCTGTTTGTGTGTCAAATGAACGTGCATAATAATTTACAATCTATGTTACATGTTTCCACATATTTGTGTTTTAGGAAATATCTTTCAGCTTATAAGCAACCAAACCTAAAGGTTATTGTTAATATATATTTAAAATATACAATAATTCATACTTTGATTTTTTTTTTTTCTTTCAGTTGCTCCTTTCTTTAGACGCCACAACGAACTAACTCATACAACATCTTGGCAATTGTTTTTACGCTGGATGCCCTTCTTGACGCCGCCACAGACCACTGAGCTACCACAGCCCTCTGTGTGGAGCAGAGCTGCCATCTAGGGTGCCCGGAAGAGGAGATGGTGGGGGTTAAGGGCCTTGCTCAAGGGCCCAGCGTGGGGCAAATGAGGGTGGAGGCAGGTGTTTCACCTTTCCCATCCACATTTTGATGTTGTCGTCCAGGGAATTGAACCGGCAACCTTCTGATCACAGGCCTACCTTCTCTAACCTCTGCACCACCATTCCCCTTCTAATAAAATCCCACGATGCTCGTTTCTGGACAGACATACAGATGTTCTCCTGTGTATTAAAGAGGTGGATGAGTTTAAATTTATTTCATTTTTCAAGAAAATCTAGTAAACTTAAAAGTGAACCGTCTCCATTTTTGCTTTAAAGAAGACTTTAAATGAGCATTAACTACTTTTCTGGCCATCGGGGGTCAGTATAACATCAAAGCCGGGACATTGTGGTTAAACAATATAATGTTCAGCATAGTTAATGACTAACATGATCAGTTTTTAGGTTATTTTTTAAAAATGTGACTCCACCTCTACCCGTCAATTTAGGGACGATGCATTTTCTAAACTTGTCTGTTTGGAGGTCTATCAATGATGAAAATGATTGCGAGTCTCTCTGAAACAAAATACAGTACTTTAAGTTAAAATCAGTTTGCGCGTGTCTGAAGTGTCATAAAAGTTGCCTAAAGTTTAAGTGAATTTCAAGTACAGGAGGAGTCATTTGAAGAGATTTTTTTGGGCTCTTGAAAAGATGTATCTTATTTCTGCCAGAGCCACGTCAAAGCCCACAGCCGATGAGGAGCCATCTCACTTCATTTGCTCCGCATGAATCTTTGCTCGACCTTGAGGAAAGTTCCCCTCATTTGCATCCGCAGCAGTCATCAGTATTCTCGGGGGGCTCGACGGGACTCGAGTCGGCCAACACGAGGAAGCCCCTGAGCCCGCACATTACTTCCCTGGAAAAAAAAAAAGGCTTATCATCCCGGGGCCAGAACCAGCGCGGACTTCCCTGCACGGTGGACAAAACCCTGAACTAAATATAACCACCTAGATTCTAGAAGGAAATGTCACAATACAGAAGCTTCTTTATTTATCAGAATGGTTAAAACAGACAAATGTAAAGATTTAATGCCTTTCTTTTATTTTACAAACGTGTTTGGCATTGACACAACGTTGTTTCTTAACTGTCTAAATCCTGTCGCCCACAATCTTCTACCAATAAATAAATAAAAATAGAAACTCAGCGCATCCCTCTGTCTGCGATTGCAGTTTATTTTGAAAGGATTACACAGTAGAAACTAGGTGACAGGTGAGCTCATACTGTCAGACAGTGGTCTAACTCACATTACGCTAGCTAAAAAATTAGTTTTGCTGATGCTAAACCGTTAACCATTTAGACGACTGTCACTTTGCGTCACACGCCTTCATCTCCTTCCAGTAGAATCTGCGTCGACCAGTCACATCTTGTCATGTGTACACGTAGTCAACCCACAGCATCGCTAGAGGACTCTTCGAGACACGCCCACAAAAAACAGGAACAAGCTTGTGAATTTTATTAGCAGACCTACAGCTGGCGAAACTTAATTTAGTGGAGGCTAAATATGCTAACGGTTTCCAAAGTTAGCGAAAACACTAATACGCTGGACGAAAAATTAGTTCCACTATTAGCAGATCAGCGGAACTGTGCCCACCACTGCTGTCAGAACACGTGCAGCCTCCTCCATGTTGATCTGTCGGACAAGTAAAAATCGTCCAGTATTGGAAGAACAATAAAATAAGGAGTGGTCTAGCCTGTAATGACTGTTTGTCTAATCTAAAGCACTCTACGTCTGTTTATTTCAAACCAGTTTATGTTCCAGCAGCAAAGGAAAACAAAAGATGAGTGACTGATGGTGAACCTAACACGCTCATGGTGAACCTCGTCTCTGGATTAGCGGCACCGATTCCTACGACTCTCAACAAGCAGCTTAATCCTTAACTCTTAATTTCTTAAACAAAAAAAAAAAACAAAAAAAATCAACTGCCTCATTTATCTGCTTTAAAATACTGTTTTATTTTATTTTAATTTCCGCAGTAAACTCAAGTCAGACTTTTAGAGCTATCTCTGTCGGGGAAAAGTATCAAATTTACTTGTATTTTATTTATTTATTTTATTTACCTTTTAGGGGCCTCTAATTTAAATAAATAAATAAATAAAATTCCACATTTCAGTTTTCTTTTGAAATCAACAACAAAAATTATGGCATTTAAAAAAAAAAAACATTTGCCTTCATTAATATGCACAAAATGTTTTGACCATTTTTAATAAGAGTCCAGTCCAGAGTTTTGTAAAGACCCTCCAGCCCAACGGACCCTTTAGACCCAGTGGATGAAAACGAGACCTTGTTTTCATTCAGACTCTCTCCCGTCTCAACATTTGGACATTTTTTTATTGCCCCACTATTTGTTAAGCTCTATCTACTTGTGGTAGAAACCCCCGTTTCTGTTTTGTTCATAGCTTCTACTGACCCAGATATACCAATGTATCCATATATTAATGCAAGCTGCAGGAGCACGGTGCTTCCACGAATGACGTCCTTCTTGGGGAGAAACCAACGGTGGTCTGTCGTCAGCCGTGGAGCGTCCGATTCTGCAGCCTGCACGCATGAGGAACAGCTTTTTTCGTACTAAATGTGATTTATTTTTCTTCTTTCAGCTGCTCCCTTCTTCAGGGGTCGCCACAGCGAACTAACTCGCACGAACACTTGGCAATTGTTTTTTGTTTTCAAGGGCCCAGAGTGGGGCAAATTAAGGTGGAGGCAAGTGTGGGTGTTTTAACTTGGCCACCCATAGTTTGATGTTGTTGGTTTGGGGAGTCAAACCGGCAACCTTCTAATCACAGGCCCACCTTCTCTAACCTCTGCACCACCACTCCCCCTTACTAAATGTTGACTTGAGCAAAATACACATTTTGGCATTATATATGGCAAATTATATGTTATTATAACTTGGTTATTATATGACAAAACACATTTTGACAAATTTTGGCTAAATGTGTTTTGGCTCTTTATTTCCAAATTAAAACAAAGTTTGTCAGACGAGATGAAAGACGAGACTCCGCTGCGACTCTGGCCGATCGAAGGCGCTGCTCGCGTGGCGGATTGAAGAGACCTGTCGGGGAGATTTTCAGAGGCTCGCCAGTCGAAAAGCGGAGAACCACCTAGCGGGCTAATATAAAACCAAAAGTATAGCGATGGAGGGAAAAAGAAAAACATTTCTGAGAGGAGTTCATGGTTTTATGATATGATGAATATGGGATTAAAAGTTGCATTTAAAAAGTAATTTGAATATGGTCGATTTTCCCATCTGCATCAAAAGAGTCAAGTTACTGTGGGATCATGGGAGCGTCTGAAAAAATCTGACCACGTTTTTAAATGTTAAGGATTTTTAAGCTTTGTCAGAAAAAGATCCAAAATAAATAAATAATACAAATAAAATTTAATGTGTGGTTGATTTTGTACCAAAAACACTACGGGGGTTAAACGCATCATCACACAACCACGAGTCCAGTCGAGCTTCCTAAATTTCCCGACCAGCGCCCACGCCTCGCTCCAGTGAACCGTCTGCACGGCCAGTCGAGCAACAACACCCTGACGTCACTCTGTGATCAGCTGCGACCGCTGAGAACGAGCTCAACGGGTTTGGAGGTCACGCTGGACACGACTTAAAAAGTGGAAAACTTCTGAGCAGCTCTGCTCCAGGCTCTGAGGCTGAAGGCAGACCGCCACTTCAGAATAAGATCAATTGTGTTTATGGAGTAAATAACGCGGCGGTGGTAATAAACGAAAGGTCCTCTGCGCCGTTTGAAGTGCCGGCTTTATTACTCGTGGGTGTTATCAGGTAGTGACAGCTCTGTCAACACGTGCAGGAGCAGCTGTGGAGAATTAGGAAGGTGTTAAACACTGAGGGTGAAGGAATCGTCGGTGTGAGAGGCCTAACAGCCGAGCACGTGTTTAACGAGGAGCCGACGAGGGACATCGGTTTTGAAGGAGGCGTTTGCTCGCTCATCGCACACAGCGGTCAATACGCCGTGATGACATCCGGAACAGGAGATTAAGACTCAAGTCTGTAATAAACCAAGAACCGACTTCTTTTATTGACACGGTTCACTCAGATCCGCAGCTAAAATGCAGCCGAACTCTGCCTCGACGTTCTTTTGTTTGTTTCTGACCCTTCAGCTTTGACTGTATAATCTCCCTTTTCCTTGAAGGAATGCATATCGCCCGCCTCTTCCATGCCAAACTTTTTAACTAAGATTTTGCATGAACTAAGTGCTTAAAAATTCTCGTTGGAGATGACTCTCAGCTACTACCACGCCACTTTGAGCTGAATATCTGTCAAACAGGCTGAGTGTCCCCATTTTTTTTTTTTTTTTTTTTTTATCAAATGGGTTGACTGTGGTGGCCATCTTGAATTGGTTTGGCTTGAAAATTTTACTATTTATAGGTCTGATGATTATTTTCAGGAAGTTTTTTATTAAAATGCATCTGATGGTTCAGGAGATATTGACAAATCTTTTTTTGTTTGTTTGTTTAGTATGGAACCCAGCTCAATGGTTTTGGTTGGCACCTTGATCCTGTCTTAATTTAAATTCCCAGTAAAGTGCTTTCAATTCGTGGACTGGAACATCCACTCTGAAAGGTTTCAGAAAGTGGTGCAGCAGAAAAAAAGCTGACCTACATTTCTGCCTTTCTTTGTGTGGGAAGGTTTCACTTTCACATGAAAAGCAGGTTCAACGGAAGCGGCGCCTCACCTGCGGCGTACATGACCGCCAGCATGATGGAGGAGATCCACGCAATCTGACTGTAGGAGGCGTCGAAGATGATCTGGATTTCCTTGAAGAACACCGTGATGGCTTTGGGGAAGGCGTAGGAGAAGCCAATGGAGATGAAGGATCCGAGCACCACCGCCCATCCCCACCCACCGTCTGGTGGGGTCACGGCGGCGGGACCTGTCTTTGGGGGCGGCATCGCTGGCCCACCTCAGAGCTGACGGCAAACTGAAAGAACAGCAAAAAGAAAAATGTACACTTTCTGTGAAACAGCAGCGTGAATGCAGAGCATGAATGTCAGCTGAAAGTTGATGAAGAAGCTCAAACTGAGTTGATAAAGCTAAGAAACGCTTAAAGGTATAAGTAACAAAAGGCTAGTTAAAGGTAGCAAAATGCTAGCTAGATGCTAAAAGTTACAAAAGGCTAGATAAAAGCTAAAGAAACAAATGGGCAACAAAATCTAAATGTAGCCATATGCTACCGTAAAAAACTTTAAGTAGAGAAAAAAGTTAACCAAATGTAGCTAGACGCTAAAAGTAGCAAAAAATAGAAACAATTTTAAAGTAGCAAAAGTAAGAAAATGGTAACAAAATATAAACATAGCAATATGCTACATAAAAAGCTAATAGCAGAAAACACTAACAAAAAAGTGGCTAGAAGCTAAAAAAAAATGGTGAAATTTAAAACTAGCTAAAGGATAGGTACAAGCTAAAAGTGACAAATGACTAGCTAAAAGCTAAAGTAACAAAAGGCTAACAAACTCTAAATACTGTATACAAATATTTTACTTAAAAGAAAAATTGTAGAAAAAGGCTAGCTAAAACTAGCAGAAAAGTGGCTAGAAGCTAAATGTAAAAAAAAGGGTTAAATTCAAAAGTAGCTAATGGGTAGGGAAAAGCTAAAATTATCAAAACAGTAAATAAAACTAAAAGTAAATGGTAAGCTAAAAGCTAAGGGTAGCAAACATGACTAGCTAAAAGTAAAAAAAATAAATAAAAAAAAAACTACCTTAAAGCTAAATTAATAAAAGAGCCAGATAGAAGCTAAGAGTCATAGAATGATAGCTAAAGTTCAAATGGTTAGCTAAACGCTAAAGTAACAAAAGGGTAACAAATCTAAATGCAGCAATATGTTACCTAAAAGAATAATAGTAGGAAAAAAGCTAGCTAAAACTAGCAAAAAAGTGGCTATAAGCTAAAAGTAAAAAAAAAATATGGTGACATTTAAAAGTTGCTAAAGGGTAAGTAAAGGCTAAAATTATCAGATTAATAAATAAAACTAAAAGTAGCAAAGGAAAACTAAAGGCTAAGGGTAGCAAATGGCTAGCTAAAAGAAAAAATCTTAAAGCTAAATAAATAAAAGAGCTAGATAGAAGCTAAGAGCAATGAAATGTTAGCTAATGCTAAAAGTAGCAAATGGCTAATTAAAAGACAAAAGTGGCCAAAGGTCAATTAAAGCTAAAATGAGCATCACAAATTTGAACCAGCAGCTGAAGTGGATTTTAAAGAGACCATTTTTAAGGAAATAAAGATAAAGGTAAAAATATTGGCAATAAATGTTGAATATTTTGAAAACAGTAACAAAACTCAAATGTCATAAAACCCATCTCCTGAATGAGCCGAACGTTTTGATGCATGAACGGATAAAATAACACAAAGTGAGCAGAAGCAGTTGTGTTAAAATAACCTTCAGAAATCAACAGTGTGAATCAACAGTCACACAACTAGATGTATGAGAAGAAGAAAAACATTCCTCTTGTCCCAGACAAATTAAAAAAAACAGTTTATCGGAAAATGTTGCAGATAATTAATGGAAAATCTCACCCACTGCAGCTCTTATTGACAGTAAACAGCTTTGTGTTCAGCAGCAGAGTGACATACCAGAGCTCCACATCCTGAAAGAGGGGTGTGTACACACACACACGTGTTACATGCTCGCTGTCACGAGGGCGTGAACTCACTCTACCTGAGAGGCCAGACTTGCCCCGCCCACCGTCCACCTTGAGCCCACGCCTCCACCCTAAAGGCAGTGGGAGCATTACGAGTCAAATCAAGTGACAGAATCAGGTGGTGGCGTGTGTTCAAAGTCATCAGGTCCTGTTTACACACCAGCAGCAAGTGTCAACATTCAGATACGGGCTTCATGAAGTGCCGATCGACAGGTCGAATACCGTATCGTTCCGTTTACTTACCAAGACGAGTTTGTGGTGTTTGCAGCAAACACAAGTAAATACATAATTACTGGAGATTAGCACCGCTGGACATAATCCAGTAAATGTGTCTGTGACATAGTAACCAGGAGAACAGCTGGCTCCACTGAGCGATGACGGATAATGTCGTATTGAAGACCCCCATGAGGTCATCAAGGTTTCATGAGGGGACTTTCTGGGATTTTGTCTATTCAAGCCAGGTTTGAACTGTCAGATAGACCCCCCAACCCCCACCCATTATCCATCCTGTTCCATTTTATTATTTAGTATTTTACTCTTCTGTCACTAGCTTGCAGTTGAGACACTGAGTACAGGCAGGTTAATGAGAAGTGGCAAAGCTACAGAAAATAAGTACAAATATTTAGAAATACTGGTACTGAGTTGCAGTGAGTGCTGACCCTCTTCGGGGACTTCACTAAAGTAAATCTTCTATTGGGCTGAAACTATCTTGTGACTCAAAATTGTGAGAAAAACTTCAAATGTTTCATTGCAGTCTCTTTGAATTGTAGTGGCTTATAAACGAGCTGTGGTCGTGTTTTCAGTTCTGTCAAACTGTATTTATGGCTGTGCACATTATCTCAACGTCCACCTTGACAGCTGCCCCCCCGTGTTTTTGATTTAATCTGCTAAAGTGCACTTTTAAAATGAAGATAAACAGATTTGGACCAACCATTCATTATCATCTGCAGTCACATTGCAAGACAAGAGGCAGGGTACACCCTGGACAGGCCTCCGGTCTACTACAGGGCCACAGAGCGGCAAACAACCAGTCACGCTCACAACTAGTGACAATTTAAAGTTACCAATTAGCCCAACATGATGTTTTTGAACTGTGGGAGGAAACCTGGAGAAACACACAGAGACAACATGCAAACTTCTCCTAGAATGGTCTCCAGTCAGGACGCAATCCAGCAACCTTCTCGCTGAGAGGCAACAGCTCTACCAACTGAGGCGCCAGATTCAGACCAGTGTTTTAAAATGATAATTATGTTCTGAGTGACAACAAAAAAGGTTGAATCATGTCATCTGGACTTCGTTTTTTTTTTTGTTAAAAAAGCAACGTTTCGCCCCTCATC
>JARVGV010000694.1:3444915-3462305 GCA_031762435.1 Hypsolebias longignatus
TTTGAAAACAACATCCCTTTGGTTTTATCAGCATTTAGCACCAGTTTGAGACAGAACAAATCTGACTGGATGATGTCAAATGCAGACTGTAGAAGCTGGAAAACCTTAGCCACTGTTTTATCTCGACAATAAACAACTGTATCATCGGCATAGAAATGCAAGGATGCGTCAGTCTTAAAAGCTTAAATCCTTAAGTACTTTGGCAGTTTTGATCGCTTAGTACTTAAACTTTGTGGATACAAAAATGAGAGGCATGACATGGGTCTAATCGTACCCAACGGTAAGACATTTTTCTGAATAGAATTTGGTTCAGATTAAAGCAAAAATGTGGTTACAAATGTTTTGTTACAAATTTGTCTCCATTATTGATCCAAATGTTCAATAAATGAGAAAAAAAATAGACATGCACTGGCTACCACCAGGGTACGAAATATGGATACAAGAATGAAATCACTGGTTTAGCTTATTTATATGTATTAGCTTTCCACGTTGGTTGAAGGTAATTAGTTTTTTTGCCACTTTGTACTTGTGCTGGTTTGGTGACCTTCCATCCAGAGACTATCTCAGGTACAAGCATGAGCCATGGGTCACTTTGTCCCCACCTTGACAGCCATTATTTTAAAGCGATCTGTGCTGTAATCAGTTCATCTTGTCAGAAATCAGTTAAGATTAGGTCTAAAGAGACTGAATGAGTGAACAGATAAACTGATATGAGATGTTTTGGTAAAGCACCAAAAGAATACGATCGAAGCTTTGAAAACTTGCCTCTTGTTCCACTTACTGTGGGACGTTGTTTTTACCTTCAGATGAGAATTTCTGCTTTTGTGTGATGAGTATTGACAGCTCTTGTAGCATATCCTGTTCATTCACTTTTCAGTGTCTGATAAGGAAGTGTGTATTTTCAGCAGCGCAGCAGGTTGCAGCTTGTACGCTGCGCCGTGTTATCTTGCTCCACTCAGAGCCTGCTTTGTGATGGAAATGGAAGTGTAGGGCCTACTCAAAGTTTATCTTGAGTATGATAGGACACCTTTCTCATACGGCCCCGAGTGCAGAAGTTACAACAACTCATAGCTGCACACTTGGAGAGAAAAAGAAGAGTTTTGGCAAGGCAAGAAAAACTCTGGTTGATGAGTTTGCGAACAAAAATGGGCCAGAAAATCTTAGACGAATGAACGTTGTCTCGCTCGTCTTTCCTGGCATTGTGAATACATTACAAGTTAGGTTCTCCCCCTCCTCCCAGAGCTCCTTGATGGATTCCAGATGAGGGAGGTAAGAAGAAGGAGGAGGGGAAGTGTTAAAAAAAACGTGTCTGGCACCGCAGCGTCGATCATGCACAACAGCGTCAATAACTCCGCCGCTTTTATGGCGCACAAAACTCTGCTTGCCAGAACTCTTGAGCTGGTTTTCAGGCTCATTTTCAAAAACAGGCGAACATAAAGAGTCCTTCCCCCAGAGAGCAGCAGCCGAGGCTGCGCCAGACAGACCCAGGACAAGGCTCTGCCCAGTTGAGCCCAGATCCAGTGGGGCTAAGACAAAAACAGAAGTGACGGAGCAACGCTCCAGTCTAAAACAGACAAGAAGCATGTGCTCATGTGCAAACGCTTTCAAACAGCACAGATATTAAGACGTTTCTAAAAGTGTGCAAAACTCCGGAGGAGTTCTGGTTGCTGGAGGTTTTTGAGGTTGTACAAACCAGCAATTATGATGGAAAAGACAAC
The DNA here is from genome assembly GCA_031762435.1 of Hypsolebias longignatus. Taxonomy (NCBI): domain Eukaryota; kingdom Metazoa; phylum Chordata; class Actinopteri; order Cyprinodontiformes; family Rivulidae; genus Hypsolebias; species Hypsolebias longignatus. The sequence goes on from JARVGV010000694.1 coordinate 3,446,634, forward strand.
TTTTTATATGACTAGGTTCGGTTTAAAGTTTTGTAATTGCTGAAGTCAGAATAGAAACATGTTTGATTCCAGTCCAGGCACCGGAAACAGAAACTGTGTAGTTTAAGTTCTGTGGACTTGTCTTATTGTTGTCTCTTGTTGTTGCTCCTCTTCTGTTTCTAAACCCTGTTTGGGTGTTTAACGTGAGCCAGTCTGTTTGGGATGAGTGTAAGCTCTTGTACTTTCACCAGCTTTATACCTTAAAAAGAAAAGGGTTTAGGGCGTTGAATGTTTACTGTAACTTCAGCGGACAGTACGCCAGTAATAAATCTTGTTTTAACTACCGTACATCCTAAAACATTCCTCTTACCCACGCAGTGTAATTTTTCTTGTTTGCTTCAGATTGTCACTGCTGATATGTAATAAAACTTAAGTTTTTGTATGTTATTGTGCTGTAAATGGAAGCTGGGGTACTTAAAATTGTATTTTTCCTTTCTTTCACAGAAACCTGAGCCATAACAAATTGCAGGAGCTTGATAGGAATCTGCTTTCCAAAATACAAAATCTAAGTGAACTGTAAGTATGCTTGCTGTTCTCGTTGTTTTCTCAACTAAAACTTAACATTTATTTTTGTATTTCATGCAACTGATTATCCTTTTATCTGTTTCTCGACAAAAAAAAAAAAAAAGAAACCTGAATTACAACGAATTGAAGGAAATACCAGATTTGGGTTCCTACGCTTCCAACATCACAACGCTCTTTCTGTGAGTAAAGCTTCATTGTTGTTGTTCTTGTCCAGCTGTAACATCAGCTTGCTCTGGAGAATGAGACCTTGTCAAAATGAAAACAGTTTTTCCAAAATGATCTTGTTTTGTTCTTTCTGAAAATATCCTGATAAATACGGAACGGTTTCTAGAAATTATTTCATCCACATGAAAACACCAAAAACATTGAAATAACTATGCCAGGCCTGTATGTGGCGCTGTAACGGTGCCACAAATACCGGAAACGAGTTGTGGAACTTGCACATAAAGCTCGCACGCTAGGTACGAACTGACCCTAAGAAGGACGCAATGTTGACAATGTTGATGTTACATTTGAAGTAATGGAGTTGTAGATAAATTTAAGGGTTATGAAATCGTAACCTTATCTACTTCAAGGTAATCAAGGATCTTGATAGTAACCCATGCCACACTATAGGATCCAAGAATTATTAAGACTTTTTGATGCAGGAGAATCAGATATTTTAAAGTTCAGGTCTCTTGTAAATGAGTCCCTGAGGTGCTATGGGATTAACATGTATAAATAAAGGTTGACTGAAAAGATACCACTTTGACAGTAAAAGGAACATTGGTGTTCACCCTCTCACTATTAGCTCTATACTGTATACTCAGGCACTAAATAGAGGAGGAGGAGAATGGGGGAAAAGAGACAGCTGTGGGTGTGCTTTTGGTTGGGAAAAGATGTTGGAATGTCAGTCAGTGCAAGACTTTCCCAGAAAATCTCTGACACTGCTTGATGTTTGTCGTAGGTCGTCTTTGGTCGCAAGAGAGCTGAACTGGCTGTTGGTGAGCCTGTCACAAGGAATGACCACAAACCACTGATTCAAGCTCATGACCACAAGTATTTTACTTTTTTAAGACGAAAGATTTTGTGTAACGTTTAAAAAAAAAATCACACAGTTTTCCCAGACAGGGCAGCCCGCCCCAAATGGGTCAAGTGCTCGACAACAAATGTCATCATTGGAAATGAAATAACTTTTTAGGTGGATGTTGCTATTTTTTGCTTTGAGGTAGTGATGTAATGTTGGAAATATGATTTGTCACATTACAAGGAATAGGTTCATTTAGTTTCTCGAACTAAATGAACTCATGTCACGGCTTAATCCACCCAGTCGAGGCAAAAGTGCTTTGTTGCACTCTCATTGAAAAAAATCAATAAGAAATCTATCGTCCCCTGCAGACTTCGAGTCAGTGATTCTCTGGAATCTTGTTTTGCAAGACGTGCTTTCAGACTAACACCAAATATTAGAGTGAAACCTCAACAATTTTTATTTGGTCTGTGGCATATCTTTGAAAACTACCCAGCGTGAAGTTACTGTGGAAGAATGTGCCCCGACTCCCGGCCAGATGAGGCGTATTCCTCATCAAGCCCCGACACGACAGCCAGCTGCAGCCGCAGGGTGCTCAGTCCTCAGCCTGTCAATCAACAATTTGTTTGCAGCTTTAGGAAAGGAGCGTCACCTCCAGCAATAATTTTCTTATTAGTGGAGAAACATGAAACGGATAGGCTTCATCTTTTGATGCTCTTCCACCTGTGAGAGTGGATTTTCTTCCCTTTTTAGGGAGGGTTCTAATTGTCTTGTTGAACTCCTGGGCTTGCTTGTGTTTTTATTCTGTGGTTCACAGATCCTACTATACCTTCGATCAATGGTTACACTGAAGCTGAACTTGGAATATTGCTCTAAACTAAGCTACAAGCTACGGTCATTTTGGTGTATTTTTATCCATGTGCTTCAACCACAAAAACAAGGGTCAAAACAGAAAAACAGTAGAAATGTATTCTAAAATACAGCAAAGTAGTACTGTCCACTTTACCTTGAACCTTTGCGGTAGAGCTTCATGATGGTGGGGACCACTGAACATATCTGTTTAGTTAAGGATCCCTCAGCATTCTTAACAAATGTATGAGTGTAATCAAAGTTTTGTCATAGCAGCCTTGTTTTTTACAATTTGTTTTGGTATACATTTCCTCAAAGTTTCTGGTGATCTAATTTGGCGCGTAACCACCATGAACGTATCAGAGATTAATGTTTCAGTGTATAAATCGCTGCATTGTTTTCTTAAGCTAATAGCTTCAAGCTAGTACAGTACATTAGTTTCTTAGGTTCATCCATTCATATTTTTTTTTCCTGGTAGAGTTGTGGAGACAACAAGTACGGGAGGGAAACCCACGTATCCCTCTCCCCAGTGACACTCACCAGGTCCTCCCTGGGAGACCAAAGGTGTTTCTAGGCCAGAGAAGATACATAAACCCCCAGGGAGTTCTGGATCTTATATATTCTGGCCTCCTGCCAATATGATGTGATAAGATAAAAAAGTATTTTGACAAACGGTAAATGGACTGTACTTATATAGCACCTTTCTATCTTATCTAGATACTCAAAGTGCTTTACAACAATCTGTGCCCTCATTTACTCATTCATACAGCACTCTACTAGATCTCTACAAAGAATAATCAGAGCTTTAGATCACATTCATACACCGACACATGGGAGGCAATGAGGGGTTCAGTTTCTTGCCTAGGGACACTTCTGAAAGTGACTGCTGGTGGAATCGAACCCCAAACTACCACATGGGAGGACAACTGCTCTAACCACTCAGCCACAGCTGCCCCCCCCCTCCCCAGCCAAACAAAAAGCAATATAAGACAAATACGTCCATGGGGCGATGTTCAGGATGCATCATCATCAGTGGTCTGAAACACTTCAGCCAACACTTTTTGATGCAGAGGAGCAGTGGCTCTGCGTCAAAGTACTCCTGGTTGATGGAGCTCCTTGTTCAACCTTCAAAGGCACGTTCACAAAAAAGTTCCTCAAAATGGCCAAGTATCAGTGCCATTCCATATTTGAGTTGCCGGCTATGTGCACATGGATATGAGTTTTCAGAAATAAAGTGACCCTTAAAGAACAACAACAGGCGCTTTGAATGTGTGAAAGACGTCTCCATCAAACCATTTTCAAAACAGATTAACTCAGTTTGGTTACTCAGTTTTAACTAAAAACAATGTTGCTGTGCGTCATCATGGTTCTTTTCTGTAATAAATCTGTTTATTGTTGCTGTTTTGAGGCAGCTGTGGCTGAGTGGTTAGAGCAGTTGTCCTCCAGTGAGAGAGTTGGGGGTTCGATTCCACCAACAGTCACATGTTGATGATGTGTGTCCCATTGGTGTACAAATAAAAGCACTAATTACTCTCTACAGAATGATTTGTTCTTAAGTTTGTGGACATGTAGTAGAGTGCTGTATGAAGGTGTGTGGAGGTAAATGAGGACACAGATTGTGTTGTAAAGCACTCTGAGTATGTTGATTAGATAGAAAGGTACCATCTAAGTACAGTCCATTTACTGTTGATGCTTAAGCTTTAAATCCATGGCTGGGTGGTCACACAGACCGTATGCCATCATGTTAGGTTTAGGTTTATTGTCATATGCAGGTCAACACAAGGTCAACATGAAATGCTCAGGACGAGAAGAACCGTCTCGACTCACCTAAAAACAACAAGAAACACCAAAGCATGCAACAAAAATACAAAAACCAGGTGCCAGAAGTGAAAAAGAAATACATCTACAGCAACATGGTGCTGTTAGCAGCTTGGTACTGTTAGCAGTGAGGTTCTTTTAGTAGCATGGTACTGTTAGCAGTGAGGTTCTCTTAGCAACATGGTCCTGTTAGCAGCTTGGTACTGTTAGCAGTGCAGTTCTGTTAGCAGTGAGGTTCACTAGCATGGTAGTGTTAGCAGTGTGATTCTGTTAGCAGTGAGGTTCTTCTACCAGCATGGTACTGTTAGCAGCTCGGTACTGTTGTGAGGTTCTTTTACTAGCATGGTACTGTTAGCAGCGTGGCTCTGTTAGCAACAAGGTTCTGTTAGCAGCTTGGCACTGTTAGCAGTGCAGTTCTGTTAGCAGTGAGGTTCACTTGCATAGTAGTGTTTGCAGTGTGATTCTGTTAGCAGCATAGTTCTATTAGCAGACTGGTTCTGTTGGCAGTGAGGTTCTCTTAGCAACATGGTCCCATTAGCAGATTTGTACTGTTAGCAGTGTGGTTCTGTTAGTGGTGAGGTTCCTTTAGCAGCATGGTACTGTTAGCAGTGTGGTTCTGTTAGCAGTGAGTTTTTTTTTAGCAGCATACAGTACTTGTTAGCTGTTTGGTTCTGTTAGCAGCATAGTCATATTAGCAGAGTGGTTGTGTTGGCAGTGAGGTTCTCTTAGCAACAAGGTCTTGTTAGCAGCATGGTACTGTTAGCAGTGTGGTTCTGTTAGCGACATTACAGATCATCACTGCGCTGCAAAGTTGCCTTTATCTTTTCATTTGCTGACTGTTACGGATATGTTACCTCACCTGGCGGCACAAAGGTGTTAGTTTGGTTGTATTTTCCCCATGCCACCTCGGTCAACTCAAAATTCACAGACACCCTGAAGATGTCTTAGTCCTGACTTCAAGTGTGTTGTGGAAGTGCCTTAAGGCCGAGCCTGATCAGTCTTTAGAAGAAGCTCCTTTCGTCCGCTTGTATCCGGGATCTTCTTTTGTTCACGATCCAGATATGATAGCCACAGGTGAAGGCTGGAAATTAGATGGACCAGTAAATGTAGAGTCTTGCTTTTTTCCTAAGCTCCTCTTTCACCACAGCAGACCAGAGCAACATTCTCATCACTTCAATTGAGGGCCCAATGCATTAGGCCATCATCCACCCTGCCATTATTCATAAACGAAAGTTGTGGATCTTTGAACACCTCCACTTGAGGCAAAGACTCACCCCTACAAGGAGCATAGCACCTTTTAACTTCCACACAAATCAGAAAAAGATTCTAGTTTATCATGCTAATTCTCTAAAAAGCTAAAACAACATTGACTCATGGTGCTATTTTGCAAAAAGATATATATTTTTTTAAAAATCTGCTTGACATTTGACAGTTTTGAGTGGCTAAACCTACCTTCTTTCCTTGCTTGCTTTCTTTTCTTTCAGGTCGTGGTAAAACAAAGGTATTTTGCATACCTTTTGCAACTAATAATTTACCTTCCTCTAAAATGCATCTAAATTTGTTGAACCTTTCACAGAAAACAGTAAAATTATATTAAACGTTTGGTGCAAATGTTGAATTACTCTGAAATTAGTTGAAGCTGTGAGAGAGGATAAGAGAAATTGCTCTTCTCACTTGCTATCATCAATGATAATCCCTTTTTTTCCCCCTCAAGTCATCAGCACTGTGCAATTTTTTTTTCCAGTGAAACATTTTTCCAGAATTTCTCTCCCTCCTTTAGTTTCTCCAAGTTGAAGTTCTTTTTTTTTTAATTTTTTTTTTTATTTTTTTTTTAATTTATTTATTTATTTATTTTTGAGGAAAAAAAGGCCTCAGGGTATCAAATACCACTTATTCAAACAGCCAGTCAGACATAGCGGCAGCTCTCCCCGACTCCTTTGACCTCGCAGCTTCGAGTAAAAACAAACGGCAATAACCCTGCAGCTGGTAGTAATTGAGTCGTGATCATCTTAATTAATTGAACAATTTCCCAGGAATTTGGGGAGGGGGTAAACCCCACTGCCATCTAATCCCCCCGCCTGTGTTCAAGGAAGGTTCAACAAATGAGTGCAGAGATCCCAGGTTTGATTAGGCAGAGAAGGACCTCTTGGTATTTCAGCAGAAATAAGAATGTTGTTGAAGAAGTGAACTTCAAACCGAAACAGGAGCAATTATAACTAGAGAAGTTGCATTTCATGCAAAAATGCAGTGTCGCAGAAGAACTTGCTGAAAAAAGCTGAAAATGTGGCTGAAATGGAAGAACAATACTAATTTAGAAGAAGAAAGCAGAAAGAACACATACTTGCTGAATTCGAATGAGCAGAAATGAGCACAGAAATTAGGAAATTAGCTAAAAAAAATCTGAAATTGAAAAAAATAAAATAAAATAGCTGAAAAGGCAGAAAGAAGCTTCAACTACCAGAAGGAGTAGGAAGAAGATTAAATGAGCTAAAAAAAAAAAAAAAAAAAAAAAAAAAAAAAAAAAAAAAAAAAAAAAAAAAGGAATTTCCTGAAAAACTAAGAACAGCATTAAAACAGCTAAATAGTACCTGAAAGAGCAGAAAAGGCTGAAACTAGATAAAAAAAAGCTGAAAGGAGCATAACAAGCTGAAATTAGTAGAAAGAAGTTAATTATGTTGAAAGTAGCAAAAATGACCATGAAAACTTGAATTTATCTGAAAACAGCAGAAATTAGCTAAAATAAAGTTGAAAATGTAGCTGAAAAGTTAGAAAAAAGAATTACAGCAGTTGAATGAAGCAGAAAGACCACTTCTGCCTAGTTAGGCTGAAAAAGGTGGAAAAAGGTGGAAATTATCTGGAAAAAAAGCTGAAATAAGCAAAACCAACTGAAAATTAGCTTAAAAAGCAGAAATAAGCTCAAATTACCAGAAGGAAGTGGAGAGAGCATATTTTTTGCTGAATTAGGCTGAAACAGGTTGAAAGGAGTGCGAAAAAATTGGACTTACCGTAGCTGAAAAATAAACTAAAATCAGCATAAAACAGCTTAATAGGAGCTGAAATAGCAGATAAAGCTGAAACTTGTATAAATAAGTTGAAAGGATAAAGAGCAAGAAGTTAGAAGAGGCACAAAAATGTTGTAGTTAGCAGAAAGAATCTGAAAGGAACACAAAAAAAATAAAAATAAAAACACAGCTGAAATTAGCTGATTTGTTTATTTGCAGAAGCTGAAAGAAGCTGGACCAGAACAAAAAGTGAAAGTAGCAGTAAAAGTTTGTAAACAGATCTAAAGATGTGAAGGATGTAAAATGAGCTCAATTCATTTTCTATGAGATAAAAGTGTCAGAAAAGGCTAAACATTTCTAAAAGCTAAAGCTGCACCAAGACCAAAAGTCATAGCAGGATTGTCCTGAAAGAGCTGAATGTTTTTGATTTACGGTTTGTTGAAATAGCACAAAAATTGAGGAACGGCAAAGATGCTGAACAACATACAGAAGAAAAATGGATCACAATTGTGTGAATGCTTCATAAACATTCAGACAATAATCTGTGATTTTTACAGAATAAATATACACAATAAAGTCCACTACTTTCACAAACTGTTCATCGCTGGTTTAGCTGCTTTTGATTATTCCAGTTAATGTTTAGTTCAGGTAGCTCTAGATTTTTTTTATGTTTGTTTTTTAATAAAAGATCCAGACGCGTTATTTGTACTTCACATAAGAGTTCAATTTAGATGGATCAGTTTATTAGGATGTGAACTGATCAATGTAAATTGTTATCAAGATTGTTAGCTGATGTGTTAAGCTGTGTATATGAGAAGCCTATTACGGCGTCCCAGCAAAAAAATTAAAAACAACGCAGCGCTGTTTTTCATTACAGGCGCCACGGCAGAGAGGAGGAGTCATCAGATTGCATCTCAGAACTCTTGTTCTTTTTCCATTAGGAAATACCACACACACAGATGCACCACGAGCGAGACGGTTAAAAAAAAACAACTTTCCTTTTGAAAAACGTGCTCTTTTGAAATTATTTGCTGCTTAGTTGACATAGCTTTCTGAAAAACACATACCATAAAAAACTACTCACTATTTAATACGGTCTGTGAGGTCAGCTTGAAAGTGTTAGAGGCTGTGGAGCTATGATGGGGGTGGCAGGTACAAGCTTGTGTGAAGCTAATCATGCTGGTGTAAAAAGCCCGGGAACTAAAGGTTCAGTCAGGTAACAGATTTGTAAAAATTAACCAGAAAGAGCGCGATATTTACTGTATGTATGTCATCGTAAATCTGTGGTTGCTGTTTCCACAGCATAACAAGATCAGTATTGGTTTTGTGTACTAGTTGTGTTGGTTCGTCAACAAATACGGATTTCATCCATCTACGGTGTTTGTTTATTTTCTATACCCTCTTGATCCCACACGGGGTCACTGGGAGCTGCTGCCTATCTCCAGCAGTCACTGGGTGCAAGGTGGTGGCCCCTGGACTGCTCACCAGCTCATCTCAAGGCTACAGAGACAATTATTCATACACAGAATATGCATGTTTTAGCTGTGTGAGGTAAATAGATATCTGATCTTGTGAAAACTCACTCATGGATGGAAAGAACATGCAAACTCCACAGAGAAAGACTCCTCCAGTGTTTCAAACCCAAGACTCTTGCTGCAGAGCAACAATGCTAACGGAAATACATTAGTGCTAACTGTGCTAACAAGAAGGCAACAGTAGCAAAAACAAGGCAGCAGTGCTAACAGCACTAACTGTAAGCTAAGTGCTAACAGTGCTTGCCTAGCAGCAAGGCAATGATGCTAACAGTGCTTAATGTATTAATCGCATAGCAACAGTGCTAACAACAAGGCAGCAAAACTATCAATGCTAATTGCAAAGCATAAGAGCTAACTGGAAGGCAATGTTTCTAAATGCAAGGCAATAATGCTAACAGCACTAGTAACCGTGAGGCAACACTGTAACACAATTACGCTAACATTACTAGCACCAAAACAACAGTATTAACAATGCTAACAGCACTAGTAACCGTGAGGCAACACTGTAACACAACCATGCTAACATTACTAGCACCAAAACAACAGTGCTAACAATGCTAACAGCACTAGTAACCGTGAGGCAACACTGTAACACAATCATGCTAACATTACTAGCACCAAAACAACAGTGCTAACAAAGCTAATAGCACTAGTAACCGTGAGGAAACACTGTAACACAATCATGCTAACATTACTAGCATCAAGACAACAGTGCTAACAATACCAACTGCGAAGAAACAGTGCTAACTGCAGGCAACGTGCTAAGAATGCTAGCATTGCTAACTGTGAGCAACATTGCTAACTGCAAACAACATTGCTAACAGAGCTACGGCAAGGCAATGGTGCTAACAAATAAAGTTAACTGCAAAACATCAGAGTGCCATTGTTGATGTTCAGATGCTAAGGCCAGAGCCCATGTTGACTCCTCCCATAACCTTTAGCCTTACCGAGTTAGCGGTGTCTTAGCTCACTGTGATGCAGGAAGAGTGTGAAGGGATGGGACACTTTGGCACTCTAAACTGAGATATTTCAGGGGTGCACATGAAACATTACTTTGAGCATCACTAGTGAACAGATTTGCAGTACAGATGTATTTTCTCATTAACTTTTTTTTTCATTGTCACAACTATTGGAACGTTTAGTTTTAGGACTGTCACACTTTTCAACCAAGCCAAGGCAACAGTGACAGCTGAAATGGTCGAGGATAAAGGTGACGCAGCTCAAGGTTGTTCTGGAGTTATGGCAGATGGTCAAATCAACCAGCTGGCTGCAGGATTTATACTGAAAGATGTCCTACCATTTCATGGGTAATGGTCCATGTCAAGACCGCTCCACAACACACGTAAGAGGTTCCTCCAAAAACTGTTTGGCAAAAGAGGCCAGAAGATTGGTTTGAGAAATGAAGGAACTAAATCTTTTTGCTAAACCTATTAGTATTAATAAAAATTATTTGTTACCGTCTAAAAATTCCACCTGCGAGTCAATCATCAAAACCTTTCTGGCATTTTTCTGAGAACATCTGGAAGGACTGCTGCTTTCTCACCTCTCAGCAACCAGTGGGAGAAACATGAAAACTGAGACCCAGGTGCTGCGTAGCCCTTTTGTCTTCACCTGGGGGTTGTGGTGCGTGGAAACCCCTCTGCAAATTTCCAAACAAAAGGCCCGCTCATACCACTTTTATAGCAGACGTTGATGTAATGTCTTACTACGGCCTTTAAATTTAGGCCAATTCAATTTTCACGTAACAGTTCTCCCAATTTGTCGCTCTTTGTTGACCAGCAAATCTTCCACACTTACAAAAACTTTTGGCACTTCCAGGATGTCAACAACTGTTTCCATGGAAATATATGTACAAATATTGAAACAGTGTGGAAAATGGGTCAGCGTGAGCACACAGTTCTCTGAATATGTGACAATGCTGGTGTGGAAGTTAAAGCTAGATTCACTGGAGGCTGTTGGGAGTGCTGGTGAGAAAAGAGACAGTTTTTAGGTATACCTGATTTGAATACTGATGTGGGAACAAGCAATACAAGCACTTGTTAATTATTTACCTGCCACTTATGAAGCTGCCTGTGATGCACATCCAACTAGAGAAACTGCATTTCCTCGGAAAATGCAGTGTGAATGCCTATTGCTGAAGAACTTGCTGAAAAACAGCTGAAATTTGCTTAAAAACACATGCTGAATTGTAGCTGAAATTAAAGTACAAGCCTTTATTAGCAGACAAAAGTAGAACAAACACATTTTTGCTGAATTAGGTATAAATAAGCAGAAATTAGCCCCAAAAAAGTAGGAAATTAGCTTAAAAGGCTGAAATTAGCAACAACAAAAAATAGTTGAAAAGGCAGAAAGAAGCCTAAACTACCAGAATGAAGTAGAAAGAACTGAAATAAGCTAAAAAAGTAGTATTAGCTGAAAAGACTCAAAGTAGCATAAAAACAGCTAAATACAGTAGTAGTTGAAATTGTAGGAAAAGCTGAAACTAGCAGAAAAAAGTTGAAAATAGCGTAATAAGCTGAAATTACCATAAAGACGTTAATTAGGTTGGAAGTAGCAAAAATTGCAATGAAAAACTTGGAATTTATCTGAAAACTGCTTAAATTAGCTAAACAATGCTAAAAATGTTTCTGAAAACATAGAACAAGCATAAATTAGCAGAAGAAAGCAGAAAGAGTCAATTAGTTTGTGCAGTTATGCTAAAAGAAGCAGAAATTTGCACAAAAAGTGAAAATTATCTGAAATAAGTTGAAATAAGCAAAAAACAACTGAAAGTAGCTAAAAAGCAGAAAGAAGCTTAAATTAACAGAAGGAAGTGGAGAGAGCACATTTTTGATAAATTAGGCTGAAAAAAGTTTAAATGAGTGCAAAAAATGTAGAATTGGCTGAAAAGGCTAAAATTAGCATAAAATAGTAGCTGAAAATGCTCAAACTTGCAGAAATCAGCTGAAAGAGCATAACAAGCTGAAATTAACAAAAGACGTTAGAAGAAGCACAAAAATATTGTAGTTAGTAGAAATAATCTGAAAGGAGCACAAAACTGCTGAAAATCAGCTGAAAGTAGCTGGAAAAAAGTTTACATTTGCACAAGGGAGCTGAAAGAAGCTGAAGCAGAGCAAAATATGAAAGGAGCAGAAAAAGGTTGTAAACACATCTAAAGATTTGAAGGATGAAAAATGAGCTCAGATAATTTTCTACGAGAAAAAAAAACGCCAGAAAAGGCTAAATATTTCAAAAAGCTAAAGCTGCATCAATACCAAAAGCTATAGCAGGGTTGTCCTGAAAAAGTTTTGATTTATGACTTGTTGAAACAGATATAAAATTGTGGAATGAGAAACGTACAGAAGAAAAATGGATCCCAGTAGAGTGAATGTTTCAGAAGTGTTCTCACTATTAGGGATGAATTCAGGCAGTGAACACTAATTTTAAATTCAAGCTTTCTTATCGCGCTGCTGTTTTTTTTTTCTTGCTTTTTATCAAAACAAGTTTGTGGTCAGCCAGGTGTAACTGGAGGAGGGACTACCTCTGCAATGAATACTGAAAACAGGGCCTGTAGTCTGGTGGACTGGATGGACCCCCTCCTCCCGTCCACTCTCTCCTCTGCTGAATCCCTGTGCACAAAGAGGGCACTGTACGGGCTCTGGTTTTAACTAAGCAGTCCCTGCACTGCAATTTAGGAGGCGTGCAGCTCAGGAAATTGCTGGCCTCTGCCGAGGCATGCTTTCACTGAGGGAATGGTATTCATCAACCAAGTAATTGGGGGGTTATGTTTTTAAATACCTTGTTGGTAATTACCTTATAAACAAATAACACATCGCTAAACCTAAAGCTTTTTTATTTTACGTGACAAGATGTGACATTAATCATATTGAACGGTTTGAGAAAGAAGTGACAACAGAGTTTCTTGTTGGGTGGTAAGCTCCGGCTTCACGAGCGCGTGAGAGTTTGTCGTCTTTTTCATGCCACGGTCTAATTTAGGGACTTGGCTGTTCTGTGCATCTGGGAACACGAAGCTGTCGTGCACCGCTAGTCAAATATCTGGTGTTTTAGTAATTCATTAGAGCGATGGTGTCTGTGTTTTCAGAGCAAACAACAGGATCACCAGGATTTCTGAGGAGCGGCTCAGATCCTTCCTCGCCCTCCAAACGCTGGACCTCAGTAACAACAAAATCACGGAAGTCAAAGCCAGCTCCTTCCCTGCCCTGCCGCTCATGAACATGTGAGGATTAGTAAAAAATAATATTGAAAGCAAAGAGTTGGAAGAAATGTTCAGTTTTTAATTCAAATCTATTCTGCATTTCTTCAGGTTCCTCAACAACAATCGTATCTCCTCACTGGAAAGCCGTTGCTTCAGCAGCCTGTCCAGCACCCTGCAGGTTCTTCAGCTCAACCGAAACCGCATCTCCACCATCCAGACCAAGAACTTCGAGCTGCCTAACCTCCAGCACCTGTACGCTCTTACTCTTATGTTTTTTAACGATTGTTGCATTTTTGGTCACACGTGATTTTTATCACGGTAAACTTTATTTAATAATTTAGGTCCAGTCGTACTGGTGTAAATATTAAATATTAAACGTTTAATCTGGTCAACTTTGAAGTGATCTTTATTCTGATATCGATCACAAAGTATGAAGTGCAGAGGACTTCGTAAAGGCTCGGCTAATGGTGACATGCGTTTAGTTTGTCGCTGTTCTCTAAAGCGAACAACGTCTGTCTTAACGGCACCGGTCCACCTGATTGGTGGACGCAGTCCAAGGATTTACTCGACTCAAGTGGACTGATGTACTCAGGAGACCAACGTCCATGTAGAAACACAAACTTTGTTCCAATAAAACATTAAATACATTATAACTAGAGACAGGGCAGCACGGTGGCGCAGTTGGTAGAGCCGCTGCCTCTCAACGAGCCGGTCGCCCTGGTTCAAATCCCGGCTGGGGGTCTTTCTGGGTGGAGTTTGCATGTTCTCTCCGTGCATGCGTGGGTTTTCTCCGGGTACTCCGGTTTCCTCCCACAGACCAAAAACATGAATGTTAGGCTGATTGGTAACTTTAAATTGTCCCTAGGTGTGAGTGGTTGTTTGTCTTGTTTGTCTGGAGACCTGTCCAGGGGGTTCTTGCCTCTCGCACAGTGATGGCTGGAAATGGGCACCAGTGACCCCCGCGACCCGGAAGAAGCGAATAAAGATGATGGATGGATGGATGTTGCCAGTCAAAAGGCATTGCGATATTTCTTATAATGCTTACCCACAGCTGGTTTCCAACAGACTGTCTCCAACCTGTAGGGACGCCATGCCAAAATCTGCTATCCTGATGTTGTTCTTCTCATCTAGCAACAGGTTCTCTGGCTTTAGATCCCTGTGGCTGAAAATCAGAGACACAAACACAGAACACGGTTAATGAAACATGAAAACGGCTCGTATAAAGTTATGCAACACATTAAACTGAGGAGAAACAAACGCTTTGCTGCGGGGACTAGTAATCGCTGGATCCATGCACGCAGCTGTGAAGAACAAAGTATCTTCACCTGCCCTTCACCTCCGTGCAACACCTCGCTTTGATCTGCCTGCGCTGAAGCGTCGGAGACCCCCACCTCGGTGTTGGCATGCTACAAGGTGTGACAGCCCCCCCTGCTGTGTCCTTTTCTCCTTCTGTTTTACTCTCGTCGCCCCTCATCCCGTTCCTCTCATCTCCCAGATAGCCACCAGCAAACTGGTTGGGGAAATGGGATTCAGAGAGGAAACCAGACACAGCAGTGGTGTCCATTAGCTGTCATTCATTACTACTAAACACAGCAGGGAGGAGAATATCCAGCAGACACGTCTCCTGACCACTGAGGGAAATAACGTCCTCGAGTCACGGGTTCCGATGCTGAATCAAAGTCTTGGTCCAGATTAATATCTTTTCAAAGACACATGGGGTTAGCATGTTGTAAATTTAAAATTATTTTCGTGTTTGGAGTTGGACTTCGTTACACTTGACCGCTCCATGTGATATCCAATGTTGGACTCTTTAAACCAGAACACACAAGTATGTGTTTGGACTATATGTTGATGATTAGGAGGGACAGTAGCTACCCTTCAGTAAATATCAGAGGTGGAAAGAGTACTGGAAATGTGTACTCAAGTACAAGTACTGTTACACTGCTTAAATTGTAATCAATCACAAGTAAAAGTACTGGTGTTGTAAAAATACTTAAGTAAAAGTACAAAGCACTCTTCTCAAAAACTACTCAGAGTATTAATGACTTTTTAACCAATTGATGATTTATTGTGTTGTCAATAGAAAGCATTCACTTTGATTTACTGTATATAATCGCAATATTCAAAGAACATTTCTCAGATGAACAATAAAATTACATTAAGGCCATTTCTTTTGTAAATACTGTAAATGTAAAGAAAGCAGGAATTTTCTTTATTAAAAGAAAGACAAAAATGTTTTTGAACCAGCATAGAACAGTTTAAGCTTTTCCGAATACACTGAACAACAGGCAGGTAAGTGTCTTAAATGCTGACATTTCTGTCACCCTTCACTTTCTGAACCTTTTGTTCAGTGTCAGCAGGAGCTGGTTTTCTAAAGTTAACAGAGTCTATCCGGCTTTATTTGGCTGTGAAGAGCAGACTCTAAATAACTCTACTGAGTTGTTGTTTGCTTACGTCATAGGCAATTGGTGCATTTGTGATCTGAGAGCTTTATCAACTACAACGATGCAGATGAATGGTTTGAATATTAATTCAAATTGTGGACTGGAGACATGTCCAGGGTGTCCCCCACAACTCGCACAGTGACGGCTGGATATGGGCACCAGTGTCCCCCATGAGCCGAAAAGGAAGAAGCAGGTAAAAGATGGATGGATGGATGGATGGATGGATGGATGGATGGATGGATGGATGGATGGATGGATG
>JARVGV010000694.1:3466354-3477105 GCA_031762435.1 Hypsolebias longignatus
ACACACACACACACACACACACACACACACACACACACACACATACACACACACACACACACACACACACACACACGCCCTTCACTCATTTCAATTAGCCATAGCCGAGCACGCTGAGGAAAATAACTGTTTGAAAGCTTTAAATCAGCTAAAGGATCAAAGGAGACGATTTCTCTGGGAAATTCTTGGCTTTTGAGTGATCTTGGTGTGTTTTTCTTTCTGTGGACAGCAAGATAAATGTCTGCAGCTTTTTTTTTTTTTCCCCAACAAGTCACAGTCTGAGTTGTTCTTGCTGGAAAAAATAAGTTTATTAAAACAATAATTAGTCGTATTCCTGTGCGATCCAAATAACTAAATTTGTGTTTGTGTTTTGTTTGTTCAAATTCTCCATGAATCATCTCACTACGCTAACATTAGTTACAGAATGATTGATGATTTTATGCAGGATATTGGAATGCATTCAACATCCTTAACCTACCGTATTTTTCGCTCTATAAGTCAGTTTTTTTTTTTTGTAGATTTGTCAGTCCTGCAACATTTTTTTCCATATTCATAACGCAATTTTTGACTGACGCTTTAAATTTCGAAGAACTGCAACAGCGAGTCCTCAGCTGGAGCAGGCAGAGGAATGCTGGAGAGCTTTAGTCATGTTCGGCAACGGGTCAGTGCATAATAAATTAGATTTATATGCCGAAGCGACTTACATATGTTTTTTTTCCTCTTCATGATGCTTTTTTTTAACTGATGCGACTTATACTTCAGAGCGACTTATACGCCAAAAAATACGGTAATTTGCATACCCTGCAACATGTATGCAGAAGTGATGCATTTGTTTTTTTTCCTGTATTTATAAACCCGTTTTTGGCTGATATAACCGTTTTCATTCATTTGGGCTGAAAATATTGAACACTACCATTTTCAGCCACTAGACGGCAGTCGAGTAGTATGGCATGTCGTTGTGTCATGTAATAGGTAAAAAGTTACAATTAATGACACAATCGGCTTGCCATAGCCTGCCAAGTTCGTCCAGCTCGCCTGGGGCAACCGTCAAATCAGCTTCATTTCACTGCGCCACCTCGGTGAAATGCAGCTGATTTGACCATTGAAGTGCATTTATCAAGTAAAAGTTCAACTGAGACACACCTTTACTATAATGTTGAGCAAACAAACAATTGTTTTTTTAAGTGTTAATCTAGTTAAATTATTGTTAAAGTCCTCCCGTGCACGCTCCTGTGGCCTCCATTTGGCAGCCAATCTATTTTTGGCACAACGGCCCTCATTTCCAAGTTGTCAGCAGCGACACATAACAGATGCAACGTATATGGCGAAGCAACATATTTATGTATTTTTCCACTTTATTAGACATATTTGGACTGATGCGACTTATTGGGCAGAAAATATGGTAATACTTTATAACAAAATAGAAAAATAATACTCAAAAAGACCAAACAAAAACAACTATTTTTGAACTGTGTTAACCTGTTTTGTGTTTTAAATTGGATATTGAATCAATTTGAGGCCTCAAGTTTTTGATTTTTTAAAATTATTATTAACTACAAATACTGTATATATACCATTTTATAGTTTACCTGATTCTGTTTTCTCCTTGACAATTTATTCTTTAAAAAAAATGCATTAGCGTGCTAATGTCTTCTGGTTGTGTTGGGATTGTTCCCTCTAAGTGTTAACTCTTGAATACACTGTGGACACTTCTTGGATCGAGTGTTGCACTACAGTATAAAATCAACGTTATATGATTGTTGCTGCAAAAATCAATCAGAAAATAACTGCATCATTTTTGGCTGGACGTTTTTTTTATGTCCAAAATTAATTACTGTATTGAGTAACTTTTTATCACAAAAGCTTTCTTATAGTGAACTTTTTGTTTTGTTTTTACATCATATCTAGCTCAGTGAGCCTTGGCTTTAGATAAATAACAAAAAAACACAAGTCAAAATAAAGAATTTACAGAAGAAAGCCGATGCTATAAACTTAAACTAAAAGATTAATATCAGTTGATTTAATCTTCAGTGCTGCATTATTTTGACAGAAGCTCATTTTAAACTGAGAGAATATGTATCTTTTTCTAAATAAAGTCTTAAAATGGCCCACATGTTGTATTTTAGGGTTTATTTGGGAAATTTTCCCCCCTTAACACAACACAACCTTTTAAAAGAGCCACAAAACCAGGAAGTGACATTCTATCAGGGCAGAAAGCCACTTTAATGTCCAATACTTTCCTTGCTCACACACAAAAGAAGTTTCCCTGACTCAGCTGCTTTTTGGGTGTGGATTTTTATTTTATTACAGCGTGCTCTTTTTTTGTTTCCTCTAACAGGGACCTCCAGAACAATGAAATCTCATGGACCATTGAAGACATGAACGGACCTTTCTCTGCACTGGACAAGATGAAAACGCTGTGAGTCGTCCACCGTTCTGTGTGATGTCCGTTTGAACAGAGCCACGCCAGTGACTAAAAGTGATCGGACGTTTGTGTTCCCAGGTTCCTGCAGGGGAACCAGATCCGCTCGGTGACCAAAAAGTCTTTCTCGGGCCTGGACACGCTGCAGCACCTGTGAGTCATGTTCGGCTGCTTGTTTTCAAAAGGCCGAGCTGTAAACTGAGCGGGATGATTCATTAGAAGACATGGAGGGTGTTTGTTAGAGCCATGCATCCAAACTGTCTTCTCTGCTTTGATGTGGAGTCAAGTAAAAAAAATAAATAAAAAGTGGTCATTAGTATCTCTATGTGTGAGCCAAATCGTATCGATCACCAAGGCAAGTGGAGACAACTGTGTGTGTTCGACTGTGCAACAACTGCATTTGATTCTAATTAGTTTTTTTCCTCCCCACCATTGCCAAAGCTCAAAGCGTCCCAGAGCTTGGCTTCCTTTGATTAACTCTACAATCTGTTGCCCAGAGTTTTATTGTTTTGGAACCCGGATCTTTTTATTCTTGCGATTGATGTTTTGAAGTCCTTACATCAAACATTTGCTGTGTGCAAATAAAATTTAAAAAAAAAAGTTCACAATATCAATGCTGATGCCTTTCATTTTTCTTTCCACAGAGATCTGAGCAACAACGCCATCATGTCCATCCAAGCCAACGCCTTCTCTCAGATGCAGAACCTCGACGAGCTGTAAGTGTGTCCACGTTCAGGCAGAGCCTCGGTGCTGTTATGTTGCAGAACCAAACGCCAGGTGAAAGTCATTATGGCGTGCTGGGAAAGTCGGCACCGCGCGGGGCTGCCTCCACTAATAAGGAGCGCAGGGTTTCCTTTGCCTTCGCTGCACTGGAAACGTCTTAAAGAAAACGTTAAAACTTGGTCACAGCCTCCATGTTTGGGCTCTGCTGGTGTCTGTATGTGAGTTGTACTTGTGAGAACCGTGTTAGAAAACACTAGACGTGCTGTTATCTCCCGCCCTTGGCAGGCTTCTGAACACCTCCAGCCTCCTGTGCGACTGCCAGCTGAAGTGGCTTCCCATCTGGGTGGCAGAGCAAACCTTCCTGCCCTGCGTCAACGCCAGCTGCGCCCACCCGCAGATGCTGAAGGGCAGAAGTGTGTTTTCTGTCAACCAGGAGGAGTTTGTGTGCGGTGAGTGGAGCGTTCGTTCAGCGCAACATCTCGACACGTGCGCTGTAAAGTCAGCCGTTCTCCAAAGGTTTTCCCATTTACGACCCCAGTTCCCCCAAAAAGTTGGGAAGCTGGATAAAATGCAACAAAACAAAAACAGAATGAAATGATTAGCAAATCTCATCAACCTCTCTTTTTTTTTTTTTTTTACATCAGTACGTAATAATCATTAATATGTTGAAACTAAGAAACTACATTAAAAAGGGTACCTTTAAACTTTATGGCAGCAACATATCTTTCAAAGATCAAAGTTCATGCTCAATAATCCAGATTTTTGTAAAAATCCAACAAGTTTAGTCAGGCCCTCTGGAAGGTTTCTTTTGTTTTGTTGTTGTAGAAATGTTTCATCCTTGATCCAAGGACTTCATCAGTCCAAGTATCTTATCATCATAAAACATATGGTTTAAAATCATAAACTCGTATGTCCTGATGCATGCTCAATAATCCAGGTAAAAAAAATCTAAGGTCCTCTGGACTGGTTCAAAAAAAATAATAAAAAAAAGTTGAAACATTTCGTCTTTCACCCAAAAGACTTCTTCAGTCATCTTCAGACTGAAGAAGTCTTTCGGATGAAAGATGAAACGTGTCTACAGTTTTGTTTTTTCAACCCTTCCAGAGGACCTGACTTGATTTATTTAATTTTTTTTTAGATAAAATTGTATGGTTTCTCTAGAAACCATCATATCACCATCAAACTGGTTGATCCACTATGTGAGTAAGCCACTTGTGGGACTGACTTTGTTGTAGCTCCTCACACTGATGAAGTTCTTTGGATGAAGAGCAAAACGTTTCAACAAAAAGAAGAAAAAAAACAAGAAACCTGACTTGTTCGATATCTTTAAAATGTTGTTCCAAGTCCATGTGTCCCACTGTGACGCATCTCCTCTTCTTTCAGCAACAGCCAGTCAACGTCTCTGAACTGAGGACAGTTGTTGGACGATGATGTCCAACTCTTGTCTGATGGAGGATTCTGGCTATTCCAACTGTCATGGGGCTTGTTTGTTGGATTTTTTGCTAGGAAGAAGCATATGCTCTAAAACCCATAAATACTTTGGTGCATTAATAGTGTCTTTCCAGATGTGTAAGCTGTCCATGCCAGAGGCATGAATGCACCCCTATACCATCAGAGAGGCAAGCTTTTGAACTGTGTACTGATAACCGGCTATAGGCTGGAGGACGTGGTGTCTGTGGTTTCAAATGTCCATCATCTGACCTCAGAACGGTTCTCCACTTCACCTCAGCCCATTTTAAACAAGCTTTGATCCACAAAAGACGACAGTCATTCTGGATAGTGTTCACATTTGGCTTCTTTGTTGCCTGATAGAGCTTCAAGCAGCATTTGTGGATGAACTGTTTACAGACAATGATCTGTGCAAGTGTTTTTTGAGCCCATAACAGAACCAGACCTGATTTTACTGCAGTGGTAATAATACTTATTTTTTTTATTTTATTTTTTACTGACAATAGAACATAATACTGTGTTCTGTTGTCAGTATAAAAGGGTTTTATGAGATTTGCAGATTCTTGTGTTCTGTTTTGTTTTTACATTTTATGAATTGTCCCAACATTTTCCAGAACTGAGGATGTACAAACTAACCCAGATGAGGCTTTTGTCCAGTCCCAAACTTTTGTTCAAATTTAGTTTAATAAGCAAACATAGAAAATGTAAAAGTTTTTTTCTCTTCTTGTTAAATCACGCAGATGACTTCCCTAAGCCCCAGATCACAGTGCAGCCAGAGACACAGTCAACCCTCAAAGGCTCCAACGTGACATTCGTGTGCTCTGCTGCGAGCTCCAGCGACTCACCCATGACTTTTTCCTGGAAGAAGGACAACGAGGTCCTGAATGATGCAGAGATCCACAATCAGGCCCATCTACGGATGCAAGAAGGTGCAGGAAGTGAGACGGAGGTGACGGAGTACACAACTACGCTGCAGCTGCGCAACGTGGACTTCTCCAGTGAGGGGAAGTACCAGTGTGTGATCTCCAACCACTTTGGGTCGTCCTATTCCACTAAGGCCAGGCTCACAGTTCACAGTAAGTCTGAGACAGGAAGAACCATCGTACTCTTTAAAATACATGTTGAAATCTTAAATGGTTCAACCTCATGGTCTTTGTCTTTGTTCTAGTACTCCCCTCCTTTACTAAGATACCAATGGACTTGAGTATCCGGGCCGGAGCAATGGCTCGGCTGGAATGTGCTGCTGTTGGTCACCCTTCTCCTCAAATTGCGTGGCAGAAAGACGGAGGCACCGACTTTCCTGCTGCCCGTGAACGTCGCATGCACGTCATGCCAGAAGATGATGTATTTTTCATCGTAGATGTCAAAACGGAAGACATCGGTGTTTACAGCTGCACAGCTCAGAACATTGCAGGAGCAATTTCTGTCAATGCCACACT
Organism: Hypsolebias longignatus; assembly: GCA_031762435.1. NCBI lineage: Eukaryota > Metazoa > Chordata > Actinopteri > Cyprinodontiformes > Rivulidae > Hypsolebias > Hypsolebias longignatus. Next base: position 3,472,388 of record JARVGV010000694.1, read on the forward strand.
AACTGTTCTTGGTGAGGAAGCCTTTCTAAGTTCAAAGTCATACATTATCATTGTTATCATTTTTGTTTTGTTGGCATTTACCCCGTAAATATTCTTTCTGCTGTGGTTCTTACAGAAACGCCTCATTTCTTGCGCCCCCTCATGGACTGGACTGTGGCCAAGGGTGAGACTGCAGTCCTCCAGTGCATTGCAGGCGGCAGCCCTCCACCAAGACTGAACTGGACCAAAGACGACAGCCCACTGGTGGTGACCGAGCGCCACTTCTTCGCTGCTGCCAACCAGCTCCTCATCATTGTTGATGCTGCAGATGCAGATGCAGGAAAGTACACCTGCGAGATGTCCAACGTGCTGGGCACGGAGAGGGGCAATATTCATCTTGGTGTTCTACCAAATCCCAACTGTGACTCTGGGGTGCAAGGTGGTGTAGGGATCGGAAAAGTGATTGGACCAGGATCGGAAGATGACGAGTGGACCACAGTGGGGATTGTCATCATAGCTGTGGTGTGCTGTGTAGTTGGAACATCTCTGGTCTGGGTGGTTATCATCTACCACACCCGTCGGCAGAATGAAGACTGCAGCGTCACCAACACAGGTGCTTTTATCTTTTTGCTAATCATCAAATAACTTATTTTCCCACACTTTCTGTCTATTAACTATAAACTGTAATTGTGCTCCAGATGAAACCAACCTGCCTGCAGATATTCCCAGCTATTTGTCCTCTCAGGGCACCCTGGCTGACCGACAGGACACCTACATCCCATCTGAGAGTGGCAGCAGCCATCAGTACATGACGTCGTCCATTAGTGGTTTCTACCTGCAGCCTAAAGACATGAATGGTATGGGCACATGCCTTTTGTTTTTTGTCTTGAAAGTAAATATTTTTAAAAAATTCCCGGTTTGGTTACTTGATACCATCTCTTTACCCGGACAGGTCTTTGTCAGCTGGATACAGGAAGCGAAGCAGACATGGAAGTAGCTATTGATCCTTTGCTCTGCCATTATCAAGATCCACTTGGCTCACTGATGTGCCGAGATAACTTATATTCCAACGAGCCCTCTGAAGTCTTTACAGGTTAGTAAAAAAAATTGATTTTGATCATTCGTCGCAGCAAAAACTCCACATTAAAATTCTGACTTTTCATCTTCAGGTTGTTCCTTCGATCAAATTCCAGTTGGTATGGACTACTATAGTGGCAGCTTGACCAACTCCAAAAGGAAGGATTTCTTGTTGCCTGATTACTTTGACCTCTGCCCTTCCACCGTTCTGATGCAGCTTCCCAACCTTAGTAAGCATCAAGATGTCTCGTACCAGCAGAGTGACTGCAATCCACCCTTTGAGAATGGAGATGTGGTCTCCTACGGGAGACCTCACAAGAATGTCTCTCCTTGCAACACCTTCATGGGTAGGCCTCCACTTCCACTGATATTCTGATTTTCGTTCATGTTGCTGTCTTCTTACTTTTCCCCACACATTTCTCCCTCAGGAACATTTGGGAAAACTCCTTGGAGGCCCCACAGGGATTTTTACAGTAGCCATAACCCCCCGTCAGTCACGTATAATGGAATAACTCTGCACGAGAATTCGTACGTTGATTCAAACTACGAGGAAAACATCAACGAGGACTCGTCTTCAGAGCAGAGTAACGGTGTCGGTGAACACCCCTTCGAGAGCTGTAGGACTGATCCTTTCTCACAGCGCCGAATGAGCACTTAGCTGAGTGACTGTTCTCAGCTTTTATGAAGAGGACAACAAAATAATTTAAATTCCTACCTCAGTGAATGGACAACTTTTGCAATAAAGGACTTCTATAAAGTGCAGCGAGTGAATGTAAAGGACAATTTGATGTCACAGCAGAAAATGTTCTTTTGCTGATAAAGATTCAGTTAAATAGCAAATGAGTTTATGCATTTTTTAATAAAGTATATTATATTTTGTAAATTGTTTATAAACAGATATGATTTTTGCTTATTTTTTGTATGATTGTTTCTGCAGCATATTCATTTATTTCAGCTTTGAATAAAGCAATGTTTTGCACATATATAAACAATAAAAATCATAAATATGTGCTGCTACATTTGCTTAATCTATATTTTTTATAACATTTTTGCCTTCAGATTAAGTGGACATGTATGAGGTGTGTGTGTGTGTGTGGGGGGGGGGGGTGAGTTAAAACACTGAGCATTGTACAGATTTGTCGTCACAAACCGTTTAGACAAAAAACAGGATAAAAATTCAATTTCATTCATGCAGATTACTGACCAGCTCCTTCAACTTAATTAACTGCACATATATTGAAAATGTAGTTATCACAATGTCAATATTACAAGAGACTGTTTAAACTGTAATAAATCATTGGCTAATCCAAGTAATTATATTCCAAATGCCGTACATTCATCCTAGTAATATATTTGGACAATCCAATATACTTTCTGCCCTTGTTACTTTTAGATGATTGTGGCCGACACACTAAAACGCCGAGGGGCTGTTAGCGTTGAAAACCTAACATCAAGAATAAAAACATTCACCATGAGCTAATCTCATGCTAAAAACATGGAAAAATAGTTGGAAATGTGCAGGAGAGAAGATCAGTGTTGTGGCAAAAAAGATAAGTCAACTTTATTTATAAAGCATATTTAAAACAGCAGCTGTTACCAAAGTGATTAAGAGCAAAATCAATGGGAGTAATTTAATAGAAAAGAAACGTAACAAAAATAATATTACTGAAAATTAATTACATAGGAGTGAAATAGTAAATCAAGTCACACTGTGTTAATCATCAGAGAAAACAGGTGTGTTTTTAGCTGAGGTTTAAAAACAGAGAAGTAGCCTGCCTGATGGTGGGGGACAGACTGTTAGAAGTTTAGGGCCCACGACTGAAAAAGCCCAATCTCCTCTGAGCTTGTTTTTGGAAAAGCCAAAAGCAGCTGGTCAGATGATCTCAGGGCCTGAGAAAGAACATATGGTTCCAGTAGCTCATATGAGGGTACAAGTCCATTAATGCACTTAAAGGTTAGCAGGAGAATTTTAAAATCAATTCTGACACGTACAGGGAGCCAGTGAAGGGAGGATAAAACTGGTGTAAGATGATCAAACCTATGAGTTCCTGTTAAGAGCCGAGCTGCAGCATTTTGGACGAGCTAGAGACGTGAAATGGAGACCTGACTGACCCCAACATGCATTACAGTAGTCCAGTCAAGTAGTAATAAAGGCATGGACTAGTTTTTCAAGGTCAAATCTGGACAATACTGGCTAAAGCTAAGACTTAACTGGAAGAAGCTTTTCTGCAGAACAGAGTTAATTTGTTTATTAAACTTAAAGTCAGAGTCTAAAACCATCCTGACATTTGTAACAGACTGTTTAAGATATGGCAGAAGACATTCATGATTCACAGGATCAGACAGTGGTAGAGCTAGGGCTAAACACAATAACGTCAGTCTTCTGATCATTAAAACTTAAACATTTGAAGCCTTAAAGTCATCAAGACAGATGAATGGAGAAAGAATATTAGGTTTCCAGAGCAGATAAATCTGACAACAATCAGCATAATAATGAAATGAAAGACCATGTTTCCTCAGGATGGACCCCAAAGGGAGCAGATAGAGTGAAAACAAAAGGGGTCCCAAAATCGAGCCCTCTGGCTTGATTGGACAAGGAACAGGATTGGATAAGGGAGACAGGAAGACCCTGGTTTAAGTTTATTTTTACCAATTAATTACAAATAAATATTGAGTTGACAAAGGGATAATATAATTTCAAACAATCTAATGTAAGTTGATTCTTTTAATCAAGTTTATTTAAAAAAAAAAAAAAAAAGCAAGACCATCAGCTGTTTTGTCTTGCCTGGAAGACCACATCATTTGGAGGACAGTGTAACCCAACATTAAACTGAACATATTAGAAGAACTATCACTGAATCTTATTTTTCAAAGCAACCAGAATCTTAGGGAAGGTCTTGTCTCACTTCAAGAGAATAATTTTGCACACTTTGCACTTTTTTCTCCCGACGAGCTGACGACTCGTCCAAACATGGTTTAGATGAAAGGTGACTGCTGCTGTCTTAAAACAACTTATAGCAACTTGTGCAAATCCTTTAGATCATTGTCAGTTTTGCATTTTATGGCTATAAGTGCAAACAGCTGCAGTGGCAACTAGCTGTATCACTACAAGTGCAGTCCATTGAATTTCTGGCACAAATATTTCTGCTGGATAATCCTGTAATTTGAATTTGACAGCAGTGTCAAAGTTTCAACATATAAATGACACAAAGCAAATTAATTAGTAGTCAAGTAAAATGTTGGTAATGAATCAATTCAATAATCATCACTAGACATTATTAGTATTATTAGACATTATTAGTAATATTAGATTCTCCCTCATTCATACTGGTGAGGTTAGGTTGTGCGAAAACAAATCTTAGCTCAAGAAAATGGTCTTTTAGTCCAAAATTTCCAAACTTCCAAGTCTTTTAGCTGTCCTTCCTCTTTTAGATCAGCATGGAAACTGTCCAAACAGCAAATAAAGCCCAATTAAATCAAATTATTTGCAACATGCCAACCAACAATTATGAACATTAGTGCTTGGACCACCTTCTTAAGTAATTATATTAATAATGGTACCTGTAATTAATTGCAACTTAAAATGATTGCAGGTAAATTACATTAAACCCACAAATTGCTGCAGGAGCAGTAGGCCACAATGTACCTAAGTCCCAACTAGG
>JARVGV010000694.1:3515381-3530996 GCA_031762435.1 Hypsolebias longignatus
TTTAAAATCATTGCATTGGCTCCCTGTGCACCTCAGGATTGATTTTAAGATTCTTTTAGTGGTTTTTAAATGTCTCAGTGGTCTCACACCATCTTATCTTGCAGAGCTGCCATTACCCTACGAACCCCCGCGGACACTAAAGTCCTCTGGCACTGGACTACTGACAGTTCCAATAGTCAGAACTCACATTTACAGTGAGGCTTCTGTCCAGTACCATGGCCCCGTCTGTGGAACAGTCTGCCGGAGAACGTGAGGGCTGCAGAGAATGTTGCTGTTTTTAAGAGCAGGCTCAAGACCCATCTTTTTAACTGCATTTCCTGAACTGATTCATCTCTGTTCAGTCTATACATTTTACATACTATTTTATTTTATTCATTTATTTTGTGTGTGTTGTTTGCTTTTATTTTGTGGGTTTATTGTTTTATAATTCTGCACAGCACTTTGAGCTGCTTTTAGTATGAAGGGTGCTTTATAAATAAAATTGATTTTTTTAAATTCATTCAACCTTTATTTAAAAATAGATAAATCACATTGAGCCTCGAAGACTCATTTACAAGTGAGATCTGTTGGACAGACAATAAATTTGATAGATTAATAGGGATTTTGAGTTATTTACAGGTTGTGTACAACTCCAGACATGAGTTACGGTCAATTAAAGTAAATAAAACCCTCATTAAAACCTATTTTGAAATATAAAGTCATGATAAAACATCTGGCTAACGAAGAACTTTGCACAAATGAGGGTTTGTTTTGTGATTCTCCGTTTGATTAAAAATAATAATTTTCGTTGTTTTGATTACATAACAGTTAATTTTAAATACATTGTGGTCAGTTTTTCATTATAATGTTATTTAAATGGAATTATGGTTATTAGCAAGAACAAAAACGCAGCATTTAGCTAGTTATAGCATTTCCCGCGTTATCAGCTGACATTTCCTGCAGGAATATCATAAAATATTCAATTAGTAAATAAACTGATGGCAGAGTAATATAGTCTGCATACATTTTTTATTTTTATTTAAGGATTGTAACTGAAGTTTAATTTAAAAAAGGATATATTTTAACCAGATTGTCCAGCTAATAGACCAGCCGTTAGCTCAGCAATATGGGTTGGAAATACATTTTTCAAACTGGGTTCACTTAAAGAGTGATCTCCAACAGGTAAGATATTAATTGTTCATAATTGTTCCACGGAACTCCATCTTATTTCAAAAGCAAGTCTCTTTAAATCAGAATGACGGGGAAAAAAAATAAATGTACTGTTGCTCTTGTCTTTATTTCTAAGGACAAACCAAACTTTTTAGCACCTCTCCAGTTGAACATGAAACACCTTCGGCATTGCTCGTTAAAAAAACAGAGGCGAAACAAAAGTTTGAAGCTGCCCCACAGCTGATAGACTGAACTCTACGAGCGGTTGTGGGAAGTGAAATGGTGGAGGCTACTTTTCGTGTGCACGAGCACGACGACGCACCACTGAGCTGCCTGTGTGGATCAGGAAGCAGCCAAAGTCTGAAAACAGCTTCCGAGTCTTCGCTTCAGCTGAGTCCATTTCATGCTGAACGAGGCTCACATCACTGCCCAGCCGCCGTACGTGCCGTCGCCTTGCCATTGCACCACCACAACAATGACCACGATGTGCCAAACACTACAGGCTGTAGTAATACCGATCCCTGTTCATGTATTCCCTGTAGGCAAAGTTTGCGTCCTTCTTGCTGTGCGGGATCCGTCCGAAAGGCGCGTGATCGCTAAAGCACGAGTCGAAGACCTCGTCCACGATTTTCTGCGCCTCCTCTCGGCTGATTTTTCTCACCGCGAGGATGGAACGCAAGGCACGGTCCCGGACGCACTCCTGTCAGAACAGAACCAGGTAGTTCACTTTAAAACCAAATCCAGGGAGTTGAAAACCGCCTCCAAGGCCAGACTTGGCCCTGGTTTAGGTACCTGGTGGTGCTGCTTCAGGCCGAAGTTGAATCGGCCGAGTTCGCTGGTGAAGTTGCAGTCTCCACTGAGGTTCGCTGCTCGAATCTAAAGACGGCAACAAAGAAAGAATTTCAGGCTTTGCTACTGGTGAGAAAAGAGCTGCTCACGTGTTGTCAAACCGTTAATCACCTCAGAACAAGCCAGGTGTCTGAAGTTGTTGAACCAGTCCACGTGGGCCCGGCAGTGGTCGAAGGCATGGATGAGCTCGTGTGTCACCACCCGGTTCATGTGGGACTGCCAGTGGATGTTGTTCTGACACAAAACGATCTGCGAAACACAACCACATCACGGTGAGACGAAACAAGACGCAGCAAAACGTGCAGGAATGTAAACCTTTAGCTGACAATTGCTGAAGAAGCCAACCGATTAATGCTACAAGAAGCAGAACACTAGCTGAAAGCCAAAAGTAGCAAACGATTCACTTGAAGTTGCAGCTCAGATAAAAGCTGAAGGATGGGGAAAAAGGTCAGCTAAAAGCTAAATGAAGCAAATGCCAACTAAAAGATAAAGCTAGCAAAAGGATAGCCACAAGCTCAAAACAGCAAAAGAAAGCTAAAATAAGCACAACACTATTTGAAAGCTAAAAAGTAGCAAAATGTGAGATAAATGCTGGAAAGATCAACAAGCAAGTTCTAGCTAACGGTTTCAAAATGGTAACTAGAAGCTCAAGGAAACAAAGGGCTAGCTAAATGTACAAGAACATTACCTCAAAGCTAATAAAGCAAAACACTAGCTAGAAACTAGTAGCAAATTACTACCTAAAAGTTATAAAAGGCTGCCTAAAAGCTACAAAAACAAAGTTATCTTAAAGCTAAAAAAAAAATACCAAAGAAGCCAGTTAAAAGCAACAAAGCTGTAGCTCAACGCTACAAGTAACAAAAGTCTAGCTAAAGGCTACCTTGAAGAGGCAAAAGCCTGGCTAAAAATATCAAAAGGAGAGCTAGAAGCTACAAGTAACAAACTAATGGCTAAAGGCCAAAAGTAAAAAGGCTAGCTAAAAGCTGAGGCTGGTGAAAAGCTAAATGTAACAGCTAGCAGGTATAAGCAAAAAGTACCAAAATGTTGGCTAAAATATAAATGAAGCACAAGTTTAGCTACAAGTCACAAAAGGCCAGCTAAAAAGTAAAGGTAGCACAACAGTAGCGCTAGAAGCTACAAGTAACAAAAGGTTGGCTAAAACTAAAAGTAATAAAAGGCGAGCTAAAACTAGCAAAACATTAAGTAGAAGCTCAAAATAACAATAGGCTAGCCAAAAGTACCTGAACATTAGCTTAAAGCCAAAAGTAGCACAAGATAAAAACAGAATCAGTACGGTGATTTCTATGTACTGTATATATACTGCAAATTTATTTGTAAATTAAGTTGTGTTTAAGTACAAAAGTTACAAAAGACAAAAGTCATCCATCTCCTGAATGAGCCGATTGTTTTGATAAATTAACGGCTAAAACATCAAGTCTGTAGGCATGGATTATAAAAGCATTCAGAAAAAAAAAAAAAATCTGTCACAAAGTGTGAACGCTGACTCAGCATTTCCCACCTGGGAGGTGGTGGAATCGAAGCCACCGCTGACTGCCCCGTCACAGTCCTCACAGGAGAAATGTCGGTCTTCAAACACATTGCTGCATAAAGAAACTCCTGTTAGTTTTAATCTTTACAAACAGAAAGCAGAGCTGCTGTTTTAACCACCTGAAAGAGGTGTAGAAATACCATCTGACCTCTGAAACACGGTGGTGGAAGCATCATGGTTTGGGCATAATCACTGATCAATCTCTGAACTTTAAACCAGAACTTGTATTTCAAAATCTTTGAAATATTTTAACAGACACTAAAAGAGCAGAAGTGTATCATAATTTTTTTGTGTGTTGGTTCCACTTCTTTGAAAAAAAATAAAAAATAAAAACGTGGAAAGTTTGCGATTCTGTTTATTTTTGCTCGGATGTTACACGTTAAAAAAGACAACAAGCTTTTTCTGAGAAAAACAACTAAATATATTGAAAAAAACTGCTGAGAAAAAATAAATTGGATATAAAAAGCTGAAAGAAGCAGAACACTAGCAAAAAGCTAAAAGTAGTAAAACATCAGACAAAAACTAATACAGTACTAGCAAAATATTAGGAAAACACAACTTTCAAAAGGCTTGCTAGCAGCTACAAGTAACAAAAGGCAGGCTTAAAGCCAAAAGTAAAGACAAGGCTTGCTAAAAGCTAAAAAGGTATGGTGCTGGCCAGGCCAACAGCTAGATGTAGCAGAATAGTAGCTAAAATTAGCAAACGGTTAGCTAAAACCCAAAAATCCAGTAAAAGCCAAAAGTAGCACAACCGCAGGAAGAAGCTATAGGTAACAAAGGTAAGCTAAAGGCTAAAAATAGCAAGCGGCTAGCTAAAATAACAAAACGCCACATAGAACTACAAGTTAAAAAAAACTTGGCTTAAGGCTAAAAGAAGCAAAGGGCTAGTTTATAAATTTAAAGTTGCATAACAGTAGGAAGAAGCTATACGTAACAAAGATAAGCTAAAGGCTAAAAGTAGCAAGAGGCTAGCTAAAAATTACAAATGGCCAGCTAGAACTACAAGTACAAAAATATCTGGCTAAAGAAGCTACAAGAAAAGCTAGCTAAAAGTAGCAAAAGTTTAGCTAAAAGCCAAATAGTAAGACAGTTAAAAGCTAAAAGTAGTTTAACAGTAGCTAGAAGCTACAAGTAAGCAAAAGCTTGCTAAAAGTAGGTAAAGGTTAGCTATATTTTGTAAAAGGTAAATTAAGCAAAGGTGTGGTGCAAAGCTAAAAGGAACAGAATCATGTACCATCCTGAGCTCTTCATGGCACTCAGGAGGAGTTTGACGTATGGACCTAAAGACACAAAAAGGCAGCAGTTAGCTTCCCCATCAGATAACAACGTGAGCTACATCAATAAACACAGTGCAGGTCTTCAGATATTCTTGTGGAAACGATGTCACTCAGGTGAAAACACCTATGGAGTGTTTTTAAACTCTAATGTCCCTCTGCTGGTGTGACTTCCCCATTAAAAAGCTAACTTAGCACCGATACTCACTACTGTCCATTGCGAAGTTTAACATGTTCTGACATTTGTAGTTCTGTGTGAAGCTCTCTGTGATGAAATTCTTCGTGGGCTTCAGTGTGTTTCTCTCTGGAGTTGACTCATTCATATAATCCTCCTCTTTAGTCCGGTCCATGATGGTTAAGCTAACGTTAGCTCACCTTGTACGCTAGCAGCTAGCAAGAGCAGAGAGGGGTCGTTGGAGTCAAGTGAGCAAGCTCAAAGGAAAATATATTTTTAAACGTTCAATTTAAATTGTTCATACTGATAAACTCTTAGCCGTAATCGATCTTACAGTATACAACAAAACGTCGATTTAATTTTCTGGATGCAGTCTGAAGTTAACGACGCTGAACACGAAACTCAAATGCAACGCAATTTCAAGTGCTTAAAAATTACGAGGAATAACGCATTACTTCAAGAATAGACGATCTTTTGATACGTCGTTTGCGCACGCAGCGCAAAGCCTGCTGGTATTTTGCTGTCATGGCTCCGAACGTAAACAGAAAGCTGTGAACTATGATAGTTTGTTGTAGCGTTTTGTTAAACTTAATTATTTTTAAACTAGGAAAGAAGAGAGAGGTATTTAATACATTTAAAAGTAACAATACGGTTTCACCCGTCTAGTTCTTACAAAACTTTGCAGCGTGTTTGGCTAACGGGATGCTAGCCAAGCTAGCTGTAGGAGCGTGACGCCGTAATTCTCGAGTTTTCCTTAAAAACTGGAGCATATAAGCTAAAGAATCTGTCCAAAACAAATGTCTGTTTCGCAGGAGGAGGTAGCATGTCCGGGGGAAACAAAGCCGTTGAGTTACAGCTTCAGATGAGACAAAACGCGGAGGATCTGCACAGTTTCATGAAGGAGCTGGAGAACTGGGAGATTGACATCAAGAAGAAGGATGAGGAGCTGAGGACAGGGGGAGGACCTGAGGCTCTGGTATGTCTGCTGCTGTAAGAAATAAAGGTTTAGATCCGTGGAGCTCTGGAGTCAGTCACCTTCTTCGTCCCCGTTGCAGGAAAAACTCCCACCTGTGCGCAATAGAGACTACAAAACAAAAATGAGAGGAAAGAGGAAGAAGAAGGAGGCTAGTGTTGGTGACACAAAGTCAGAGGAGCCTCAAAAGGAACCAAAACTGAAATCTTTTGACTATCGCTCATGGGACAAGTTTGATGTGGTATCTAATGGTTTGCATTTGCATCCTATAACTTGTATAACCTTTAATCTAAAAATAATATACATATAATTGTTATTTCTTGCTTTGTTCGCAGGACAAAGCTCTAGCGGAAATAGATAAGGAGAATTCTCTTGCTGAGTCAAACGAGTCAGACTCTGAGGACAGCGCAGTTGATCGGGAGAAATCTGTGGCCGAGAAGGAAAAGGTAAATAAAAATAAAAAGAAGGAGGAGTTCAGTTACATTAACTGTTCAGTCTAAACTGAATTACTTTTATTTTTTTTCCTCAGGGTAATCAGTTTTTTAAAGATGGGAGGTATGACGATGCCATAGAGTGTTACACCCGAGGGATGGCTGCAGATCCGTACAACCCTGTGCTCCCCACAAACAGAGCCACCGCCTTCTTCAGGCTCAAAAAGTAAACAGCAGCTGCTGCCATCCTTTGTTGCAAAACAACGTGGTGAAAGGAACTTTACAGATCTTTAGTTTGTGTTGTCAGGTAGCCGTTTATCAAAAATCATCTGATTTGACTCGTTCCACATACTTTGAGTGAAGTTAAAATTAGGGGTGCACCGATAAATCGGCCGGCCGATTTATCAGCCCTGATTTCCTTAATTTTGGGAAATCGGAAATTGGCCAATGCTTGCATGAGAAACCGATTTTACAGATTTTTTTAGTTTTAACAACAATTGTCTAAACTTCATTTATATTTCAGAGCACTACCTTGTGACCAGTTAAAACAAGTTTGTATTGTTTCTAGAATATTGTTCAAGGGTCTGTTTTTCAACAAAATAAGATTGAAATTTGAAGGTGCATTGTGACCTTACAACATCTAACAGTGTTGTTTATAAAACTAAATCGGTATCGGCCAAAATTGGAATCGGCAGGTCAGACTGTAGAAATCGGTGATCGGCCAAAAAACTGGAATCGGTGCACCCCTAGTTAAAATGGCACAAACAGCTCATTTTCTGCAGCAACAGCTACATTTTTGGGATGAAAAAAGTTTATTACTAATTAATTAACTAAATAAATGTTGTTGGGTTTTTTTTTTTTGCCAAAATGCTGTTCCTTAGCTCAATTTTGCTGAAATGCTAGAAATAAGAAAAAGTAAAAATAAAAGTAGAAATAAGCTAAAAGTAGCAAAAAGGGTAGCTAACAGTATCACAGCAGAAGCTAAAAGTAGCAAAAGGTTAGCTAAAGGCTAAATGTAAAAGAGTAGCTAAAAGTAACAAAAAGCTAGCTAAAAGTAGAAAAGCCAGAGCTAAATGTAGCAAAAGGCTAGAAGTAGTAAACGATTAGCTGAAGGTGAAAAGTGAAACAATAGTAAGAACTTAGGTAAAAGCTAACAGTAACAAAAAGCTAACTAAAAGTATCAAAGCTGAAGCTAAAAGTAGCAAAAGGCTAGAAGGAGCAAAAGTTTGCTCATGGCTAAAAATAAAAAACAGTTGCTGAAAGTAACAATAAGTTAGCTAAAAGCTAGTAGTAGCAAAAAACTAACTAAAAAATTAAGTTAAAAAATAGTAAAAGTTTATCAAAAAGCTAAAAGTTACAAACACTTGCTAAAAGCCAACTAAAGCAGATAGGTAGCCACAATCTAAAAGTAGCAAAACAATAGCTAAAAAAAGTAAAATGTTGGCTTGATGTCCAAAGTAACACCACAATAGCTAAAAGTACTATTAAGAGTAAAAAAGTAGCTGTATAAAAGTACCAAAAAAGTTGTCTAAAAGCTAAAAGTAACAAAAAAGCTAGCTAAAATTTAAAAGTAGTAAAAAGCTATCTAAAAGCCAAAAATAGCTAAAGGATGATTACAAGCTATAAGTAGCAAAAGGCAGAAAAGTTAAAAGAAAAGGATAGCTAAAAGTAGCTAAAGGCTCCCCTCTTCGTGTCTCCCTGCAGGTACGCTGTGGCTGAGTCTGACTGTAACCTCGCCATCGCCCTCGATAGCAGATACGTTAAGGCGTTTGCTCGTCGCGGAGCCGCTCGTTTCGCTCTGAAGAATTATCAGCCAGCATTAGAAGGTAGAAGAACAGTCTTTTAAATTAACTTTAGCGCACCGGGACGACACTTTCACCTGTTTCTGTTCAGACTACGAGACGGTTCTCACGCATGATCCGGCCAACGTGGAGGCACAAAACGAAGTGAAGAAAATCAAGGAGGTGGGTGGAGATTCAGGTTCAGGCACATGACTGCGGTCTGGTTCTGGCTAACCCATCTGTGGGCCGTTTCAGATCCTTGGACTTCAGGGCGTCCCGGGTGAGGAGGAGCAGCCGGCGGAGGTTCCGCCGGTTGATCCCGATCAGCAGAGACGAGTGGAGGAGCAGCAGAGGAAACAGGAAGCGGTTACTTACAAAGACAGGGTACGCCTCGCTGCAGTCTAACAGCTACCTGACGAGCTTCGGCGCTGTGTTCCTACATGTGCTGTTGAACGTTCCACAGGGGAACGCTTACTTCAAGGAGGGGAAGTACGAAGCAGCTGTGGAGTGCTACACCAAAGGCATGGAGGCCGACTGCATGAACGTTCTCCTGCACGCCAACAGAGCCATGGCCTTCCTCAAGCTGCAGAAGTACGTCACGTTTGTCTTCATGACAGAAGGTTGAGAAACCTAACTGTAGCCGGTCTTCTGCTGTGCTCATCCCGTTCTCTTGCAGGTATCAGGAGGCCGAGGAGGACTGCTCGGCCGCCATCTCCCTAGACCAACTCTACTCCAAGGCCTTCGCCCGCCGAGGCACCGCCAGAGTGGCTTTAAGGAAACTGGAGGAGGCCAGAGAAGGTCAGAGACGCCCAGCTGTGTCACCGTTCCTTCTGCACACGCCGGGATATTTTAACAGTTTGTCAAAACGTTCGGGGTGATCGTGAACAGAGCATCACGACTTTTAGTATTTGTAACTTTTATACTTTTTCAAACGTTTCACTTTATTTAAAAATAAATCTCAGTAGAAAAACATTCAAATCAAATCATTGTTCCCTGAAATCTACCTCCGCGTGTTCTTCCTTTGCTCCTGTTAGCTTTCAGCTACTGCTAGCCTTAGTTTTAAGACACGTTTGTAATACATTTAGCTAAGGTTCAGCTAATTTTAGCCTTTAGCTACAAACTTGCTCTTTTTTTGCTTTTAGTTATGGTTGCTCATTTTTACTTTCAGCTACCTTTTAGCTGTTTTTTTTTCTACAGTTTTGTTAATCTATGGTTTAGCTCGTTTAAGCTTAGGTTTTGCAAATTTAATCTTTGTTACAGTTTTGCTACGATTAGCTTTTAGCTACTGTTTTGCTGGATTAAGTTTCAAATTAGCTACATTTAGCTTTTAGCTACAGTTTTTCACATTTTTGTTTTTTCCTGTAGTTTTGCTACATTTAGCATTCAGCTAATGCTACTTTTTGCCTTTACCTACAATTTGCACTATTTTTTAAGCTACATTTTTGCTTAATCTATTTTTAATTTACAGTTTTGTTACATTTAGCTTTTAGCTAAGGGCTTGTTATTTACCGGGTAATTTTTTATTATTGTTTGGCTAATTTTAGCTTCAAATTAGGTAATTTTAGCTCTGCTTTTTTTTTTTTTTTTTTTTAACTTGAACCCAATTTTGGCTTCTTCAGCAGACGTCAGCTGTTCAGCTCTCAGCGTTCACGCTGCTTCTCTTGTCCTTTTGCTTGTGTACATTTTAGCTCATCTTCACTGTCTCTTCTGCTGTTTTTTTGTCACAGATTTTCAGCAGCTGCTGAAGCTGGAACCAGGAAATAGACAGGCCCTGAACGAGCTCCAGAAGCTCCAGCTTGTGCGTAAACGGCTCCAGCTGTCCAGAGCTAAGAGTTATCACAGCAGAAAGAATATTAGCTCGCAGCTTATTTCGGCTTCTTTTTTTTTCTTCCCCTGATGTCTTCCTCTTGTGTTAGGAGGCGGACTCCGGTGGTTGTCTCCAACCAGAGGACGCATCACAGAGAAGAACGGTCCAACCGGTAGAGAAAGCAGAACATCTGCGTTCAGCTGTAAGTCCGTAACATCTCTGCTCTGGGAGGAATCGGATCACCGATGTTTTTTATTTTTTCTCTCGGTTGTCAGAAACCTCTAAGGAGGATCCACATCCAGGAGATCAGCGGCGAGATCCCTGCACCTGAGGTGGAGGCGTCCAGGTCGTTGGTCCAGGAAGTGGAGAGGAGGAGCGATGAAGCGTCTCCTCTGTCCTCGTCTCCCAGCGCCAAGATGATCAAAATGGAGATGACCGACGCCCGCACATCTGCCCAGTAGGAAACATTTTCATGGTGTCGCTAAAATGACTAAAGATCTGTTTGTAGTTGACCCGTTCTTCTGACCCTCTAGAGAACCAGTCCAGGAGGGAACCCCTCCTCCACCTGAACCATCCAGCACCCCCACCCTGACGGAGATGGACCTGCCTCCTCCACCCGCTAACGCCTTCCAGCTGGAGTCCGACCTCCGAAGGATCAGAACGCAGCCCGAGCTGATTTACCGATACCTCCGGGTGAGCTTTGTGTCCCACGTCTCGCCGCTGAGACGCTTCGAGGTCCAAAACAAATAAATGTGAAGAAAAGCTTCAGAGATGTTCTTCTAACTGAGGGTTTCCTCCTTTGTGGCAGCAAATCCGACCTGCAGCCTTCAGCCACATTTTCAGCAACTCTCTTGAGCCGGACGTCCTGAACGAGATCCTGAAGACGCTGCGAGACTTCTTCACAAAGTAAATAACCAAAACACGAAAAACTGCTCCATCAGCTGGTTTTAGGTTTTATTTAAGACCTTCATGTTGTTTTCCTGTTTGTTTGTTTGTTTTTTGTAATTTCCTTTTGTTTTTTGCAATCTAACTTCCTCTGTTTATGCCATGTTAGTTGTTTGTGTATCAAAATGTTTGGCTGATTCGGGACATGAACAGTCCAACTTTTTTTTTTTTTTGTAGCTTTTACACATTTGAACATATTTGGCTTTATTTTGAAACATTTTTGCTTTAAGATCTTTCAAAAATGTTTTGTCTTTGAAAACTGCTTCAGGTGATTTGCTCAATATTTGTCTTCTTAACTGATATGAGCTTTTAGCTCGTTCTGCTACTTTTAGTTTTCATCCACATGTTTTCTACTTAGAGCATGTAGCTAGACTTTTGCTTATTTTACTTTTTATCTGACCTTTTGCTACGTTAAATTTTGAGGTAGACCTTTTACTTTTAGCTGCTGTTTTGCTACGCTTAGCTTCTAGTTAGTTTTTACTCTGTTTTTAGCTTTCTTTTTGCTGCTTTTAGCTGTATTTAACTTTTTGTTGAACTTTAAACAGATTTATTTTATTTTATTTTTAGCTGCTTTTGTTCAGCTTTTTGCTGTTTTGAGCTTCTAGCTGTCATGTTTATTTTTAGGTTTTAGATACTCTTTTGCTACTGCTATGTTTTAGCTAGCATTTAGCTATTTTTAGTTTTTACTTAGCATTTTGTTGCTTTTTACTTTCACCTATCATTTTACTCATTTTTAGCATTTAGCTTTTAGCTAGTGTAACACTGAACTTAAAATATTGCTTCTTTTAGCTTCTTACTAGCTTCTTGCTACTTAATGCTGAGCTACCTTTCTGCTACTTTTAGCTTTAAGCTAACTTTTACCTACTTTCTGCTTTCAGCCAGTCATTTTATCATTTTAACTTTTAACTAACCATCTGCTGCTTAAAATAGCTTTTTGCTGCTTTTAGCACCTGACTATAATTTCTGCTTTTAGATTTTAGGTAGCATTTTGCTACTTTCATGTTTTAGCTATTTTTGTTACATTAGCCAGCATATTGCTTCTTTTTATCATTTTGCTTTTAGCTAGTAGCATACTTATTTTGGAAAATTGCTTCTTTTAGCTTTGAGCTAGCCTTTTGTGGTTGTGAGCTTATAGCTAACGTTTTGTTACTTTTACCTTCAAGATGTAGCTTTTCTTTTTTCTTTCAGCTATCTTTTTGATACATTTAGCTTTTTTTGAACTTATTACTGCTTTAAGCCAGCCTTTTTCTACTTTAGCTCCTAGCTATTATTTCTACTTTGAAGTAGCCTTTTGCTACTTTTATTGTATCGCTTTTTTGCTAGTTTAGCTAGCATTTTGCTTTTAGATTTTACTTCGCATTTTGCTACTTTTAGCATTTAGCAAGCATTGGCTTTCGTCTATTGCTCTTCATCTTTCAGATTCTTCTCATCTTTAAGCTGGTGTTCTTGTAGCTTCAACTAATTTTTAGCTTCTTTAGCTCAATTTCTGTAAATGCAGACAGCGCTCTTTATTCGTTCTGCGTATTTTAATTTCTCAAACTTTTTTTTTTTTCAGGAACGAATCTCCAGCCACCATCTTGGAAACCCTCAGCAGTCTGGCGAGCGTTCGGCGCTTCGACATGGCCGTCATGTTCATGTCGTCCCAGGAGAAGAAAGGTGCGGTCGTCTCGTAGAGCCCGTTTCTTTTTTTAATCGCTTAAAATTCCAACGTTCCAATTATTCCTGCGTTTTCTCCTCAGTACTCGAGGAACTGTTCGACTTCCTGCTCCGCTCCGAGCTGGACCGACCCGTCGTCGCAGCCCTGCAGAAAAGGTACGGGGTCTGACGCTCGGACCTGGGAAGAATCTGCGAACCGAGACGACGAAACGATCGGGCCTTTGTGAGAACACATAGCTGCAGAAACGTTCAGTTAAACAAATCCTGGGGTCGGCTGTACGGGTTCGGACCTGACGTTGAAGTTTTGATTCACATAACCAAATAAAACTGTTTGTCTTTTTCTACTTTGTTTGTTGGTTGTTTTTAATTTAAACCTGATGGTTCAGATCATTTGAAGTGGGACGTTCTGTGGAAAGTCAATATCTTACCTGTTGCAGATAGCTCTGATTGACCTCATTTTGGAAAAATAGTTGAATCATGACCGGATCGACGAGTTAACAGCTGCACCAAAGCGGAGTGCTGCCATTTAAAAACCACTCCAGTAGACCTTTACATTACATTTGGTGCATATTTATGTAGATTTTTATGGTTATGTGCAAACAGCAAGCTGTAGCACATGAATGCAGCCTGGAAGAAAAAATAAATTACGAAGGAAAATTAGTTTAACTTTCTGTGTTTTGTTGTTTGCAAATCAGATTAAAACAAAAACTTTCTTTATTGTTTCATGTTAGTGATGCATTGATACATTGCAGCCTGTAGGGGGAGACAAACTATAAACAAAACGTAAGGTAATTTTCTCCACTAATGTTTGACACAGAAATATAGAAAATATTACTTTTGGAATAATACAAATACAAATTAAATAATATCCCAGATAAAATACAATTTCATTGCTTTACCAGGTTGAGTCAGGTCCTTTGATGGAGTCTTGTTGAAACGTTTCATCTTTTATCCAAAAGTCTTCTGCAGTCTGAAGAGCTGCAACAAACTCAGTCTTATAAATAGCACCTTCTCATATAATGGATCAACCAGTTTGCTGGTGACATCCAGAACTAGCTGTTCACATGTAAAAGGAGGACATCAACCTAACAGTTGATCGCTAGTTCCCTGATGGCCGCTTGCTATTCTCAGAGGGCTGAGTGATACGAGCAACAACATCATTGTAAGAGGATTAACAGCATTATTTTCACCTGATGGCTGCTGGAGTCCTGTTTGGGTTTCTTCTCTGCTTTCAGGAAGGCCCAGTTAGGATGTCCACATTGCTCCAGGGCCTGTCTTGTGTGGGACGTTGTCAGCTCTGAGACTGAGACCTTACAGTCCGAGAAAGCCTGCCCCACACGTTTTTTTTATCTTTTGGATAAAAGACGAAACGTTTCAACAAGAATAAACCATCCAGAGGACCTGACTTAATCTTGTTCAATTTATCTACCTGGATTATTGAGCATGCATCAGGACAATTCCATCGCTTCTGCTTCCTTTACAAATGGTATAATTTGGTATTTTAATCTTACAATGTTAGGAATTTTACCTACATATATTAGTTTTTTTACATTGTACTTGGCTTTAAAGCATCACATTTTTTACAGAACAGTAGTTGTAAAAAAAAAAAATTCAAATATTTTTACAAAAGTTTATTTTTTGTAATACCGGTCCATTATTAAGTAACGGGTGAAGCTAATGGTAAAATTGACACAAATCCCATTTATTGACATAAAAACAAAAACACTGGCAAACTAATAGTTTTTATTTTTTACTAACACAGGAAGTCAACAAGTATTTCTGTGTATCTGTAAGAAGGTTTCGATCTCTTAAAGTGACGTTTCTCTGGAGTCTCTGTGGGGCCTGAAGGTCAGGATCTCTGTGAAGGTGTGGCCTACAAGAATAAAAAGACAAACATCAGAATCAATGAAGTTGTTTTGTACAAGGTTGTTAGCTTATTGCTAACTGTCTGACACCCAAGTGTTTTTAAAACAGTTGTTAAAAGTTTAAGCTTTTCTTGATATTTTAGCTAACCTTTCGGTGCTTTTCACTTTTAGCTAGCATTTGTCCTTCTGTTTCTTTTAGCTTTTAGCTTGGCTTTTGCTATTTTATGCCTCTAATTAGTCATTCTTTTAACTAGGGTGCTTTTAGCCAGCCTTTAGCTATCTTTATCTTTCCTATTCTTTTTCTAACTGTTAGCTTTTAATAGGATATCTACATTAATGTTTTAGCTAAACTTTGATATTTTTACCTTTTTGTTACTTAAGCCTTTAGCTAGGCTTTGGTACCTTTGATTCTTTTAGCTATGCTTTTGCTACTTTTGGTCAACCTTTGGGTGGTTTTAGCTAGTATTTTGCTATTTTTAACTTTTAGCTAATATTTTTAAAAGTATGTTTACGCTTTTATTTTGTTCTTTTGCAATTTTTATGTTTTAGCTAACCTTTAAATTTTTTTACCTAAAGTTTTGCAACTTAGTCTTTAGCTAAGCTTTTACCTTTAGCTAAAGCCTTTAGCTATTGTTAGCAAACCTTTTAAAAACTTAACATTTGCAAGTATTTTTTATTATTACATATTTTTGTTGCTTTTAGACAGCTTTATGTTACGTTAACATTCCAGCTAGCCCTGGATATTTTCAGCTATTATTTTTTGCTTCTTTTACCTAATAGCTAACTGCTAGCTTCTGTTAGCTTTTAGTTAAGGTTTTGCTTTTGTTTTGTCATTTTGCTTTTTTAATTTTTAACTAATCTGTTTTTTTAGCTTTTTAGTACACTTTTGCTACTTTTATGATTTAGCTAGCATTTGGGGAGCAATGGCGCAGAGGTTAAGGTGGGCCTGTGATCGGAAGGTTGCCGGTTTGACTCCCCGGACTGACAACATCAAAATGTGAGTGGGAAAGGCGAAGCACCCACACCCTCATTTGCCCCGTTCTGGGCCTTTAACCCCCACCATCTGCTCCCCTGGGCACCCTACATAGCAGCTCTCTGCTCCACACAGAGGGCTGTGGTAGCTCGGTGGTCTGTGGTTGTGTCAGGAAGGGCATCCGGCGT
>JARVGV010000694.1:3617254-3628686 GCA_031762435.1 Hypsolebias longignatus
AAGTAGGTGGTTATTTGTCAAACTTGAAGTTATTCTTGTTGTTTTTCATTTTGTATGTTGCCTGGTTTTTTTTTTTTTGTCTGTTTGTACAGCACTTTGGTTGGCCTTGTTGCTGTTTTAAGTGCTCTATAAATAAAATGGTGTGGTATAGTATGGTATGGTATGGTAAGGCCTGTGTGTCCTAATCTAATACGAATAATTATTGATTCTAACCTCCTGTTTCTTCCTGTTTTCCTTACTTTTTCTGAACATTATGCAAATGTCTTCCTGTATCCGTTATGTCCCAGTTTTCCTGCCATATTTTCTCAATACAGTGCTGTATATGTATTTATTATCATTTTACATTCATCTTTACATAATGGTATCTCATAATTAATATTTTTAGATTTTACTGCCTGTTTTGCAAGAATGCCTGCGCCTTCATTGCCTTCCACTCCCACATGTGCTGGAACAAAAACAAAATCTACAGATATCTGCCTTACATCAAGTGTATATAGAATGTGGTAACTCCTGTTAATTATGTCTTTTCTTTTTGAGTTATTTAATTTGATGCTTAATAAAGCTGCCATACTGTCAGATGCAATTACATATTTTTGATCATTATGTTTTTCTATCCACTCTAAACTCACAAGTATTGCTAATAATTCTATTGTGTATATTGTCAAGTTATCAGTTGTTCTTTTCTTCATTTCTATGATGTATATTGCTGCTCCAATATGTCCTGTTTCTGGATCTTTTGAGCCATCTGTAAATAATATAAGTTTGTTCCTATGTTGTTTATGGAGGAATTGTTGCACTAAACATTTTTCTGAGGTATGTTTTCCGTTATTTTTGATTAAATGGTGCAAAATAGAGCAACAGAAGGGTTAGTAAATAGCCAATGAGGAATGCTAGGAAGAATAACTGTTGGACAAATGTTTATTTCATGTAACTGAGCTTTTATATTCCCTATCCAAAACTATAGATATCTGTGTTTTGATGCTCCCAGTATTCTTTTTGTATATTGTGAATTGGATGATATTGACTATGTCCTTTAACAGTGACCCAATAAACTAACATTTACTTTAATCTTCTGATTCTTAGAGGCATTTTCCCCATTTCTGCCTGTTAAGCTGCAATTGGAGAAGTTCTAAATGCTCCACTGCATATTCTAAGTGCTTTTGATTGTTCTATATCAAGAAGCTTTAAATTAGTTTCTGCTGCTTCCAAATAGCTGATGCTGCCATGATCCATTGTTGATCTCATTAGAGATTGATATATAAATTCACTAATGATTTCTTAGCTGCTCCCCATTCCCTTCCTGCCAAACAACATAGTATATTATTAACATTTTTACATTTTATTCTAACTTTATCAATATGTTGCTTCCAAGTTTGTCATCAAAAATCATATCTTATATCCTGTTCAAGGTTTTCACCATACAGTTTTAAGGAAATAGTTTTATGGGTTTTTTTTTTTTTTTTTTTAGAAAAGCAGATAACCTCAGATTTTGTACTTGAAAATTTAAAACCCTATTTATTTGATATTTGCTGTAATTGTATCCATGGGATTTATGGAATGTTCAGCTGCGGCGCTGAAACTCAAAAACAAACATGAATTCTGTTTACTTTTGACTTTAAATAAAGTATCAACAAACATTTCAGCATCATTACCTGAAAACCGTTCATTGCAAACAGCAAAGGTGAGTTCAACAAAATAATCCAATTTTAATAAGCTTTTGCCTTTGAGAGCTGTTTTTTTCCATGTGCACGATCATTCATCAGCTCACTGTGCAAACAAAATGAGCGTCTGCTGACAGAAGAAGTACTGAGGATTAATTTATAAGGAATTTATAACTTTAGCAGCAAAATAAATATTGTATCTACAACTGTTTGCTCTACTGAGGGAATAGCCAATACATGTGACACTAAATTAAAGAAATGTATTTAATGTAACATCATTTTAAAACTACTACAATATGAGTCTTTACAAACATCCAGTAAGAAAATGTTCAGTCTGTTCATTTTAAAGTGCTACAAAGTACTATAAGTGTTCATTCCTTCACAAAAGATAAAGTGGAAAAACCTAAATGAAGAATAAAGATAGAAAAATACTCAGGAGATAGTCTAAATGTGTGAACACCAAGTTCTGGTCCATGGGCCACTTGCGGCTCACAGGGCATCTTTTCCAGTCTGTGGTGGAGGGGTTCAGATTCATTAAAACTGCTGTTATTAAAACAGTTTAGATTTTAATGCTCTTCGAGGATGGCCGTGAATTAAAAAGTCCATCCTCCTGTTTCATACAAACGTCTCGGCCAACACCCAGACTGCATGAACAAGCACAAAAAGGCCAAGAACGGTCTCGTGCAGCTGCATCTTCAGAGCTGCAGACGTGTCACTTTGTCTGTCTGCCCATTCATTTAGGAAGAAAGTGAACAAAAAGAATTACAATCAACAAAAAGATTACAGGTAGCCCCCGGTTTAAGGCATCATCGGTTTAAGGCATTTTGCGTTTACGGCCGCCGCCCCCCAGTGACATCATCACTCCTCACTGACTTTTTTATGCAGCATTTTATGTTTTTTTGAGGGTTTTTTTTAGGGTATTTTGTTAGCTAACTGCTTAGAAACACATTAAAACACATTAAAACGGCCGTTCTAAGTTGTTTTACATTGAAAAAAAAACATGTTTAAAAAGACGTTACCGATTGCCGTTTTAGTTTCGGTTTTGTTTTCAGTCTAAAATCCGCGTATACGGCCGCCACGTGTGTGCAGTACCGGTTTAAGTCTAAATCGGTATACGGCCAGGCCATTAGAACGGAACTCGGCCGTAAACCGGGGGCTACCTATATATTAAATTTTGTTTGATATAAACTAAATAGGAGTAAATCGTTCACAGATTGATTTTTTTTTTCATGTTCTACATTAAAGTCAGTCCATTCCGAGGCCGCTAAAGAAACATTTCCCCTGGTTTTATGAACTGCTCTAGATGTTTAGAGGATGCTCACATTTTGATTGTTTGTTTTAGGTGTGAAGGAAAATGAGGACGTGCTCATTAGGCCTGTCGCGATAAACAATAAATCAATTAATCGCATGATAAATGAAAATTATCGACCTCATTTTCATTTATCGCTCCCTCACTATGCATCCTTTGGTTCAAACTGTCTTATATTGCCATCTGGAGGTCAAACAAATGTACTACACACAAAAATTAACCAACATTTCTTCTTATATTTGACAATAATTACTAATTATTGTCAAATTTTAAACAATATTATCGTTTATCGCAATAATTTCTGAGACAATCGCTCAGCAAAATGTGTTATCGTGACAGGCCACTACCTTGGCGGTGAGACACTTGTGGAGGCGGGGCAGCACGCTCTCGTTAACCGTCTGGTGGATCCTACGGATCAGGGACTCCAGCTCCTCTCTGCTCTGCGGCAAACCGCTGCACACTGCGGATAATTTAGGAGCAGCCTCCGACTTGGATTTGGTCGTAGCCACTTCCTCTGACACGCTCTGCGTTTTGCCTCCAGCAGGGTCCATTTCCACGGGAACGTCAGCAGAAGCGTCCCAGCAGTCGATCTCCATCGGTTCGTCATCGTCGTCGCTGGCGTCCGACGCCTCCATTTTCTCATCCGTGTCGATCGTAACGTTTCCAGCTGGGAATGCAATGAGTTTGAAACGCTTATCGCATGTTACAACTTTGAAGAGATGAATCATACGTGGTGATGAAAAAAAGGGAAAACAGAAGCGGTTTCGTACCTTCTCTTGCTTTGGCGGCTTCTATTTCTCTGCTGAGGGTGTCATGGTCAAAATGGAACGCTTCCAACACAGAAACGAGCACACTGCGAAAAATAAAGCAAACATTATGGTAGAAAAGAAGACGGCTTTGAAATCATGAAGATGGGTAAAAGTTGAAGGATGTACTAACCTGACCATGAGTTTCTGTTCGGCCTGTGCCGTCTGCAGGACATGGACGAATTGTTTCAGGTAGTACATGTACCTGGACCAGGTCAACCTGCGACACACGGCACCCACCACCTCCACCGACGCAGACGTCATGTTCTCGTGCTGCAGGTTTGGCAGAAGTTGAAAGGTTTGAACTCAAAGGTTTAAAAAGAACCAAACCTGCATTCTGAAAAAGAATCCAAGCTGCGGTCACCTTCAACATCTTTTCGTCCATCAGGGCTGTCAGGGCGTACGGCATGATGTAATTCTGCAGGGAACGCGGCGTCATGACCACCGTGCCCTCGTTCAGCTGCTTGGCCAACTTCCTGAGGGCGCGGCCCCGACGGTGGACCTAATTAAACCCAACACAAGTCAAGTTTATTCATAAAGCGCATTTAAAACAGCAGTTACCAAAGTCCTTAACAATAAAAATCAATGGGAGCAACTGAATGGAAAAATGAATTAAAGATAGATGAAAACACCAAAAGAAAAAAGAAAAACACAAAACAATGAAGTACTAAATCAAATCACACGGTGTTAAAAGTCAGAAAAAACAGATGAGTTTTGAGCAGAGATTTAAAAACATGAAGTGAAGTGGTCTGTTTAACGTTGGGGGGGCAGGTGGTTCCAAAGTTTAGGGCGCATGACTGAAAAAGCCCGATCGCCTCTGATCCGCTGCTTTTGGTTGAAGCTCAGACGATCTCAGGGCCCGAGAAAGAACATATGGTTGAAGTAGCTCAGTGAGGTATGAAGGTGCAAGGTCGTTTATGCACTTTAAGGTTGGCAGGAGAACTTTAAAATCTATCCTGACACGTACAAGGAGCCAGTGAAGGGAGGACAAAACTGGTGTAAGATGATCAAACCTACGAGTTCCTGTTAAGATCCGAACTGCAGCATTTTGGACGAGCTGGAGACGTGAAATGGAGACCTGACCGACCCCAACATAGAATGCGTTACAGTATTCTAGTCGGGCGGCAATGAAGGCACCGACTAGTTTTTCAATTTCAGATCTGGTCAACACTGGCTTAACTGAAAGAAGCTTTTCTGCAGAACAGAGATAATTTGTTTATTAAACTTATTAACAACAAAGTCCATGCTCAATAATCCAGGTATACAATCGAACAGTTTTCAGTCAGGTCATCTGGACAGTTTTTTTGTTTGTGCTGAAACGTTTCACCTTCCATCCAGAAGGCTTCATCAGTCAAGAAAACACACAACACAAAGCTGAAGAAGCCTTCTGGATGGATGGTGAAACGTTTCAGCACAAAAAAAAAAAAAAAACTGTCCAGATGATCTGACTGAAACTTGTTGCATCCTGAGATCTGTAACAAACTGCTTAAGATGTGGCTCCAGGGAGTCGAGGTTTACAGGAACAGAGAGCAGCAAAGCTAGGGCTAACTACAATGACTTCCCTCTTCTGATTGTTGAAACTTGAAAAATTTGAAGTCATCCACGCCTTGATGTCATCAAGACATTTTAACAGAGGATGAATGGAGTAAGAACTATTGGGTTTAAAGGGCAGAAAAATCGGACAATCATCAGCATAACAGTGAAAAGAAGGACCCCAAAGGAGCAGATAAGAGTGAAAACAGAAGGGGTCCAAGAATCAAGCCCTGCAGGAAAGAGGCACTGCAGCTTAATCTAAACACAGAAACTCCTGTCACTCAGTAAGAATGGAACCGATCTTGTGCTGCACCTGTAATCCCAACCCAGCGTTCCAACAGCGATATAAGGATACTGTGGTCAACAGTGTCAGTAGCAGCGGTGAGGCCCAGGAGTACAAAGATCACACACTGAACATAGTGACAAAACACAAATGCATGTCAGCGCTGGTCTCGTCCAGCGGATGCAGAAAGCAGATTGTGTGAATCGTACCTGGATGTGCTTCATGTGCTCGAAGAAATCGGACTCGGGGTCGTTGTAGTCAGTGAGCTGAACCATGTCTCTGAACTCCTTCCTGAGGGGGAAGTTCTTCACCAGACAGGCGAGGACCGTGGTGTATTCATGCTGCACGCTCTGAACACACGTTGTTCTTCACACACTGCTTCTGCATTTTGTCTTGGACTTGTTTTGTAACAATAAAGACAACAAACCTCTGTCTTGCTGCAGAGTCCTTTGTGAACCGCTTTCAGGATGGTGTGCTGGATCACGTCCTTGTAGATCTGCTCTCCCTTCCCGACTGCTGCCACCTGACCTATCACCGCTGACAAACACAGGGTGGCGTTGTCTGCCAGCGACATGTCACCGATCTGAATTTAAAAACGAACAAAACAAGGATGACTTGTAGCTGCAGCTCTCGATCCAGAAGCCGCTCCGTGATCTACGCACCTCATACGTGTGGAAACAGTTGTACATGAGGGTGCTGATATAATCCAGGTCCAGGGTTTGCATGTCCTTGACTCGCTTGGTGGCCTCTTGGAAAGCAGTCAGGCGCACGTCGAAGTAGATCTCATCCAGGTGTCGGCTGTCGAACGCGTTCAGCTGGAAGGTTCGAGCGCAGAATCATACCCTCCGTGTGATTCACTGCCCTGACGAAGTTTTTTAATAATTCTAATTTTAAAAAAACGTAATGCTTACCTTTGTTGTTAAGTCGGAGATGTATGTGAGCGAAGGGTCCAGGTCTGACAGAGTCTGAAAACAGAGCAGGAGTTCAAAACTGACTAAAACTACGTCATCAGTCGTCTCCTGTTAACATCATCTGATCTATAATTCATGATCAGAACATTAAACTGTGCTTTATTGCAGCTTTTTGTGATATTAAAGAACAAGAAGGTGCGGAGAGGACAAAATATAGGCGTATTTTTCTCCACACTCGTCTTTGAAAACTCAGTTTTCGAAGTCAACATTTCTATTTTTGCACGTTTCGATCATTCCGTGGTGATGTGACACAACAAAGACAACGACAGACTCTGCTCTCACTCTCTTGCAGCTGCAGAACTGTGGATGACTGACTTGTAACCTACTTACTAATGAAGATGAATATATACAGACGAGTCGCAGCCTTTACTGCTAGAAGTTTGTGTTCAAATGTGCTTCGTGCACAGAGGTTAACTCGCCCTGAGCCCTCTCCTTCTCTGTGTGCACTCCTAAATGAGCCGTGATACAACAGAACAGGACTATTCAACTAAACTGCTCAAGGGGCCACAGTTAATAAAAGCCAAGAGCTCAGGGGCCGGACATCCAGCAGTTATTCTCAAGTAAGTTTGTTTTATGGTTTAAAACCTACTTTTATTTAAAAATTAGTGGATCAAACTGAGCTATTAGCTACTGAGACTATTGTCTGTCAACAGATCTCACTTGTAAATGAGTCTTCGAGGCTAAATGTGATTTATCTGTTTAAATAAAGGTTGAATGAAAAGTAGTAATTTAATGAATATTTACCACATTCTACCAGTACTATTTGACTTCCGGTCACATGACCTTGATAAGACTTATTGGTAATATTTACTGGTCAATTTTTTTCCTTCTTCTATTGGCTTCTCCCTTCTTCAGGGCTTGCCACATGTGTGACTATGTGCTTTCATAGTCACACATGTGGCTATTATCGCACAAATACTTGGCAGTTATTAAGTCATACGAATACTTGGCAATTATTTTTACACTGGATGCCCTTCCTGATGCAACCACAGGCCACTGAGCAACCACAGCCCTCTGTGTGGAGCAGAGAGCTGCCATCTAGGGTGCCCAGGGGAGCAGGTGTTGTGAGTTAAGGGCCTTGCTCAAGGACCCAGAGTGGGGCAGATGAGGGTTGAGGCAAGTGTGGGTGCTTCATCTATACCACCCATATTTTGATGTTGTCGGTACTGGGAGTTGAACCAGCGATCTTCTGATAACAGGTCCACCTTCTCTAACCACTTCACTACCACTCTCTATAATATTCACCGGTAAATAATTTGTAAATAATTTCAGTTATGTAGGTGTTTGGCACTGTTCTGTCCAGTGATTATGCTTAGATAGTTATTGTGTTCATTTTGAAGGTATAATGGTTGTAACCATGAGTCGACAGCAAAGCTTCATGAAGACCCATGACGATCTTGTAGTCTGAGTGTGTGTTGAAAGCAAGCTATACAGGTAGTCCCCGAGTTACGAACGAGTTCCGTTCCTACGCCCCGTTTGTAACCCGATTTTGCTATAAGTCGGAGCGCTACCCACGTGGCGGCCGTAACTCCGGATTTTCGCCGTAAGTCGGAAAAAGAACGGTAAACGGCGTTTTAAACACATTTTTTTCAATGTAACACAACAACAGCATACTTAAAATGCCATTTTGCTGTATTTCCAAGCAGTTAGCTAACACAATACCCCCCAAAAAAATAAAAATAATAAAATGTTGCATAAAAAAGTCAACGTGAGGTGTGATGACGTCACTGGGGTGGCAGTCGTAAACGTGAAAAAATGGGAACCGAGGCGGTCGGGAACCAAGGACTACCTGTATTTATTTTCTAATAAACAAACAAAAAAACACCGACAGGGCAGCTACTCACTCAGAACAGAATCACACACTGATTGGAACAAATACCAGACACCTGCAATGATTAACATTAGACAAAGGTGAGACAAGGGCTGAACACAAGGAGGGAAAACACTGAGAGCTGAACTGGAAACACGAGGAAACAAAGACAGGACAAAACCCCAGAAACCCTAAAGTACTCCCCACTCAAGGGATTGCTCCTGACATCCCAAAAACAAGATACATCCAACTTGGGTGGGAGGCAGGACAAAACAGGACAGAGCAGGATGTGTAGACACAGGACCAAAAGAACAGAAAACCGACAGGAAAAAAAACCTAGGGAACACCAAACACAAAAATCCAGGACCCCAACCCAGAGTCAAGGTGGGCGGTCAGAAGACCATCCACCTCAGGCCAGATTTCTGATGGATGACCAGGGGACTGTCTCTTCCAGGGTAGTAGAGGTGCCCATCTGTGCCCTCCTGGATTCAGGTAGATGAGGACCTCCAGAGCCAAACCAGGGGTGGGGACCTCACAGGTGGGTCAGGAATGAAGGCCATAGGCAGGTCGGTGACGAAGGCCTCTGGCGGGTCGGGGACAAAAGCCTCAGGTGGGTCAGTGATGAGGACCTTGGATGAGCCGGGGGCGAAGACCTCGGGCAAGCTGAGGACAAAGACCTCAGTTGAGCCAGGGACGAAAACTTCTGCAGGTGGGCCAGGATCTTCTGCGGTCGAGCCAGGAGCGAAGTCCTCAGGTGGGCCGGAAGCAAAGTCCTTAGGCGGGTCGGAAGCGAAGACCTCAGGTGTGCCCGGATCTTCTGCTGTCAGGCTGGGAGTGAATATTTCAAGCAGGCCAGGATATTCTGCGGCCGGGCCAGGAGAAATTACCTCAGGTGATGAGTCAGGAGTGAGGACCTCGGGCGGAACAGGAGCGAGGACCTCAGCTGGTCCAGGAGCGAGGACCTCAGCTGGACCAGGAGCTTCAGCAGAGCCAGGGACAAGAACCTCAGCAGACGAGCCGGGGTCCAGATCTGCAACAGGTGGTGGAATCAGGGCCATAGCCAAGAGTTAGGAACTGGAACGAGGACTGCAGTAGGAGAGTCGGGAACCAGAACTGCAGCTGGAGAGCTGGGAATCTCTGCAGAAGCAAGGATCAGAGCTGCAGGACAGGGTCTGGAACTGCAGCTGGGGAGTCAGAGACAGAGTTTGGAGCTGTAGCTGAGTAGTCAGGGACAATAACCAGAGCTGCAGCATCAGGAGATGGGGTCAGGGCTGCAGCAGCAAGTGGTGGAGTCTGGGCTGGCCGAGTCTGGGCTGCTGCAGCAGGTGGTAGAGACAGAGCAGTAGGAGGTGTGGAGGAGCATCCGCCTGTACCTCTTTGCAGTTGGGCGGACAGATACATTGCAACCAGAGAAGCCTTCCACCGTTCCAGCTCCTCTGGCAATGGAAGGCGGGGCTGCTCCTCAGGCGAGAGGGGGCACAGGTACCTCTCCCCCAGCAAATTACCCCTTCACTCCTCCAGCAAGTGAGAGCCGGGCTGATCCTCTGGCGGATACAGGTACGTTCCCCCCAGCAAAATTTTTCACTGTTCCTCTGGTGCCTGAGAGCTGGGTTTTCCCCTTGCTCTCGAAGCTCTCTCCCTCTTGCGTTGGACTCTGGAAGGACCAGCATTTCGCCCCCCTCTTTCCAACATTTGTTTGGAACAGCCAAGAGGCGAACAAGTAGGCGGTGGGCATTGTGGTGCAACAGTGTGACGAGCAGATGAGGAGGAGAGAGACGGTGAGGCTGAGAACCTAGGTTTAATGGTCAGGCGGGTGCCCCAAAACTGATAATTTTTTCTCTCCTCCATTTCTTTATCATGTTGGGCAGTTTTGTCCACTTCACGGGCCAATAACTCAAACAAAGTGATCATCTTCCTGCTGAGTTCAGATCTGGTCTCGGGATTCTGTCACAATCTGTCATTCGGTGCGTTGAATATATACAGGTAGTCCTCGACCTACGAATAGGTTCCGGACCTCATGCAGGCAAAGAAACTAAAGGGAACTAAAGTATATATAAATTAACATTTAACAAAGAAAAATGGTAATACTGTATAGCTCGTGAAGCAAGGTTGTTAAAAAAAACAGAACAAAATGCTTCAACCTGGACAAGGAATGAGAACATTTGGATAAAAACACAAGAAGGATCACAAGCCAAAATGATAAAAGAACTAAAGGATTTAAATAGATTTAGATGAGTATTTAAAATATTGTAAATAGAACTAGAAATCATCGTACTACATTAGATCTACGAAATAAATATCCTGATGAGTTTGTGCATTGTAAAATGACAATGTACGAAGAATCAGAATATAAATTATATAATGTTAAAAATGTTACTAACACCAACATTTTTCCAGTTGTAAAATGCAGTGAATATTTTAATGTTGAACAGTTTAATGAAATTAATACGACAAATGGAGCACTCTCTATAATTCATATAAATAGAAGCATTAATGCAAGTATATCTAAGATATCAGACTATTTAAAAACATTTACTAAGACTTTTACAATAATAGCATTTTCGGAAACATGGTTAAATGCTGGAAACTTACATAATGCTTATATCCAGACCAAACTATCATAAACTCACATTCAAAGACAACACACCATCAGCTTTTGGGATTTCTCACCTGTGGGAACTTTTTATGTGTGAGAACAAGTGGCTGCTTTGACTGAATCTTTTTGCACAGATTTTACAGGAATAAGGTCTTTCACCTGTGTGAGTTCTCATGTGATAAAGAAGGCTAGTACGGGAACCTAAAATTTTTCCACATCTGCTGCAACAAAATGGATTCTCACCCCTGTGAGTTGCAACATGAGTGTTCAAAGTACCAGGTGAAACAAAACCCTTTCCACATTCTTCACAATGATATGGCTTTTCACCTGTATGAATTCTCATATGGCCAGTCAAATGGTTACTCTGACTAAATCTTTTTGCACAAATTTTACAAGAATAAGGTTTTTCACCTGTGTGTGTTCTCATGTGATACAGCAGGCTGGTGCTGGATCTTAAACTTTT
>JARVGV010000694.1:3638977-3650478 GCA_031762435.1 Hypsolebias longignatus
GTTAAAAGAATATATATGAATGTGTTTCATTGATAATGTTTGATAATTGAAAAATGGAGTGAGTTATTTACTTGTTTGTTGATGGACTGATGTTAAGGAGGCCAGATCAAACAGGACTGACGAACCTGTTGGAAGGTCCCGGGGGGGCCCTGGGGCAGGCTGCGCTGCACCAGGTCATGCCTCAGCTTCCGCAGGTGAAGCAGCTTCTCTTTGTAGTCCTGCACCGAAGCTGGGACCTGCTCCGCCAGCAGGCAGATGGCAAACACCGACTGCGCCTCCACACTTTCCTCACACTGGATGGAACAAACGTATAATAAGTGGGGTTTTTTTTAATTTTTATATAAACTAAGCTGCATCCACCACAGGTTAGAAACACCGTCCTATAGTCCAGCTCTTTATTCCATGCCTGCACATCATTCTAATTCTCTATATATATCAAAATGCCCTTAAAATGAGAAAAAATGGGTCCATCTGGATTAAACTTTTCAAGCCTGCACCACCAAGATGACATTTTTTTAACTGCAGTCACGATCCGGACTTTGGACCCCACTGGTTTAAGCAGCTTTTCAAATGTGACCTTACATGTTTCAACATATACCTAAAAATCAGTACTTTCTATTGTCAAGCTGATTGAGATTAAGCTGAAATGTGTGACAAACAAATGCAACTTCTATCTGAAGGAGACGACTTTAATACCTCCGGCTGCGGTGGAAGCTGAGCCTCAAACTGAGAGAAGATCCTCAGGGTCAGCAGGCGGATCTGAGAGAACCAAGAAGCCATCGTCAAAACTGCAAACGTCCAGACGTTGCCGTCAGGTTAAGGAGTTTGGCGTTTCTTTCAGAGGAGGCAAACCTTTGGGATGTTTGAGGAGAAGTTAGCGTGCAGCGTGCTGAAGAGCTCCAGCATTGCATTATGGGACAGGTGGTCCGACGCGCCGCTGAGCGCCAGGCGGGTGTAGTACAGGTCTGCGAGCAGCAGCGCCGAAAGGTCGGTGGGAAACTTCCTGCAGCGATGAGGAGTTCAACACGATGAAGAGGAGGAACAGATTCTGAACCAGTTCAGAGGTTACAACCTTACCGCAGGACTGAGTTGATCTTGTCCACAGAGACCAGGACAAACCCGTCCAGAGAGAGGAGGCAGCTCAGAGCCTGTCTGGCTACAAACAGAGCAGCTAGAAAGAATAAAAAACATCAATAATGTTCAGTCCACACACTTGTTGGTCTTGTCCCTGAGAGTTTCTGCATTTATTTGTTGTATTTTTAATCACCTCGTCCCATTTTGTCTTCCTCAACCTCGCGCAGAAGACGACCGATGAAAGCCGCCACGGCAGGAACGACGTCAGCTGGAGGCAAAGGGCTGGATGGAAAAACAAAGAGGCGTTAAAAAAATCATCAAAAACAAGTTCATCACATATTGAGCTGCGTCTCGTCACTGATGTAACGCAGATCATGAGCACAATGGAGGCGGTACCGGAGGTGCGGCAGCAGCACCAGCGCCGCCCAGGGCAGCGACAGGTCCGTGACGGGCAGCTCCTCTGGAGCTCTAATCAGTGACAGAACCAGCTCCGGTACCGAACAGCTCGCCTCGTTACTGCTGGAAACACAAAAACAAGTTGATTTTAACAGTCAAGGTGCAGTTTCCAGAATATCTCACAACGATCGCCGCAGTTCTCAACTTCCTGTCGTTGGGTTTTAAATGAATTTGAGAATTTTGTCACGGGCGTCTTCGACCTGTCTGCAGAGAGACAGAGCTGCAGCAAAGACAGCCTCTTACAGAAAACAGAAAAGCTAAAATTAACAGAAATGTAGCTAAACGCAAGGATTAGCAAAACAGTGTCTAAGATTTAAAACTAGCAGAACAAAAGCTAAAAGCTAAAAGTAGCTAAACATTTGCTTAAAGAAAACGTAAGCAATGAATTTCCAAATAAGAAGCTAAAAACTTAAGTTGACAAAACAGTAACCACATGCTAGGATAAGCAAAACAGTAGCAAAAAGCTAAAATTAGCAAAACAGTAAAATACTGAAATTAGCAGAATGGAAGCTAAAAGTTAAAACTTGCAATTTTTTGTAAAATACTATAAGTAGCAAAAGGAAACGCTAAAACTAGCTAAACATTTTGTAAAACAAGAAAAGTAGTAAAATGACAGCTAAAAGCTAAAACTAGAAAACATTTTAGAACATACTAAAAGCAGCAAAACGATAGCTTAAAGCTAAAACAGCAAAACATTTAGTAAAATACTAAAAGTAGCAAAATTATAGCTAAAAGCTAAAACTAGAAAACATTTGCTTAAAGCTAACACTAGCAGAACAAATAAGCTTTACAGAAAAATTTCCAAATTAGCATCTAAAAACTTAAGTTGACAAAACAGTAACTACATGCTAGGACACACAAAACAGTAGCAAAAAAGCTAAAGCAGCAAAGTACATGTATTAGTAAAAAACTGAAATTAGCTCAATTTAAGCTAAAAGCAAACACTGGCAAAACATTTGCATATAAGCTAAAACTAGCAAAATATAAGCTTTACTACTTTTTCTACAATTTTTTTTGCTTTATTTTTTTATTTTTATTTTTTTGAATGTCCAGAGGACCAGACTTAGCTTTTTTAGATTTTTCTACCTCGATTATTGAGCATGCATCAGGGTATAAGCTTTACAGTAAAATGTCCAAATTAGCAGCTAAAAACTTGAGTTGACAAAACAGTAACTACATGCTAGGACATGCAAAACAGTAGCAAAAAGCTAAAATCAGCAAAATAGTTTAAAAAAAAAAATGAAATTAGCAGAATGGCAGCCAAAAGCTAAAACATAACAGCAGCCAAAAACTAAAAATTAAGTACTGTATGCTGAAGTAGATATAAAAGAAAACAAATTTTTAAAGAATTTAAAACATTCCCCATTCAATTTAATACAGAAAAAATGTCAATTAAAGTTAAATATTTAGAAAAGTTTAATAGTCACAAAAACAAATGTTTACTAAAGTAACTACAATCGAAACAACATGCAGGAAAAACTATAAACAGGAAAATAAACACTATTTTTGTGCACAGGAAATAATGCAGTTTGTTAAGAAATGTACGTGAGAAAAGGCAGCAATTGTCAGAAACTGTCTGATTCAATTGTGGCTGCACTGCCGGCTGGTCGCAAACACAATTTACTGAGAAAACCTTTTCTTGTTGAAGTTAGAAGCCTTAACAAAAATATGTCTCTTTAGGAGCATAAAACACACTTTTTGTAAAATGTCTCTTTTGACAATATGTTGGCTTAAATATACAAAGTACAAAACAAAAGTTGTCTTTGTGGAGTCTTTTAGGTTCAGTCTAGTTTTGGAAACAACAGCGTAAAGAAAAGTTTTGAGCGATCTTAATCCAAAAGTTTTTAAAGTATTCATCCAAAATGTTTAATTGAAACTTCCTTAAATTTCATTGACAGAATGCTGTTTGTCATCAGCTTATTTGGAAAATGTTTTCTTTTTAATTATTTCGGGGACCGGATAGAGATGGTCTGAGGCCAATGTTTGGCCCTCTGGCCACAAGTTCCCCATGTCGGCTCTAACTACTGTAATTTCTGCCGTACATGTTGCACCGCCCTATAAGTCCCATCAGTCCAAATATATTTAATAAAGTGGAAAAATCCATAAATATGTCGCTTCGCCATATACGTCACATCTATTATGCGTCACCGCTGACAAACCAGAAATGTGGGCCGGTGTTGTGCCAAAAATCAACGGGCTGCCAAATGGTGGCTGCAGGAGTGTGCACAGGGAGGACGTTAACAAGAATTTAACAAGATTAACACTTAAAAACTATTATTTGTTTGATCAAAACTATATTAAATGTTTCAGTCTAATGTTTACTTAATAAAAGGACTTTAACGGTCAAATCAGCAGCATTTCAAAATAATTCACTGCTTCAGTGCTCAGGGAGCGCGCAGACAGAGGAAAAAAGGAGGAACGTCACTTGTTTCTTCGAAATTTAACAAGAAAAGCTCCTAAAATAATTATTTGTTGGCTCAGAGTTATTATAGTACAGGTGTGTCTAAGTTGAACTTTTACTTAATAAAAGGACTTTAATGGACAAATTAGCTGTATATCGTTGGGGCAGTGCAGCAAAATGAAGCTGAGCTCCAAGCAGCGAGCACAACGAAGGTGGGGGAATATGGCAGGCCGATTGTGTCATTAATAGCTGGTGAAGATTCTCACTCATCCAGGACATGATAAATTCAAAAAAAGTTTAATTAAAAAATAATAAAGTATAAAGTATAATAAATAAAGTTCAGTTGTTTTTGTCTTGAACTTTTTTGAATGTGTCATTATAGCCACTTTTACCTATTACATGATACAACGGCATGCCTTACTGCTACTCTGCTGCTATCTAGTGGCTGAAAATGGTAGTGTTCAATATTTTCAGTCAGAACGAAAACGGTCATATCTCAGCCAAAAATTGGTTTAAATACTGTATATGGAGAAAAAAATCCATAAATACGTAGCTTGGGTCTATAGGTCGCAGGTGTAAATTATGCAAAAAAAAAAAAAGTGACTTATAAACTGAAAAATACAGTAGTTGCAGCCCAGTTACAAAGCGGTAACTCACCCTGTGGTCTGTCTGGTGAAGAGGAGCGGGTAGGTTTCAAAGGCCATGGAGCAAACCGTAGGGGGCGGAGCTTTGGCGAGGATCAGACTGACGAGCACGTCGAGAGCGCTGTGGCGAAAAGGGGCGTCGCCGCGGTCGAACAGCCCGGTGACGAAGTGCAGCAGGCTGGGGAGGAAGAACTGCAGAAGCGGAGGTTATTAGAGACCAGCAGAAACCAAACCCTGCACGATGTGGTGTGAACGGACCTGTTCAAACTGGTTCATGGTGAACATCTCCTTGGTGAACTCCAGAATCAGATCATGATCCAGTGTGCTGCTAAACACCTGATGAAGAGAAGGAGAGCTGGCTTTTAGTTAGCGTCAAACCAGGTGAAGTCGAGTCTTCCGTCAGAGAAAATGCACCTTTTGGACGGTTTTCTGAACGAGCTCTTCAGGGAGACCGACTTTCTCCCCAAGCAGCAGAGAGGAGGTGATCTGAAGGAGAAGACGGGAGCAGGAGGCGGACAAAGACGAGCTTTCAATCAGCCGCAGAGCCACCTGAAGGTTCAAGAGCGTGGAAAAATTTACTTCAGAGGGGAACGCCGTCAGGACGAGTCAAACCTCATCGGTCTGAAGTCTCCTCTGACCTGGCAGACCAACTCTGGCTTGGTGACTTTGGCTCCGCCCCTGTGGGCCACCAGCGTGTGCAGAACAAACAGCAGCCTCTCCAGCTGCTCCATCGCCATGTCTGCGTCTTCTCCCTTCACCTCCACCACAGCCAGGACTTCCTCCACACAGACCTGCCCGCAAGAGACGACCAACCAAGACACTGACGTCAAAATATTCAAATGTCAAAAGGTTGGACTAATTTGAGTGGAAACCAACCTGAAGAGATTCCCACCAAACCAGGAAGTGCTCTTTGTTGACGTGCTCGGCAGCAGCCTGGGTCATGTGGTCCACAGAGTCCCTGACAGCGTTCCAGGGTAAACAGACCTCACGGCACGTTGTGGGGCCGAGCTTGCGCAACACCAACGGAAGAACCTGGAACACATTTTACATAAGATTTATATTGTATTGTTTAAAAAATGAACAAATAAACTAAACTAAAATGAGGGACTACTGTATGCTGAATCAGAATAAGCTTTATTATAATTGCACTGAGATACAACAAGAATATGTACGTACAGCCGTATGAAAGATGGACAGAGTGCACAAAGCTGCTGCTTTAAGCGCGGTTTTCTTATTCTTTTCAGATTTTTTTTATTTATTTTTTTTTATAGAAAAAGGGAAAAAGCAGAAGGGACTGAAGCAGGTTAAAAAAAAAACAATGAATTGAAGGAGTTCACACAGATTTTAAAGCATAATACGTAAAGAAAGGTTAAAAAAAAACAATGAATTGAAGGAGTTCACACAGATTTTAAAGCATAATACGTAAAGAAACTAAGTCATCAATAGGAGAAAAAGCCGTTCCACAAAGATGTGGTTATGTTTTCATGGGTGCAACCCTTAAATTAAAACAGAAATCAAAACACTTTTCAAAAGTATGAAAAACATCTACAAGTGTTTTCACAACAAAGAAATAATCAGTCAAACACAAACATCCATACTTTTTATGCCAAGTTTAAAGTGCAAAGAACATAGTGGGAGAAGAACTGGGTTAAAAAAGCAGCTGAAGAAACTCACAGTCGCGGCGCAGGAGTGGAACATTTTCCGAACTCCTCGGCACATCTCGAACAACAGCTGACCCGCTCCCTCCACCTTGTCCAGGTGGTGCTCCAGGTCCGAGAACATGAGAACCAGCAGGGCGTCGAGATCTGGGACCTGCGGGAAGGAGACGACTCAAAACCCACAAGCAGCAGCTAATGCAAAGGAAGAATTCTT
Source organism: Hypsolebias longignatus (assembly GCA_031762435.1). Lineage (NCBI taxonomy): Eukaryota > Metazoa > Chordata > Actinopteri > Cyprinodontiformes > Rivulidae > Hypsolebias > Hypsolebias longignatus. The sequence goes on from JARVGV010000694.1 coordinate 3,645,425, forward strand.
GATTTTGTGGGTTTTTGTTTGTTTTTTTAAACTCACCTTCCTCATCAAAAAAGAAAAGCTCTCGGCTGCAAACTTGCGGATGTGTTCCTTCGAGTGAGCCAACAGCGTGCTGTACAAACTGCGGAGTGGAAACAGGTTGTCACTTTAACACAATTTACTGGAAAAAGTGTCAACACCACGCTGGTCTCATAGACGTTTGCATTCAGCCACATGTGACGTCGTCCCACCTGTATATGTTGGACATGTCCTTCACCATGACCCGCCACAGGTACTTGTAGAGGTACGACAGGCAGGTGAAAGCCCACTCCAGCAGCTCTGTGTCCTTCGTGTCCAGCAGGGAGGTGATCAGCAGGAAGAAGTCGGGAAAGTGAGGGTAAAAGTCCGTCTGCAGGTCTCTGGCCAGCTGCACCACCAGGCTGGAAGAGTAAACAAAAATAAACAAAAGTAAAGAAAACGTAAACAGTCTCTACGTGACACAGTTAAACCGTGTTGAAGAAGCTAAATCTCGGCTGTTAAAAGGTAAAACAAGCAGAAAAAAAACTAAAACTGACAAAAACAAAACATCTAAAAGATGACAAAACAGTTAAAAGCTCAAAATAACAAAACTGACAATAAAAGTAGCAAAACTCTAGCTAAAAGCAACACAACTAACTAAAAGGATAAGAACAATAGCCAAAACAAACACAACAAAACAAATTTGAAAGTAGCAAAACGGTAGCTAAACTTTAAAAGAAACCAAACCGTGGCTAAAATGTGAAATTAGCACATTTGCTAAAATCAACTAAACTAAGTAAAGGGAGCAGGACATAGCTAATAGCTAAAAGTTACAAAATGGTAGCCCAAAACCAAAATAGCAGCTAAAAGCTAAATGTGGCACGACTTGGTAAAAAGCTAAATATAGAGCAAGAACACCAAAATAGAGCAAGACTACTGAAGCACATTTCAAACAAAACAATAATTTTGAGGGCATTGAACAAATTTAACAGTTTTTATGGTAAAATTATTTAAAAAAATTACAAATATTTTACAAAAGTAGAAAAGTTTAAACTAAAAGTCTTTACAAACTCTTTCCAAATGAGCTAAATACATGACATTAAATGGCTAGCATGGCAAAAAAGAACGCTAAAGCAGTTTGGGTTTGAAAAACTCCCTGAGGAACTAAAGAGGAAGCACTCACTCCAGCAGGGGTTGGAAAGCCAAACTGTTCTGCACAGCCAGATGTGTCTTCAGACTCTCCACGATGGACTTCTGGTGGAAGACCAGCATATTGAATGACTGGCTCTTGCCAACGACCTCTTTCAAAAATGTTGCTGAGAGAAAACATAAAAAACATCTGAGTTTTTGAAGATAAATTATTATTTTAACCAAGCAGCAATTAACACAGCAGAATAATTCCCAATTACTTACTGAAATGCTCTGTCAAGTTGAGGTCTTTCCATTTTGTCAGGCCTTCTGAGAAGTATGTTTCTACTTCCTGTAAATTTAAAACAACTTCCGGTCAGAACATTCATGGGAGTTTTCAAAATAAAAAGCGTTTTAAAACAAGTCGCCGTTTGTACAAACCTCTGCATAAGACCCGGTTCTGTCAATCCGTCGGATGACATCAATGTTGACATTAGCGAGTCTTTCAGCAAATGTGAGAAACTTGAAACAGAAAAATGTGTTAAAATACCATAAACGGACACAAATTGCTATTAGCTTGTGTTGCTAGCTAGCAAACCACGCAATTTTACTAGTACTGTACAAAGGTAAAACGTTAACCTTTACAGGTTTCAGTATGTTTCTAGATTTTTAAGACACAACTTTAAACATTATTTTCCACAAATTACAAACTTACCCTGTGTGTGTTTTCAGATTTGTGATTCGACGACTTGCGCTTAATTTTCATGTTGGCCTCGTGACTGAAAATAATTTAAATATATCCCAAAAGCAGTCGCGCGCCTAATACAAGCATAAAACGTCAAACTGATGTTTTCAATCTTATTTACTTATTTCTTACAAATGTTTACACACACACGCCGAAATCAGGGAGCAGCCATGCTGAACAAAGCATTATGGGTAAAGACTCTAACGTGGTCTGGTTGCGACTTGGAGACGAACGGCAACGAAGACGAAAATTATGCGAGAGAGTAATCCCCGTTCATTTCCGGGTTGGTTTAACAGCCTTGCTTTTTAGCGTTCTTGTTAGTTAATCCAAAAGTTGTGAACAAATAAGGCTGGACACGAAAACACAGGCTAATAAACATATATTAAATTATTATAATTAATCTTTAACATCTAAACAACATATATTTTTCAATTTAAAATGTAATTTAAGTCTATTTTTTAAAATTTGGGCTAAATGTGGCCGGAATTTTATGGCTCAACTCAGATTAAGTTATTTTTATATTCACTCAGTTCTATTAGTGATTAAAAGACCTTATCAGCAAGCCAACCAGTAATAAATTACTTTTACATTTAGTTTTAAACGGGATTCTCCAATGTCTTACAGCACAAACAACAAAATCAAGTATTTACCGGTAGATGTCATTTTATATGTATAAATATTTAAACAAAACTTTTTATTTTGTTTAAGAAGAAGTCCAACATGTTTCACCCTCTTAGGAAAGCACAGCTGGAGAAAATACCTGCTGCTACAGTGGAAGTACAGTACAGTACTTATTTTATAAAATCAAAAAACGTTCAATACAGAGAATCTTCACCAGCATACTTATTTTATAAAACAATACCATTTATCTTTACATAAGAACGAGTGTCATGTAATCTGAATAAAAAAACATACACAAACTTTTTTAAAAATCAAAATAAGCCATGCTCATAATTATTCCTTTAGGCAAAAAATGTTTAAGTAAAGTAGGCAGATTGATCAAACAACCTCATAGTTCTGTTGTTTGTTTTAAAGCAGAATTAAAATAATATAATCAAAATAAATCTAAACATAATAATGGTATTCATTACACAATTTATCCTACTTGAAATATATTTTAATTAACACAGCAAAAATGCACATAACTTTTCATCATATGTTTTGAGAAATAAAGTTCAAATATGTCCATCATGTCTTGGTTAATATTAATTAAAAAGTATTTAATTTAACAATTAGACTCATTTTTCTTTCTTTCTATTTTATTTATTTAACAGTTAACTCTCTCTTCTCTCATTCTGTATGTTTGAATATAATTGCTTATATTCGTGTTATGGTATTATTTTCAACAAAATAAACAAACCTGAGAAGTGATGCACGAACCTTAATCTAATTTTCTCTGACCTAAAACTAAAGCAATAAATATCTACTGTATTTAAGGAGTTGCTCATTGATTAAAGCAGATGGCTGAACCTAACAATTTTATTTCTCTCAAACTGAAATACAACAACCAGAAGTTACTGTAGATGGAGTAGACTGCAGGAAATATTTATATTTTTATGACAGGCCCTACAAAAAATAGAGACGCAAGCAAATTAAAAATATAATTAGCTAGTCTAGAAGAAAGTCATAATTGTTTCCAGTCGGGGGGGGGAGGACGAGGACATTGTGTTGTCTCCAAGGTCGACTGCTTGTTCTTAGAAACATGCTTCTTTGAAAATTGAAGGAAGAATGTGAAAAGAAACGCTCTGCATCCCATGAAAACTGGTTTCCTTTGAGCTTTTTTACACTTCAGCTGGTTTAATGTGGGAGGACACAGATGAGGCTAGCACTGGTTTTTATACCTTTCCTCATGATTTAAACAACTACTTAAAGAGATAAACAGAACAGTATACCCTGTACATAAACAGCTCCTTCAGACATATATAAACTATGGGAGGTATTCATGTTAGTTTTTATCTCAAAATTTCTCCAAACTCTGACTTCCAGCAATCCGTTTACTCAAACGTGAAAATAACACAAAACAGCATGTCTTCATAAATTTCCAAACCTCGCTCCCCATTCAAGAACTTATCAGCAAAAATGAAAGTTTACTCAGTCTCCTTGATGAACTGAGTTTATTTATCAGCTGCTGAAGCACATGTGACTGTAAAGAATACATTTAGCAGGATTTTTATAAATTAAAAAGGCATTCTTTAGAGGAATATGCATCACTTGCCGTTTTGCAAATTAAGTTTTTAACAAATAGTATGTGTCGGGGACTTTCAGCTACTACCACATCAAATGTTAGCTCAGCATCTGTAAAACTGGCTGATTTATGTATTTGTGCTGGATATTTGTTGGTTAGCTTTGGTGGCCATCTTGAGTAAGGCTGATTCCAACATTTAATCACTTGCAGATGGACTACGATTACTTTAAAGTGCATGTGTCTACAAATACCAAAAGTGGAAGAAAGCAACTTAATATTTAATAGATTTGGCACAATACACAATTCAAACCAGTCCCATAACTGGCATATTTTCTTTTAAACTTGGTGCAGTCAAAGTGAAGCAGGAAGTGACATCAAAGGGAATGTCTTTTTTTGTTTACTGAAACAATAAACTAAAATAAACTAAATAAACTAAAGAACCACCCAATTCTTTACTGTCTGCTGTTAGCCAGTGCAATAACGCTCTGTTTACATGCAGGCATTCCCCTTTGACATCACTTCCTGTTACTGCATATATGAATATCTCAACAACTGCTGATCTCAGCAGAGTAAAATTATTTTTGCATTAGATTGTTAATGTTATCTTGATGAAAATACATTCATATTAATTATAAAAATTTGATGTCACAGGCACTTTAAGTTGAATTAAACTTTGAATTTTCATCTACATTTTGACAAGTAGGAGACGTGTATGACTGTAAACACTTTAACACACAACATCAGCTTTTAACTTGTGGTATTTTTAATGCAAAAGTATAAGAAAACATGTTTTTATAACTTTATTTTTCTAAAATGTGCATGCAAATAAACCCCTGTTAAAATTTCTCAGATCAAAGCACAAAATACAAAAAATGAATTTAAACTCAATTTAATTTAATTCAGTTTATTTATATAGCACAAAGTCACAACAGAAGTCATCTCAGGGCATTGAACAGAAACATTCATGTAACAAAAAAAAAAAAAAAAAAAAAACAACATTTA
>JARVGV010000694.1:3686258-3708306 GCA_031762435.1 Hypsolebias longignatus
TAAATATTGAAGGAGATGTGAGGACCGCCGGAGACGTGCGGACCTCCGGCGACGTGAGGACCTCCGGAGACGTGAGGACCTCCGGAGACGTGAGGACCTCCAGAGACGTGTGGACCTCCGGAGACGTGTGGACCTCCGGAGACGTGTGGACCTCCGGAGACGTGAGGACCTCCGGAGACGTGAGGACCTCCGGAGACGTGAGGACCTCCAGAGACGTGAGGACCTCCAGAGACGTGTGGACCTCCAGAGACGTGTGGACTTCCGGAGATGTGAGGACCTCCAGAACACAAAATAAATATTGAAGGAGATGTGAGGACTCAGGAGACGTGAGGACCTCCGGAGACGTGAGGACCTCCAGAGACGTGTGGGCCTCCAGAGACGTGAGGACCTCCAGAGACGTGCCTCCGGAGAAGTGAGGACCTCCAGAACACAAAATAAATATTGAAGGAGATGTGAGGACCTCCAGAGACATGAGGACCTCCGGAGACGTGAGGACCTTCGGAGACGTTTGGACCTCCGGAAACATGAGGACCTGCAGAGACGTGTGGGCCTCCAGAGACCTGTGGACCTCCAGAGACGTGTGGACCTCTGGAGACGTGAGGACCTCTGGAAACGTGAGGACCTGCAGAGACGTGTGGGCCCCCAGAGACGTGTGGACCTCCGGAGATGTGAGGACCTCCAGAAACGTGAAGATGTCAAGGCCAACCCCCACAGACACAAAGGAGTGTGGATCGTCATGGCCGGACCTTGTGCAGTCACAGGAAGGTGGGTTTGGTTGCTTCGTGGTCGATGCTGGCTCGGCTGCTTCATGCGCTGAAGAGGCGTGGCTGTTTCAGGAACTGCACTTCAAATATAAAACTTGTTTTTAAAAACATGAAGATTCATGACTTAAAACATTTCATCCCTGGAAACGGAACGATTCAAATAAATCATGAGTGTGTATGTAAACTTCTACCAGCAGCTGTAAGTTCAGATATGTTGCCTTTCAGTTGGTCGATGAGCTGGAGAGTCTGCTCAAAGAGTCCCCAGATCCCAAAAAGAGTCTCATCTACCAGGAGGGCCTCCTCCATTTGCAGGAGGTCATCGACTCCAAACTAAACCTCGCATGCAAGAAGATCGTCAAGGTAAAAAACACAAAAGAATAACGGCAGATTTTGCGTTTGCGTTTTGAGCCCGTCTGCTTTTTCGTCACAGAAGGCAAACCAAAACATCAACCTCATGACAAGAAACATGGAGATCGTGGTTAAAGACACGATGATGACACTGTGTCTCTGGGCCAACCTCGAGAAGAGTCCAAGGTCGGTGTGGAAACCAGGGGCTTGGAGCTCAAATCCTGCACCCAACATGCCCAGAGTTGCTCGTCACAGGTTTTTGTTGCATTCAGCTTTAAAGGCTTGAACTTCAAGGACGTCGGCCTGGGCTTTCAGCTTCCCAAGCAGCTGGTTGTGAGCGACGTCATCGTGCGGATCCTCTACACACGATTCGACCACCTGACCATGCTGTCCAGGATGACTCATCCCAGAAGCCCCATGGTCCGTCGCAGGTTGAACAGACTTTCTTCTCAAAAAAAAAAAAAAATCCACTTTCATAGATACTTGTATCGATCAGTTTTCTGATCTGTCCGGTCGCGGGTCTCTTGCAAGGAACAAGGACATTCTGAAAGACTCAGCTGGGCAGGAGGTTCAGAAAGACGATGATACCCAGAGAGCCAAGGAGGTGCAGTCCAGGGAATCTAGAAGGCGTAAGGTAATAGAAGGCAACAACTTCCTGTTTTGTGTTGTACCATCAAAAGAGGTGTTTTTATTCTGACTCTCTCACAGAGTGCAAGGAGCCGGTCAAGAAAAAGCTCCGCTCGGACTTCAGTTGGCAGAAGGAGTGAGATATTCACACAGATGGAGGCAATTAACGGTAACTAGAACTTGCTGAAAAACAGCTGAAATTGAAGAACAAGCCTAAATTAACAGAAAAAAACCCAGAAATAATACATACAGGTAGTCCTCGACTTACGAATGGGTTCCAGACCTAAGGACCGTTCGTAGGTCGATTTTGCCATACTGTAGGTCGGAACCGAACGCACATGGCGCCGCAAGTCTGCATTTTCTGCCGTAAATCGAAACTGAAACTAAACAGCGATCGGTAACGTCTTTTTAAACACGTTTGTTCAATGTAAAACAACTTAGAACGGCCGCTTTAATGTGTTTCCAAACAGCTAACAAAATACCCTAAAAAAAAAAAAAAAAAAAAACTGAAAAAAAACTTAACATGCTGCATAAAAAGGCAACGTAAGGTGTGATGATGTCACTGGGGGCGGCGCCGTAAGTACAGAACGCCGTAAGTAAAGACCACCGTAAGTCGAGGACAACCTGTATTTGCTGAATTAGGTTTAAACAAACAGAAATGAGCACAAAAATGCCATATTATTTAACATTATGAGTATATCTTAGCGTACCGTTTGACGTTTGTTTAGCATATATCTTAGATCCTTATACTGTATACTGCTTTTTTTTTTTACACTTTATAATTTTGCTATTTTTGGGTGTAACTGTAAGTAAATAATTTTGTTAGACATCATGTACCACATGTGATGCGATTGACATTAAACTTGACTTGAACTTGAAAATAGAAAATTAGCTTAAAAAATGATGAAATTAGCACACAAAAAAGCTGAAAATTAGCTGCAAAGGCTGGAAGAAGCTTAAACTACCCAAAGGAAGTGGAAAGAACTGAAATGAGCTCAAATAAAATTTAAATAAATAAGTGGAATTGGTTGCAAAAGCTAAAATTAGCATCAAAAGAGCTAAAGAGTAGCTGAAAATCTGAAATAAGAAAAAAGCGGAAAGGAATATAAGCTGAAATTAGCATAAAGAAGTTATGGTAAATTGGGCTGAAAGTAGCAAAAATTAACATGAAAAACTATCTGAAAACAGCTGATTAGCTAAAAAAAAAGTTAAAAAACTTGCTGAAAATTTGGAACAAGCTTAAATTAGCAGAAGAAAGCGGAAAGAACATATTTGTTCAATTATGCTGAAAGAAGCAGAAATGAGCACAAAAAAGTGGAAATTATCTGAAAAAAGCTGAAATTATCAAACCAACAACTGAAAAGTAGCTAAAAAGCAGAAAGAAGCTTACATTGCCAGAAGGAAGTGGAGAGAGCACATTTTTGCAGAATTAGGCTGAAAAAGGTTGAAATGAGTGTAAAATTATTAGCTTAGCTTTTAGCTATGGTTTTAATAATTTTAGTTTTTAGCTAGTAATTAGTTAATTTTAGTTATTAGCTTAGCTTTTAGCTATGATTTAATATTATAGTTTTAGCTACTGATTTGTTAATTTTAGGTAGTTTTTAGCTATGGTTTTAGTAATTTTAGCTTTTAGCTGCTGATTAGGTAATTGTAGCTTTTAGCTAAGGGTTTTACAAATTTAAGCCTTTAGTAATGATTTAGCTAATCTTAGCCATTAGCATAGCTTTTAGATATGATTTTACTAGTTTTAGCTACTGGTTGTCTATTTTTAACTAGCCAATGTTTTATTAATTTTAGCTGTTAGCTAAGCTTTTATCTGTTGTTATGATAACTTTAGCTTTTAACTTCTGCAATGTTTGAGCTTCTTTAACACATTTAGCTCGGACTCCTCGTGTATTTTCACAGAAAACGCTCGTTTCTAGTTGATCTTTCCTCTCCTCAGCCGAAGCCTCGGTCGCTCTTCAGCCGACACAGATGGTGCGTGGCGTCCAGGTGGTGGATCTGATGGAGTTCACGCCTCTGGGTGGAATTTTCTGCTACGAACTGTTTCAACTTCCTCCTCTGCCCAAAAAGGCGGGAAAGTGGATGATTCAGCAGGTGACTGGTAAATATTTAAAGTGAGCCGCGCTGGAAGACGACTCGGCTCATCCTCCGTTTACTTTCTTGTATTTTAAAGGATTTGGGCTCCGGGTTAGAAGTGTTCCCTCACCCCACAGCCGGGCCCGGCTTAGACGACCCCTGCTCTGTTGGGGTGTCTGTAAATCTGCCCGACTCCGTGGTATTCTTCCAACCTCCACACGTGGCTCGCTGGGACGCTGCAGGTCCAAACACTTAAAATAAAACCGAATCGTGTTTGAGCCAAAACTTCTTGAAGTTTCTTTTTCGCTCTCAGACACGCAGTGGAGGACGGATGGCGTCACCGACGTTTCCTTCGAGGAGGCTGGAGCAAAAATCTCCTTCCGGATGGAAACGTTCCAGCCGTTTGCGCTGATGCAGAAAACTTACGTCAACCTGCCCTTCCAGAGCTGGGAGCTGCGGCCACTGGGCCAAGACTCGGCTCGTTTCTCCGTCCGCGGGCCGCTCTTCAACCTCAGCATCACCGTTCAGGCAAGAAGCTCACGCTGTAAACAAACAACACCCTAAAAACAAACAAACTACCATTAAAGGCTGCTCAATACAACAATACAGATGTTACAAATATTAGCATTAAAAGAACAAGATGGCCACCACAGCTAAGCAGCTTTGCACAAAAATGGCTACAACTCCTTTATTTAACAGGTCCTGAGGTAAAGTGGTAGTAGCTGAGAGTCATCCACATCTTATGGTCCGAGAGCCAACGCATCATCTGAGCTCTGTTCTTAAAAGTTTTGGCATTAATTGTTGAGTCAGCACTGTGTTAGCACAATATCTCATGATGGATTTTAATGGGACTCATCTGGACATCTCCACAACCGATGACCTTTTGGAGTCAACCCAATTCAAGATGGCTGCCACAGCCTGCTGACCTTAGAAACACAGAAATGGCTGTAACTACATTTTTAAGCTTAAATATGGTGTGGTAGTCGCTGAGAGTTATCTTTGCTAATACTGTAATCCCTTTAAACAAGGTCACTTCTAAATCAACACAATTTTAAAATATATATTTTTTGTATTAATTATAGTAAAATAATAATCCATGAGGAATCTGCTTCCATTTAATTTGATTTCTAAAGGTCGTCTGAGGACCCTTACTGGATGCTTCCTGACCTTCAGAGGGACCCTGAACCCAAAGTTGGGGACTGGTGCTTAAAACTTTGACATGAACTATTCGTCTGTTAGCAAAATATCCCACAAAGCACTGGCTCAGTAGTTGCAGGGCTTTTCAACTGGTGGTCCAGGGGCCAAATCAGGCCCACGGGTGAGCTCAGTTCGGCCCTCCAGTGGGTTCATTTTTAAATAAAACTATTTTAAAACCATAAAACAAACTTAATGACAACAACAGCTCGATGTTCGGCCCCTGAGCAGTTTAGTTGAAAGCCCTGCTCTAAAGCAAATTGAAAACAGGAGTAAGGAGGTGAAACTGTGGAGTTCATCTTAAACCAACAGGGTAAGGAGTGCATGCTGCAGCTGGAGGAGGACAGAGGCCTCCCCCATGTGGTGGGGAGGTGGATGAGCCGCCCCGCCCTGCAGACAGCCATGTTCAGCGCCGGGATCAACATCTTCGTCGACGAATACGCAGACGCTTACGTCAGCAGCCTCGACAAGGTCAGCTGGCAACTTCCACCTCGTAACGGACACAAGTTTTTTTTTATTTTTTTTATAATTATTTTGTTTGCACATCCATAAAGTATCCAGATGAAACTCCAAGACACCAGAGTGGTTATGATGTTTGTTCACCGCATTAAAAAACAAACCGACTTTTCTTCAGGACCCGCTCGTGGAGCGCGCTGCCTACGAACAGATGGCGCTCTCCGCCTCTTCGTGTGCGTTCTCGTGGAGCAAGTGGAACGCCGAATGTGGCGCCGAGCGCCTCGTCCTGAAGGTACCTTCACCGACAAACACATCCTTCTCGACACCGAGCGGCTCAGAGGTTTTCTTTTTGAAAACTTCTGGTCCGGCTGTGAGCGCAGCAACATTTGACCTTTATGCAGGTCTGAGGACCGGTAGATGTTTCTTCAGAAAGGGGTCAAAGGTTAAACTTTTTAAATCTGGTTGTGTTGAAAACCTTTTCGTTAACACCGATTCAGCATTTCCAGTTTTTGTATATAATTTTGCTTCTATCTATGTGAACTTTATGCTATCTTAGCCGTTCATGCATCAAAATATTCAGCTCATTCAGGAGATGGGCGCCACATTTTTTTTTTTTTTGGTAACAATCCTTTTTAAAACGTTTATTTACAAAAAAAAAAAAAATCTGACCTGAAATACGTTAGGATCTCTTGAAATTCTTCAAAAACTTTTCTTTGAAACCTGCTTCAGCGTACTTCATCTTGTGTGATTTAAGCTTTTATGGTTTTTACTACTTTTAGCTTGAGCTAAATTTTCACCATTTATTTGTAACTTTATTATTTTTATTTAATGTTTTGCTACTTTTGGATATAAGTTATGCTTCTGCTACATTTACCTTCATTCCTTTACTTTTGGTTTTTGCGTTTCTGCTTTTGGACAAGAACGAGTACTGTATTTTGCTACTCTTAGCTTTAGGCTAGCTTTTTTTCCTTTTAGCTTTTACATCAGCTTCAGCTAATTGTAACATACCTGTACAATTCATGTTGCATTTTTACAAAAAAAAAAGAAGAAAAAAAAAGTAATTTCTCCATTTCCCTGCTTGCTGTACGTCTAACATGACATCTTATGCCATAAGTTGTCAGACATGGTTTCTCAGACCACACGGTCAGTTGGTTTTCTAACTATCTTTCAGATCGGAGGCAACGTGTTCAACATAATGGTACTTCTTCCAGTTATTTAACTGTTAACAATGGTGAACCACAAGGCTCAGTCTTAGGACCCACCCTCTTCACAATCTACATAATGTCAGATCATTCATGACACATGCCATTATACAGTCGTTTATTGTCAAGCTAAAAAGTTGCTATGGTTTTCCAGCTCTTCTATTTCAAATCATCCAGTCAGATTTGTTCCGTCTCAAACTGGTGCTAAATGTTGAGAAAACCAAAAGGATGTTGTCTTCAAACAGAAAGTTGGTGCCAGCAGTCCTTCCCTGTATCTTATCTACGAATGGTGTTCCAATGGAGTTTATCGACTCTTATAAATATCTTGGTTGATGCACAGCTCTTTTTTAAGCAGCATGCTGTAAACTTGCCAAAGAAATTGAAATTAAAATTGGGTTTCTTTTTCAGATAGATCCAGTCTTACTCTGAATGCTAGGACACGCCTTGTAGCTGCTACTTCCCTTCCAGCCATCGATTATGGTGACATTTACACGAGTGCTCGTGCAAGCACCTTGCAGATGTTGGATGCTGTCCAACATGGTGCACTATGATTCATTACTTGCTGTATCCATCACTGCACCCTGTACTCTTCCATCAGTTGGACATTAACCTCACATAGAGCCTCACTGGTACATTTTCATCTTTAGATCACTCGATCGGCTGCCTTCATACATCTCCTCCTACATGTCTTGTCACTAAAGTTACAGCATGCGCTCTCAAGACATCATTACCTGCAGTGTCCCCTCAGCACGGACTGAACTCGGTGAAAGGGTGCTTTCTTATTCCGCTCCAGTTTCCTGGAACACCTTGCAAAAAGATCTGAAGCTCTCGGCTTTGACACCTCTGAGGGATTTTAAACAACTGTTAAGTTCAATGCAAGAACCAACGCAGACATGTTCCTGTTTTTAATATTTTACAGTTTTATAATGTAGCTCGATTTTATTTGGTTCCATGGCACTACTTGTTACTTTTTATTTTACATGCTTTTTATGACTTTTTGTTATCTGTACTTTTTTTTTTTTGGTCTAGAACATGTCTCTCTTGTAAATGAGTCCTCGTGACTCAGTGAGACTAACCTGTATAAATAAAAGGTTAAAAAAATAATAATTACAAACAACCCAGACATTTTTTTTTTTAAATCTCCTCCTCCAGGCGTGCGAGCACCATGACCTCGGCCCGATCCCTGAAGGTTCCTGGAGTCTGTACCTGCTGGGCGCTCAGAGGAGCCAGAGACTGGAACTCACCGAGAACAGTCGAACCTTCTCCTCAGACCATTATCCTGGCAGCGAGTTTCACTCCACCTTCTTCCACACGCTTCAGGACAACATGAGTCCCGACGGCATCGCTAAGAGCAGAAACTCCCATTATTTGTTTGTCAACACAGTACAGGACCTTCTTTGGGCTACCAGACCTCTGGTCTATTCAGGACCAGGAGGGGCCCCAGTTTTAAAGCAGGAGGCACAAACGAGCACACCTTCCGTTAGAGATTAGGTTACTTTATTTGTGCAAAGATCCACGCATCTTCTTTGGAACATACAAAAAGTACGTAGTTGAAAACTGTGAGAACCACAGTAAAAAATGCTTTGGTGTTAAAACAAGTAAAAAGTTTGTATTAGTTAAGAATATGGCCACATTCATTAAAATGTGGTCAAACCTTTTATTTTATAAAGACACACAAAACTAATCTCAAAAATACAAAAAAAGATAAAATCTGTTTATCAGTGTTCCAATTTAAGGTCATTTGTTGCTTCCTGTGTTACAAAGAAAAGAAAAATATTCTAAAGCCTCTTATTGTGAAGTACGTGTAATATATATATAAAAAAATAGCCTCATGATTTTATCAGAGCGGCTCATAGTTTGAATCCCTGTGACGTGATTGGTCAATGTCATGTGCGTCCGTGGCAACTGACGGGGATGATTCGATGAACCATGGCGAGTCCAAACGGGCGGAGCCGACATGATGCCGCCCGTCCAACAGAGACTTGCAGAAACACACACACCTGATCTGATATATAAAATCCTCTGGGGGGTTACCCGTCCCCCACCGAGGCCTGGTCTGGGCCGTCAATGCAAGTCTTGTTTTAGGAATATTCAAGTACCAGTAGGTATCCCATCATCCTCTGCTCTGAAGCGCTCATTTCCCCATAAATACTCGCTGCAAAGGGCTGTCGACGTAAATCCGTCCTTCCGTTGGACCCGGATTAGACGGGAGGTTGTCCGTAGTGCCGAAGGCCCGCGTACGGCCACCGCAGCTGCTGGATGGTCATCCAGGAGTCCCCCGTGCCCACAGGCGCCGCATCGGCTGCGGGCTGCATCACCAGGTGGGCCAGCAGAGCCAGCAGACCTGTGTGGGATTAATAACCAGATTATTTTTCCCAAAGGTCAACATAGGAACTATCCACTAGAGGTAAACTTCAAATCAGTCAAATACACATGCAGACGTTTCGGTTTGTGTCCGTTAGCAAAATATTTTATAAAGCACTAGATTCACTAGAGAAAATAAATGCAGTGTGAATTGTAGCTAAATCATTCTGAAATGTAGCTGAAATGGAAGAACAAGCCTAAATTGACAGAATAAATCTGACAGAACATATTTGCTGAATTAGATTTAGATGAGCAGAAATTAGCTCCAAAATTTATAAATTAGCTTAAAAAAAAAAATAAAAAAAAAATAAGTTGAAAGGTCAAAAAGAAGCTTAAGCTACCAGAAGGAAGTGGAAAGAACTGAAATGAGCTTAAAAAAAAAAAAAAAGTGGAATTAGCTGAAAAAGCTCAAATTTGCATAAAATGGCTAAATAGTGGCTGAAATGACTTAAAAAATTGCATGAACAAGCTGAAAATAGTATAACGAGCTGAAATTGGTATAAAGTGATTAATTAGGTTGAAAGTTGCAGCTATCACAAAAAAATAAATAAAAAATGATCAGAAAACAGCTGAAATTAGCTAAAAAAATACCAAAAATAAAATTAAATAAAATAATCTAGCTGAAAAGGTTTGATTTTTGGCAGACCATTTTTTTGGCATGACAGCTTTCTACAAATACAGTATGCTAATTTTAAATTAGCAAACGAAAGCAGGAAAAAAAAAAAATTGCCCAATTAGGCTGAAAGGAGTGAAAATCTGACGTTGAAAACCCGTGAAAGAGTGAGTCCACAAAAGTCAAACAGCGAAGTATCGAGGGACTACTGCAGTGTCCGTTTACATGTGGCTCCAAAATATTCAACAACAGTGAGCTAACCTGCTAGCACCACTATAATTGCCAACCACATCCAGAGCCCCCTGCTTCCTCTGGCTACAGCCACAGCAGCTGAGCGGGATCCAGTCGGGTTGTGGGAGGAAGGCGGAGGCACTCCTGGATCTGTGGACGCTGGAGTGGACGAAGAGCTCGGACTGAAGGAAAGAGGAGAAAACATGCTTTAATCAACAGAAAATGGAGGTTACCAAAAAATGAGTTGTGATGGTGGAGAGCCATCACAGGACGACGAGTTGGAAAACTCATTTGTGGTTAATTATGGACTGCAAGCAGAAAACAAGCTGGAGTTAGAAAGAATGGAATGCTCTTAGACATCGTTGCAAAACCACAAACGTGATGAACATGATGAAGAGTCGGCAGCGGTTAAAGCAGCTGGAGTAAATGATCAACTTGCTCCACGTTCCGCTCTCCCGTCGTCACTTACAGCGTTACAAACAGCTCGTCCTGACTCCTGACGCGACACGAAGAAAGGAGCAGAGGAAAGTTCAGAACACCGCAGCATTTGCTCACATGAAACACGCAGCTGCCGCACAGTTCACACATAATCACGTCAATGAACACGTTAGTAAACGACAGAAGACCGACGTCAGTAAAGCTCAACAGACAATTACAACCCCAGGTCTGATCAAGTTGGGACGTTGCGTAAAACGAAAATAAAAACAGAACGCAAAGACTAGAAACCCATATTTCATAAACACGTTAAATACTTGTATCAAATTGTCATTATATGAGTTATATGAGTTAATGAGGCTTGCAAATCATTGCATTCTGTTAATTTTTCACAGCGTCCCAACTTCTTCAGAAGTGATCAAGTTGAGCTCCATGCATGAAGAAAAACATTTGTCCCGTTGATGTGAAGCCGGTGAGAGGCTGAAGGAAGACGCTCGTGTTTTGCAAACGAGCCAAGCAGCTGGTCCAGCAGAGCTCACAGGATGGAAACTTTTCAGCACTTACGAGGTTCCACAAGCTCACCCACACTTTAAAACTAAACCGTTGCTTCTCATTTAAGAAAAAAAATAAAGTCCATTACATTATTATTTTTTAAAGATTTGGCTTCTTCCATATTAAAAAATGTCACAAATGGACAATAAGAGTTGGTCAAATCAAACGGGGTCACAACAAGTGGAACCTGGCAGTAACTCTCCCACGGTGCAGTCAGCCTGTTAGTGTTGCTGCAGGAAGCCAGAACTGGACTAACGTCTTCAGGGGCAGAATGAAGGAGGTGAGTTTGCTGCCCAGCTCACTGAGACTGGACTTCCTCCTCTCTGCCAGCTCCTCCGCCTTCGGCTCGTCCTCCGACGGGCAGTCTGAGTTGGTGCTAGGCGGCCTGTGGGCATGCACCGTCACGCATTCACAAACACACACACGCACACACGAGTGAGTTTACATCATCACAACGTTTTTGTGAGCACACACCAGCACATTTCATGCACAAGTGAATAAATGTGCATGAGCAGCGAAGAAAAGCAGGCGCATTTTATTTGTTTTTTTAACGTCACATGATTAAAAATCTGGTTTCCAACTGAATGCAATCCAAGCTGAGCTCCACAATCTGAGACTTTCAGGTTTTAGAGTCAAACGTTACTTTTCTTTTCCAAACGTTTGTTGAAACTTACACCATCACAAACTGAATCTGAAGTGCTGGTTTGAAACTGAATTTTTCATTCAACTTTTATTTAGGCAGGTTAATCCCATTGAGCCTCGGGTACTCATTTACAAGAGAGACCTGCATTTTTAACAAAGAAAGACGACAAAAAATTTAATGGTTTGAAACTGAAAATTCAGTTTTATAATTCTGTTTCAATTTCAAAATTCAGTTTTTTGAGTCACACATCCAGGTCCTTCCAGAGTAATCGAACAAAGATCAACAGATTGACGTTTCCCTTTAGGGAAATCTAGATATGTGGTTCAGTCTCAAGGAGGTGGTAAAACACAAAGAAGAAAAATAAAAATACCGTAATTTTTGCTGTTTATGTCTCAGTTTTTTTTTCTTCCATAAATTAACACGCCTGCGACTTGTACAGTAAAGTGGCATATTTATGTTTTTTCCCATATTTATAACCCAATTTTTGGCTGAGATCTGACTACTGTATTTCATTCATTCCAACATGGAAAATATTGAACACTACCATTTTCAGCCACTAGAAGGCGGTCAGGTAATATGGCAAGCCAAGTGTCTCATTAATAGGTTAAAGTGGCTATTAATGAGACACTTTGCTTGCCATACTAAGACACTTTCGTCTTGCTCCAGAACTCCTGGAATAAACGTCAAATCAGCTGAATTTAGCTGCACCGCCCAGAAGAATGCAGCTGATGTGACCATTAAAGTGCATTTATTAAGGAAAAGTTAAACTGACACACCTTTCCTATAATGTTGAGCAAATAAATAATTGTTTTTAAGTGCTAATCTTGTTAAATTCTTGTTAAAGTCCTCCCGTGGCCGCCATTTAGCAGCCAATTGATTTTTGGCACAACACTGGCCCACAGTGCCGGGTTGTCAGCCGTGACACACAATAGATGTAACTTACACGGCGGTGCAACGTGTACGACAGCAAGTACGGTAACTTCCGTTTTAGTGTATTTGTCGAAATCTGTTGCGCCAAAAATCAATTGGCGCCGCGGGAGCGCACACGAGAGCACTCGTCGTTTCAGTTCTTGAAAATTTAACAAGACTAACACTTAAAACAATTATTTGTTTGCTCAAGATTAAAGCGAAGGCGTCTCCATTTACCTGTTCCTTAATAAATGCACTTGAATGGTTGAAAAAGCTTCATTTCGCCTACCAAAGATTGATTATGACTCGTAATTTAAAAGCCCATTAACCAAACCATTAAATTCAGTTTCAGTTTAGTGAAATTCAGTTTCCAAAGAGAAATTCAGATTCAGTTTGTGGTGGCGTCAGTTCCAGCCCATGCATTTGATCCGTGCCTCCACATGAAGCAGGCACCTCGGGCCTTCATGGGTTGAAATCTAAAACAGCAAATATTCAAAGCGCTTCTGATAAATGCCTCCTCATGCAAAAGCTGATGGACCAGATGCAGAAAAGGTAGCCGCCGTGTGTTAGTGTCATCACAACTGCTTTTCCCTCTTAAATTTAGCTTTTCTGTCGTTTCAGCTGATTTCTGAACGTCAGTAAGTTTCCACATTTTGCAGGAAGAACAAACGCTCAGAGACGTCTTTATTTTCCTGACAACACGAGCAATGCGAGGTGAGAGACTCGCAGCAGGAAGTTGCCATCTTTTTTGCATGTGGGTTTGTCTGTTTAAATAAAAACAACACGACGCAGCCAGCAGGACATCCACCTCCTCCACATGTCTTACCCCTTCATCATGGCCGAGGGCTCTTCAGTGTCAACCCAGGCCGCGGAGCTAACAAACCGCTTTAGTGGGGGACGCGTCATGCTCTTCCCTGCCACATTCCTGAAAACCGCCATTATCACAGAGGGGCAAAAGAACAACAACCCCCAAACAACACAACGAGCCCACAGAACAGAAGACCTGATTAACGTCACATATCAACGCCATCTTGGCAGCAGATTTAAAAACCTACCACGGTGATCGCCTGGTCAGTCGCTCTGCATCTGTCTCGAAACCGTCCTGGAGTTTTACCTGTGTTAAAAAAAAAAACATTTTGAATTTAAATAAATGATTAATTCCACAAATGAGAAGATGCAGGCATTTCCTGAATTAATGTGCATCGCCTGCAGCCTTTCACGCATGAGTTTTAGATCAAAGTTATTGTCAGTTTGGTCAAAATAAATAACATTATGAGCATTTTCAAGAGGAGTCCCGCTCAGTGTTGTTAACGATGCTCAGCTACTACACCAAGTTTTAGCTGAGTATCTGTAAAGGTGAGCAGGTTGGGTGTTGGCTAATGATCAGCTGCCATCTTTAACTGGAATAACTTCAAAAGTTTTTTTAGCTGGTTCTGAGTTTCTCTCGTTTTTGATTCTCATCTTGCATTTATTAATCAGAGCAGAATGTCAGCTGGTTAAAGTCACGACATTTCTTTAAACAGTGATTCACTCCTTCACTTTATTACTGCAGTGCATTTTAGCTTTAGCACTTTAGCGCTTCTTAGCTTTGACACCACCTGAGACGTTCATTCTTAGTTTAATTTAAGCTCATTTTAATTGATTTGATGTGTTTTTATCAGAACACTGTTTTGATTTGCTTTAACATTTTTTTTTAACTGCATATTGTGACAGCTGTTTTGTTTTATTCACTAACTGGAGAACGCATTGGTCCATTTGCTTTAAGTGCTTTGTAAATAAAGCTGCTGTGGTATGGTAGTTGTAGATCTACATCCAATAATTACATTAAAAGTTCATTAAAATCTGTCCAGTGGCTCATAAGATATTTAGCTAACTCTACAGACACGAGCAAAAACATCCAACTTCACCTGTAGTCTGCTTCTGATTTAAACTTCATTGCTCCACAACTTAAGGACTTTGGGTTTCATGTACAGTAAATATCTAACCTGTTGTAGATTACGCTTTGGCTGATCTCAGTTTGAAGAAACAAGTTCTCAATCCTCCAACTAAATGGTGACATTTTTCATGGTTCAATGACATTTAGCTCCTGCCACCAAAGGTGAAAGGGCAATAATGTTTTTACACATGTCAATGTGTTTGTCTGTCCCGTTTAAAATTTTAACAAAATCCTCTAAAATAACTGTTGGATGGAGAGTTAATTCACTTTTGGGGTCAGCCTGATTCAACATGGCCGCCACAGCTAAGCACCTTTAACAAACGTAAAAATGCAAATAACTCCATTTTACAGACATCAAGCTAAAATTTGGTGGTGCAGCAGAGCTCCGTCTCCGAAACTGTTTGAGTCAAACGTGTCTTGACAAAGTATCACCACAAGACGGATTTTGAGGAAACTCTGAGCACGGTCCAGTGCTGCTAAAGTTCTGAGCTACTTCTACGCGCTTTAAAAACACACAGTTGTAAAACTTGGCGAATAACAAAATCAAACAAGAGAAATGAAGATGCACTGTGAATGCATATTGCTGAAGACCTTGCTAAAAACAGCTGAAATTAGATAAAAATGTGCTGAAATGGTAGAAAAAGTCAAAGTTAGCAGAAGAAAGAACACATATGTTGCATAATTAGGTTTAAATAAGCAGAAACAAGCACAGAAATGAGGAAATTAGCTTAAAAAGCTAAAATTACCACAAAAATAGCTGAAAAGTAGCTAAAAAGGCCAAAAGAAGCCTAAACTACCAGGAGTAAGTGGAAGGAGCTGAAATGAGCTAAAAAAAAAAGGGGGGGGGGGATAATTAATTTAGCACAAAAACAGCTAAATAGAGCTGAAATGGGATAGAGGTAAGGCAGGGACTTGGGACCCGAAAATCCCAGGTTCAATCCCACGTCATGGTGTCTCCGAGCAAGACACCAATCCCTAAATGCTCCCCAGGCGCTTGCCTAACTGCCCACTGCTCCAACTGGGTGTATCTCAGGTGCAATGTGTTAAATGCAGAGAACTAATTTCACCTTTGTACGTGAACAAACAAGGATGACAACATGTAGCACTTATATGTAAATAGCAGAAAAAGCTGAAACTAGCATAAATAAGCTGAAAGGAGCACAACAAGCTGAAATTAGCAAAAAAGTTAGTCTGAAAGCAGAAAGTAAGTACCATTAAAAACTTGAATTTATCTAAAAAGAGCTGAAAGTACTTAAAAAGAGCTAAAAAGTAGCTGAAAATGTAGAATAAGCTTAAACTAGCAGAAAAAGCAGAAAAAACATGTTTACCCAGTTAGATGAAAGAAGCAGAAATGAGCACAAAAAAGTGGAAATTATCCGAAAAAAGCAAAAATTAGCAAAAATGCATATAAATAGAAGCTAAAAAAGCAAAAAGAAGCTTAAATTACCAGAAGTGGAAAGCAATTGTGCTGAATTAGGTTGAATAAACTTGAAATGAGTGCAAAAAAATGTGGAATAAAAAATAAAAAAAAGCTAAAATTTGCATAAAACAGCTAAATAGCAGCTGAAATAGTATAAATAGCTGAAACTTGCAGAAAGAAGCAGAACATGCTGAAATTAGCAAAAGGATGTTAGAAGAAGCACAACATTTTTTGCAATTAGCCGAAATAATTTGAAAGGAGCACAAAACGGCTGAAAAAAACAGCTGAAATTAGCCGAAAGAAGCTGACGCAGAGCAAAATGTGAAAGGAGCAGTAAAAGTTTGTAAACACATCTAAAGATCTGAAGAATGTAAAATGAGCTCAATTCATTTTCTGTGAGGAAAAAAAATGGCAGAAATGGCTAAATATTTCAAAAAGCTAAAGTTGCACCAAAAGTCAGAGCAGGCTTGTCCTGAACGAGCTGAACGTTTTGATATGAATGCTTGATAAGCATTCACGCAGTAAAACATGAGAAGTCTGATGCGTGGCGATTCTCACCATATCAAACTGCATGCTGCCCCCACTGGCACGGACAATGGGCTGGCTGGCTCGCCTGGATGACTAGAAACATGACAAACCTTCAGCACCACACATTTACACCTTTATAAACTAAAACACTAACTGAGGTGATGTGACGCAGACCCACCTTGTTTTGCAACGGTTTCTTGCCCCGAAAATCATCTGAGTGGAAAATATATATATACGTATATCAAATGTGCGATAAGTAACAGCCGACGATGACATCATCAGTGTGGAAACTCTCGTCACCTTTTTCAGTTTGTGATCCAAACGACCTCTCGCTCTGCATGAGCGCCTCTCGGAGCTCCAGCAGCTCGGCATGCTCCTTGGTGTACGTCCTCCTCAGGTTCTCCACATGCTGGATCATCACCTCCACCGCTTTACCAATTCGCTCTTCCTGTTATTCCACAATATATAAAAAAAAAAAACTGGGTCACTGGACATACCAGTTTAGTCCTATCTGGTCAGCGCTAAGGGTCAGACACGATATTCGTGCAGACTGTCGTGTTTTAACCGACCTGGTGGATCGCGCCCAACATTTCAGAGCGACTGGACACTCTGGTCATGGACTGGATGAGAATATCCAGGTTTTTCTGAAGTCTCTGGATGATCTCCATGGACTGGCTGTCATCTTCACACAGAGGAATCAGAGCCTAAAGGCAACAGGTCAGGAAATTTTAAATTACTTCAAGCTAAGACTCTAAATGTTCACACAAGACGGAAACATTCAGCACAGGATGAAAATAATCTTCCTAAACTAAACGGTTGTCGTGTCCGTGAGAAACCTCAGTAAAACGTTAAACAAAACTCTGATCTCTAATGACTGCAGAGGAAAAAGCTGAGCAAATGTTCCACACAGAAAGTTGGGGGTTTGAAGACGAACCTGCAGCAAACCCTGGCAGCTGGACACTTCCCTGCGGACATTTTCCTCGGCGAGGTCACGTGATCGCGCCTCCAGCCGAAGCCTCTTCTCCAGCGTGAACATATCGCACTTAAACCCAAGAGCCAGACGCTGGAACTCTGCCTGCAAATAAAACCATACTGAATGACAAACGTACAGTGGGTTTCCCAAGTATTCACCCTCTGTGCCTTAGAACCTGGAATATAAATAGACTTTAATCCATATAAATACTTCAGATTACGTTCACTAAGTATGGAATAATATTTAACAGCTCCCAGAATCGACCCTGGTTTTAGAATTAAGGGCTACCGTCAAGCAAGAGACAGCATGAAGACCAAGGAACTCTCACATGTCAGAGAAGCATAGATCGGGCTTGGGTTGTAAAAATAAATAAGCCCAGAACCCTGATAATCCCATCAGGCTCCAATAAATTCTACTATTAAGAAAAGGTTGTTCAGCAAAACTCACGGGCCGAGCAAAGATAACAGAGTATGTGTCCATGAGCTGCTCAGCGCTGGAGTTTATGGAAGAATGACCAGAAAAAAAACGTACTGGAGACTCCCCAAACACGTGGAAGATGCTGCTGTGGTCAGATGAGATGAAAACTGAACTCGTTTTGTCATCCAGAACCAACCCAACTCATTATTCAGAGAAACACAGTTGGAGCACGTCACTTCCCCTCAGCGAAGCACGGTGGTGGCTGCATCCAGCTGTTAGGCTGCTGGAGTCTTCCACAAGTTTATCTTCCAGCAGGACGACTCACTTCAGACGTGTCAGGACGAACAGCTGAAGGTCTTGGAATGGTTCACTCAAATCCCAGACCTCAGTCCAGCTGAGGGTCTCGAACGGTTCAAAGATGTTGGGACACAAGCATCACCCTTCCAACCCACAGCAGTTTGGTCAAGAACATCAAAGAAGAAACCTGCTGCAGCAAAAAGGGGGTTCTGCGAAGTACTGATTTTGGGGGACGAGTAGTTCTGCACACGAAGGTTTTCCTTTTACAGAAAATACAGGTTTTGCATTTTAAAATCATCCGAGTGTGAAGCGGCTGGGACGAGAATGAGCACCTCCAAATCTGAGGCCATGGTCCTCAACTGGAGAAGGGTGGATTGTTCTCTTTAGGTCGAGCTTGAGGTTCTGCTTCAAATAGAGGAGTTCAAGTATCTCGAGGTTTTGTTCACAGCGAGAGAAGAAAGCAGCGTGAGACTGACAGACTGGTGCAGCGCCTGAAGTATTGCGAACTCTGTACCGGTCCGTTGTAGTGAAAAGAGATGAGCTGTAAGACAAAGCTCTCTGTTTACTGGTCGGTTTGTGTTCCAACCCTCACCGATGGTCCTGAACTCTGGGTTGTGACAGAAAAAAGGAGATCATGGATACAGTAGGTTGAGGGTAGCTGGACTCTTCCTTAGAGACGGGGTGAGAAGTTCAGTTATCAGGAGAGACTCAGAGTAGAACCGCTGCTCCTCCACATCAAGAGGAGCCAGTTGAGGTGGTTCAAGCATCTGGTAAGGATGCTCCCAGGCGCCTCCCTAGGGAGGTGCTTCGGGCATGTCCGACTGGGAGGAGACCCTGGGAAAGACCCAGGACACGCTGGAGAGACTACGTCTCAGTTGGCCTGGGAACTCCTTGGAGTCCTCCCAGAAGAGCTGGAAGAGGCGGCTGTGGAGAGAAATGTCTGGGCCTCCCTGGTCAAGCTGCTGCCTCCAAGACCCGAGTCCAGAACAAGTGGAAGAAGATGGAGATGATGGATGTTGTGCAAATTAAAAGATAAAACCCTGTTTTATCGCAACAAACCAAAGAAAACCACGTGGGTGAATTTGTCTGAAAACATAACTGTTCCAGCTGAAAGACAACAATTTATTTGACTGTTAGATAAACTTATAAGTGAGTAGTTTAATGTACTGAATAAAAAAAAAAAACATATCTAAGGAGGAACACCCCAAAGATCAGCTGGTATACATACCTCAATTTCTTTATCACTAGGTGACAAACTGCAGACAAGAGATGATGATTAACAAACTGATCAGTCATTAGTTGAAGCTGGGTCACAGATACAGTTCAGCATCTTACCTGTTCCTGTCTTCTTTGAAAACATCTTCGCTGTCAGAAATCACAGAAGTCTCAGCTGGAGATGAACCATGACCAAAGTAAATCCTAAAGCCACAAATAAAGAAAGAAGCGCTCGTCGAGCCACACGATGGATAAATCACTCACATTCTCTCCGAGGAGCCTCGCCGGTCTCATCCTGGACTTTCTCCATGCTGCGCGTCAGCTCCTGTAAAACACGCACAAACACGGCCGTTTCTGCTTCGTCCGTCTCTTTTTGCTGCCTCCTCTGCTCCATCCTGACATTCTCTGATACATCCATTCCTTCACTGCACTTTTCATCCATTAATCTTCACACAATGCACTCGATTCCTCCTCCTTTTCTTCCAGACTCACTCACGCAGCAGCAAAGGCAACATTTCTCCTCAGCGTTCAGTCATGTTTAGTTTGCAGGACACCAACGCACCGTCTCAGAGGAATTTTATCATAATGGCACCATCTTCACACTGCATGAAATTGGCATTTCATAACATTTAGCTCAAGCCAAATTAAAATATTCACTTCCTCTAATTTTTTGGGCTTTTGTTTAAAAACAAAAACTACAACAACAAAAAAAAAACATCCAAGTACAGTTAAAAATCTAAATGCAAAGTTCTATGAATTTAATTTACTCATCAGCAGAAAGGATGAGGAGTGGAACAGGAACAATGAGTACCTTTTTATTTTTGCCATTAAGGTCGTCCTTTTTGTCTTCGCCAAGCTCCGGACTGCTGGGGTCAGAGGTCGCGTTGCTCATTCCAGCTCCTGATTGGCTGCTGCGCGTGACGGGCGACCCTGCCGGAGGAGCGCTCTTCTCAGAGATAACGTTTGGCCCACTGCGGGTGATCTGATCTGTTCCTTGAAATAATATTTTACGTGTGGGCGGTTAAAGCTGCTCATAGAAGAAAGGAGTAAACAAATCTCTTCGCTTTCCCTCGCACACACCTGCTGAAAGTGTTGCGTCGGTTGCACAGTCCTGCACAATCTCTTCTTCCTCCACCAGCACAGGCAGCAGGCTCGTACTTTAAATAAAGCAACATACTCCCCAAGTTACATGATGCCGCTTTATAAACCCTAATTACTCAAACCACTCACCAGTCCTCAACTGCTGTCTTGTCCATCGACGGCTCACGACTAAGGATCTGAAACAAACAGCAGAAAACACAAGTTCGGAAACAAGATCTTGTTTGGGCCAAGTTTTTAAAAAACGTTTCAAGTGAATAACGTGCAAACAGCATACCTGTCCCATGGCAGTGAAATGATATGTAAGCAGTACAGAGTGTGGACGAGAGATGGGACTGATTGCTTATATAATGTGAAAGTTGTGCACATGGAGAGATCTGCTGCGTTACAAGTGTGTGTGTATGTGTGTGTGTAACTAGATGGAAATGGTATTCGGCTAACTCAGTCAACGCTGGCAAAAATACTTTGCAGTGTAGGTGGAGTGCCTGACAACAGCGTGAATACACACAATGGAGAGCTTAGAGCACTGCAATGGGATCTTGTGTAATGACTGTACAAAATATCCGTTCTGGCAGAACAAGAGAGACTTACTTTTATTACACAATATAAATTTAAGGAGGGACTTTAATGGCAATTTATTGTCAAAACAAAAAGTATAAAATAATATGCAAGAGACACTTTAACACTCAGTAAACGGTATATGAGCACTCACCGTGCATTTTTCATCACCACAAGCAAATAATGGTAAATTAAAGGTTTAACTAGTCAAATGGGATGTTGCTCCGGTCTGTCGTGATGAAAAGGCAAATCTGTCTATTGGGACATCCCACCCATAGTTGCGAGCTATGGTTCTGATAGGATAAAACAAGATTAAAAAAATGAGCTTCCTCCACGAGCTCGGCCTCAGAGGCCGGCTGAAGCGATGGCAGTAGAGCCGCTGCTCCTCCACATAGAAAAGAGGCAGCTGAGGTGGTTTGGGCATCTTACTGGGATGCTACCTGGACACCTCCTCTTGAGGCTTTCAGGCAAGTAATTGTGAAGAAACCCCAGAACAGACCCTGAACTCCATCCATCCATCCATAGCAGGGAGGTGCAGACATCTCTCTCCACAGCCACCTCTTCCAGCTCTTCTGGGAGGACTCCAAGGCGTTCCCAGGCCCACTAAGAGACGTAGTCTCTCCAGCGTGTCCTGGGTCTTCCCCGGGGTCTCCTTCCAGTCAGATATGCCTGAAACACCTCCCTAGGGAGGTGTCCAGGGAGCATCCATACCAGATGACTGAACCACCTCAACTGTAGTCCCACCACCTGCAGGCGGGGCCGTACAAGTCAGGCGCATGACGCCATGGGCAGTGGCCGAAGGCGGGGGCCTTGGTGCTCTGACCCTGGCTTACCAAAGCTGACCCAGAACTCATTGGAGAAATTACCGTATTTTTTGGAGTATAAGTCGCCGTTTTTTTGCCTAATTTGCATGCCCTGCGACTTATACGACGAAGCGATGTATTTATGGATTTTTCCCATATTGTTAGACCAATTTTTGGCTGAGACATGACTGTTATTCATTCTGACTGGAAAAAATAGAGCAATACCAATTTCGGCCACTAGGGGGTGCTAAAGGGCCCTCTAGGCTTTTGACGACTACCGGTGTACCAGTATGTGTATGGATTTTTAGAGCAAAAAAAGCCCTGCTGATGGACAGCGTGTGCGCGCACATCACGCCACAATTTAAAGATAAAATTAAAGTGTTTAA
>JARVGV010000694.1:3734079-3747536 GCA_031762435.1 Hypsolebias longignatus
TACGGCGCCATCGACTTACGGCATTTCGGACTTACGGCGCCGCCCCGAGTGACGTCATCACACCTCACGTTGACTTTTTTATGCAGCATTTTATGTGTTTTTCTTTTTTTTGAGGGTATTGTGTTAGCAAACTGCTTGGAAACACAGCAAAATGGCGTTCTAAGTACGCTGTTGTTGTGCTACATTAAAAACCGTGTTTAAAACGATGTTTTATGGCCGCCATGTGGGTAGCGCTCCGACTAACGGCAAAATCGGGTTACAAACGGGCCATAGGAAAGGATATATATATATATATATAGATATATCTATATCTAGATCTATATAGATAGATCTAGATCGATCCATCGATAGATCGATAGATCAATAGATAGATAGATATTAAGGTGTTTCAAACCCTTCCCACACTCTTGCAATATTCTAAACAATGTTCTAAACTCTAAACACTCTAAAAGAGCATGAATGTCATGATTTCCCTCTCTGTGCCTCTGCTGCTCTCAGCCACCTACAAGCGCTCTTGGCCACGCCCACTACTCTGCTCTGCACGCAGCTCAGCTGATCAGCCGCAGGAGGACGTTTATCCTGCAGTATGGGCTGCAAAGAGGCGCAGCAGGCGGTAAATAATTTAAAACAATTTGTTTTGAATAAAAAATACATGCCGATTGTGAGGCTCATCCATCAATCAGCCAATTGTGTAGCCTATGTCCAATATTATTTTGAAAAACCGCGATAGAGCAAACCTGCGATAAACGAACCGTGAAGTAGCGAGGGACTACTGTACAACAAAAAAGGAATTTGAAAACCTTTTTCAAATTATTTTTTTCTGCATTACTGATGTAGTGCAGCAAAACCGTGGAGGTTTCTTGAAGTTCAGGGTGATTTTGTGAGGAGATTCTTCACTTTGAAGGTCTTCAAAACCAGGCAGAGAAGCCATGTTTTTCTTTCACTATCCATGTGCTGTCAATCACTTTGCCATACTGGAAAACACAAAAAGGTCTTTGTCATTATCTGAGGAAAAACTCCTACTCCCTAAAGAGACAGTTTAGTGTGTTTGAATGATGAGAATTTGATGTCTTATATTCAGAAAACAGCAGTCAGAGCTATTTCAGCTTGGCGATTCAGGTTGAAGCTCCCATGAGGGAGTTTTATACTGTAAATACTGACCTTCCTTCAAAAGACCTGAACCATCACTTTTAAAATGCATTACTTTATTTTAGCTGTGCTTGTGCACATGCTCTTCCACGTGTGCTCACCTGATCATCAGAAACTTGCTCCAAATACAGGTGTGTGGCGTTTAGCACTTGCATTCGGCCGTAGCCGTAGTCTGTGCTGCGGAACGCGCTCCACTCTCTGGGGTTTGGATTGAACCTGTCTGTCCTCTCTCTGCAGCCCTGTGGGGATCCAGCAGTGATTAAACAGATTTTAAACGAAAGAGACACATGCTTTTCTCAAAAACCTCTCTTTTTTATTTTTTTTTAAAAATCTACAGCTGTGTCTCGATGTGAATCTGGCTGCATTCTGGTGTGCTGATGACTAATCCCGCTGTGGCTGGATGACAAAGTGTGCCCTGCGCTGCTCGCCACCACATCACAAAAACACTTACCCAGAGGAACAGCCGGTTCTAAACTCGTGGCAGAGCAGCTGCTGCACAAAAAGAACTGTGTACAGTACATGACAGTGTTTTTGTTGATGTTACCGAGCGCCTTGATCTGTGTGGAAAAAGGTTCACAGCAATGAAGCGATGTGGAAGTACTTACAGCAGAGCCTGCTACGATGTGCACTGGAGCCTTGGGGTTTACATACGGATGCTCTGTGCTTCCATTGTACACCTATAAAGAGGACATGCAACTGAAATACATGACTGAGAACTATAAAGAGCAGAAAAATATTGTAAATTAATTCCAGGAGCAGACCTTGTCACCATAGACGGGCCAAAGTCTCTCATATGTGTGCTCATGTGCCCACAGCTCCAAGTCCACCCCTGTAACACATTTAATGACAACAAACTCTTAGCAGTTATGACCACACTGTAATCTAATTTACAATAACTGCTAGGTAATCTAATGCTTATCAGATCTTGTTGCATTTTAGTCCTTTCTTAGCATTCAGAAAAAATTTTAAAAATAAAAAGATCTAATAAGACTTTCCATCCCAATTCAAATAACAAATTGCAACAAACAGAAGTGACATTTGTACTTCAAGGAGAAATATGTTGCATGTACTGGTATGTAAGCCAGACTGAGAGCCCAATGTTTGAGTTTATTAGCTTGCTTTATCTAATAAAAGAAACAAAAACTGGACTCTAAACGTAGGTTGGTAACACAAGTCAGTGTTGCAAAGGGTCCATACCATAGTTGTAAAATAAATCCTCTAGACCAGGAGCAGGTGGTTTGGCATCTTTACGTCCCAGTCGGACCTAAAAAAAATAACAAATGAGGAAATATTTAGAGCATTAAAACAAATGCAACAATATCTACTGTGGGGAAAAAACTTTCTGGCAGACTCAATGTGCCAACGGTGGCTTCACTGAGAGAAGCAAGTCAAAAAGGAAACTACTGAATCTAAACTGCAGTGATTATGACGAAATGGGCTGTGATGTAGCCTGACCAGCCTGCAGAAGGCATTAGATACCAGAGCTGATTAAAATGTGCTTCTTGTGATTAAAAAAAAAAAAGTGTTCTTTACACAGGAGAACATAACAGCACATGCATGTTCAAGAATTATCCAATTGTTAATATGTCTATCGCTTAGCCAAGTGTAATACAATTCATTTTCCGACTATCAGGTATGTTAATCGGCTTTAGAGCTAATGCTCAGTTTTATAAACTAGGCTGAAGATATTCTTTACTTAATTTGCTTCAACAGAATCAACACTATAAAAACGTTATAATGTCACTTTTCTGTTGAGTACTATAAATCGACAGCACTATTGGATGTACATACCCAAGAGTCAAACTTGGTACAGTCATCCTGGTCATCATCGGAGCAGTACATGGGTCTGTGTCCCATGGTGATGATCCAGGGACGGAGCGCCCTGTTCTCAGGCTTGTTGGCCTCCTGAGCCACGATTTATAGACGTATCAAATGAATACAAAGGAGACAAAGAAAGCACAATCATCTATAAGTCACAGGATCAGAACTGCATCTACTGTATTTTTAGCCAAGAATGATAAATTGAAATTATTGTAAGTTAACCTCCAAATCGTTCTTCAGCCATTCGTACTGTCTGAAGAGAAGATCCATGCCATATTCAGGAAAAAAGTACACTTCGGTGGAAAAGGAGACAAAGTGTGCTGACCCCAGGTTCCAGCTGCAGACATATTGTTCAAATGAAACAGCTTTGACCCAGAAAAGGAAGCACTGAAACTCTGACTTCAGTGTAAACTTTATATACATGTAGTGTGAAAAACTGATAACCAGACTCCGTCACCATGTTGCTGCATTTAAATCAAAAAGACCTTGTGATTCTAAAACGGGGTACATGTAAATCCTGCAGCATGGACGAAAAAGTACAGCACGAGAGCTAAAGTAGCAGAACACTTTCCAGTAGCACTTTTTGGAGTTCCTCTTTGCTTCCAGTTGATCGTAGCGTGCAGAAGAGTGCAGGACTAAGCCAGCAGGCCTGCCTGCGTTCAGACCCACAGGGAGTAAGTCCGCGGTCTGGCAGAGTATTATCTTTCTGTCTGAGAGGAGGAGGTCTGCAGAGGGCAATGAGTCACAACGTCCCATGTATCGCTCCTTTGTGTAGCTGGTGCTCCAAAGATAGGAGGTAACCGCTGACTTTTACAGCTCAGTAATGCTTTTACTGAAATACACCAGGAGCTTGAGCAGCGTTCAGGAATTCATTTTTGCATGAAGTGAGTGTAAAATCTGTTCCACCAATTCACTATTTTACTGTGTGAATGTTGATGAAGCAGTCACACTATTGCGATCCATTTTTCTTCTGTACATTTTGCATTATCTTTCTCATTCCACAGTTTTTGTGCCATTTCAACAAATCATAAATCAAAAACATTCAGCTCGTTCAGGACAATCGTGCTATGACTTTTGGCGTTGGTGCAGCTTTAGCTTTTTGAAATATTTAGCCTTTTCTGCCACTTTTTTCTCGTAGAAAATGAATTGAGCTCATTTTACATCCTTCAGATTTTTACATCTGTTTACAACCTTTTACTGCTCTTTTCACATTTTGTCCTGGTTCAGCTTCTTTCAGCTTCCTTGTGCAAATTTAAACTTTTTTTCAGCTAAAAAAAAAAAAAAAAAAAAAAAAGAAGTCAAAGTAGGAAAATGAAACAGTTAAATTCTCTGATTAGAAATGTGATTTGTTACTCTTTACATTTTTTAATTAATTGATTCATTCCAGACATGTCAAAACCACTGACCCATCCATGCACACATATCCATGCACATGCACACACAGATCCCATTTAACATGTGTGAAAAGGGGTAGGAAGAAGGAAAACATTTAATTCTACCCCTTCTCCAATACTCAATAGTTACACAGTACACCCATCTGATTTTCTGAGACTTATGAGACCATTAAACAACAAAAAATATATATACACATATAAAACAATGCAGAAGTAATCCAAATTACTCCAATGGTAAATTCTTGAGTTGTAAACACACACCAAAAGTCATTCACCTCCATCTACACACCCACACACAATTCCAACCACCTCACCAATACACCCTGACTTATCCCCATACACCCCCACACAGAACATCAACCACACTCATATGTACCATCCTATTTACAACGTTAGAGACACCCATTCAGGTTCACCTCAGATCATCATCCCTATACTTGTTGAAGATCAGCAGTCTGAGCCTTTTCTTGAACAAACTCATGGTTGGACGTTGCTTCAGTTCTTGGCTGAGTTTATTCCAAACCTTCACTGAAGTGCACGTTCTTTTCATGGTTGTTCCAACACTCCTGGTTCTAAAGTTGAAGAGTCCCTGTATATTATCTGGTAGTTGTTTATTTCTGGTTTTATACATCAGCTGTGCTGTATGAAATCCTACCAGATCTGGTAGTTTTAATAAGCAGGAGTTTATAAATAACTCATTACGTGTAGTGTGGTCCTGGAAACCTGCATTATGAACCATTCTGATGGCTCTGTTCCGGAGTGTGCACAACGGTCGGAGTGAGGATTTGTAGGCGTTTCCCCAAAACTTCCACACAATAATTCAAATATGGCAAGATAAGTGAGCAACATACAACACGTAATGCTTTATTATTTAATAAGTATAGCTTTACTAAGGACAGATACTTCTTGATATGTTTGCTTGAACATAACCTTTGTATCTTTATTAATTATGCCCATGAGTTAAGGCACCAATTAAACTTCCAACTAGACAAATGTTAACTACGTACCTCCTCCTGAAGAGATGCAATCTTTGTAATCAGACTCCGGTTTTCCTTCTCCTGGGGAAAAGCAAAAACATTTGTCACCAATTCACAATTTCTACTTGGGTTGATAGACTTGAATATCTGAACAGTCTAAAAACAATATACTAAAGTGGTATGCAGCTAAAAAGTACCACAAGGTGACAGATATTGCACCTAGTTGTCTGTTGTACAACCATTATACATGTAGTTGAGTTTTTTGGGCAATGCCTGTAAACACATGACTTTGTCTGACGTTGCCATTTTCTTAAAAAGTCAACACTATGTTTACTTCTTTGAGGATTTGTCCTGGCCCACAGTTCACCAAAATACATACATTTCATTACCAGGCCACAAACGTGCAAGTATTTATCACAGTATAAGCCCAACACAGTTGTATGTACCAGTACATGTTATACCATATATACCTGCACAGATAAAATGTGTGTATTTCTAGCTTTGAAAGACTAGACTGGACTGTTTAAAGAGTTATTTCCCCTAATTGATATTACCATTTTGGATCTGCTTCAGTTGTCTCAGCAATGCATTTGATACAGTTGGTCACAAAATTCTACTACAAAGGCTTGAGTACGATGTGATTACAGGAACTGCTCTAAAACTTTTTTTTTTTAATTTGATGGATTCCAGTTTGTACATGTAAATAATGAATCTTTGTCAAACACCAAAGTTATTCATGGAGTTCCTCAGGGATCGGTGTTTAGGCCAATACTCTTTACTTTTTATATGCTTCCATTAGGTAATGTTATTTAAAACAGCATGCAATAAATTTTCATTGTTATGCTGATGATAGTTATATTTGTCCATGAAACCCAGGGTATCCAACCAGTTACTTAATGCTCAGCTACAATAATGTTTTTTGTTGTTTTCTATACATGAATATTATGCTGTGTGTGCACTGCTGCCCAAATGTTTTTAAATACCAAAAAAAGCATCACATCACTTCATATAACATAATCTGAGGGGGAATCTCCCAAGTTCACTCAGAATAGCTTGATTATTAACTCTTCTGGTCATCTCTAGAAGTCTTTTGCAAAAATAGATGTGTTGGTTCTATACATGCTACGTTTTCCACTTCTGTTCATTTATCCTGTAAACGGATGACTAATAAAACTTTCAGCAGCAGGAATGTGGTAAATGGACCACATTCACAGAGTTTTTTCCTGCTGCATGGACACGCTCGTTTTAAAACAAAAACATTAAACCACCATAAATCCCTAAAATGATTGCTAACATTTGTCCGCGTTAAAAATTACTGTTTTCATCTGACGTGTTCAGAGGTTTTGACTTCAGAATTTTGTCATAATGGCTTAAAAAAAGCATTTTTAGTAGCGTAAAACTAAGTTTGTGAGTGCTGCTGAAATAGTGAAACAAATGTGTTATAGAGTGGGTTAACAAGTCTCTCTTGACAGTTATTTAAAATGGAACAGACTGCGTTAATCAGTGTGAGCAAGTTCCCTCTAAATATTAATAAACACACAAAAGAGTTTCACTCTAATGTCCTGAATGTTTCTGCAACGGAGAATCTCAAACTCTGGAGTTGTCACCGCTGCCACTTGTAAAATCTGCATTGAGTTTTTTCTTGCAGCTCTCTGAATTTTAATTGGATGATTTTTAAGCTGTTTTTGTTGGAAGCTTTCAATAGAAACTAATTTTAAAAAAAGATAATAAATATAAAATAGGAAGAAGCGGGTAAGCCAATGGATGGATGCATGTATATTTATATTTGTGTGTGCATTTTGGAACATCTAAAAAAATAAATAAATAAATAAAAAAAAGGCAAATTTATTATTTCAAGAAAACATTGAAGCAAACAAAGACTGATACTGGATATTAAATGTTTGATTAGATATTTTAAACAAATCCTAACCTCATCTATGGGAGAACTGGTTCACAAACTGTAGTTTTCCCAAAATGATCAGATTTTATTAAATAAACTGCATTTTCCCTAAAAAGACACCACAGTTTGAGAAGCGCAGATAAATGTTTGCTGACTAAAGAACGTCTCAGACAAAATGAAATGAAAAGAGCTCGCTCCATCAGTACAGAGGCGTTCGACTGACCATGCGTTTGCTGTGTGCGGAGGCGCGAGCTCTGCCTTCTTCCGTGCAGGTCAGAGACGCCTTCATCTCTTCCACCTCCTCCTTCAGCATCTCCTCCTTCTGAGCCAGCTGCTGGTTGCTGAGTCAAGACAGTCAGCGTCAACAAACTGCTTTAACGTCTCTTTGCTGAGCATTTGCAGTCAGCTCAGAGATTCTTACACCGTGGCCCGGTGGCGTAGCAGCTCGTTTTCCTCTGCTAGCTTCTGGTTGCTCTCCTCCATGCTCTCCATCACCTGCTTCAGCTTCTTCACCTCCTCCTGAAGCTTGTGGTTGCTCATTTGGAGGTCAGCGACACAGTTGACCAGCTCTGACGTTTCACTAAAACCCACGGAAAACATGCAACCGAGTTTCACACAGCGAGGGCAAACCCAGGACGTCACATTTATACGACTTCACTTACAGCTCAGCTCTGGATACGTCTCCTCCTAATGCCTCCAAGCTTCCTGAGGTCATATTTAGCAGCATGGACCTCCTGGCTGGGAGAAAAAAGAAAAATAAACAAAAGCTCCAGGTGCTGTCAGTATTAGATGAAGGCTGATAATTTGCACATTTACCAGAAACACCGTCTTTGTGTTTCACCGAGTCCTCCTGGTGGTAGTTTGCGGTCTCCTGACTGAAAGAAAACTGTTAAACTTCAAAAGCACAAATCAAGTCTTTTTCTAAGAGTTACCAGCCATTCATTCATATTTTATAACTGTCAGGAACAACCTTATTTGTGATGTTTAGCACAAACTTTAAAAGTAAACCTTTACTTTATCGCTTCCAACTTAAATAATCTGACGAGGACACATCTTTCATCTGTTAGAAACAAAACGAACTGCATGCAGCGCTGCATAAGCCTGTCCACAAACTATTCTACAGGAATCTAGAGCAATGAGCTGGAAAAGCAAAAAGACCTTGATCTTGAAACTCAGGTCTAGGCCTGTCACGATAACAAATTTTGCTGGGCGAGTAATTGTCTCGGAAATTATTGTGGTAAATGATAATACTGTTTGAAATTTGACAATTAGTTGTTTTTGTCAAATTTATGAAGAAATGCTTAATTTGTTTTGCATGTAATATCCATTTTCGACCACCGGATGGCAGTATAAGACAGTTTGAACTGAAGGATGGATAGTGAGGGAGCGAGCAGCAAGTCTCTAATAAAAATGGGAGGGAGGTCCCTTGACGTGACATGGGCTGTCTCTCTTCAGGTTTCAAAATGGCAGACGCTCGGTGTGATTTGAGCTCTTTAGCATTTTTCACACAAAACTTTTAATTAAAAAAAATTTTTTTTTTTTTAAAAATCAATAAAGTTCTCAGCTTCTTTTTGCAGAGAAAAACAACTGTTTACATGAAGGCACGGGTTTCAACCATGAATTTGACAATACACAGTTTCAATCCAAAAATACGATTTTGGACGGTTAAAAAACGGATTTTAAAGAGAAAGGGAGGGGTCAGTGAAGAGCACCGGAGTTGAGCCTTTTGTCATCCAGCATCTTCAGTAGAAAGAGAGAGACATGAAGAAACGATAAAGCTGATAAAAGAAAATGAGAATGATCATTTTCATTTATCATGCAATTAATTGATTTGTCATCGCAACAGCGTTATTCAACTAAACTTTTGTAGCTCTTACGCAATAGATTAATTTTAATCCATCTTTTGGGTAGAAAACTTAACCCAGTATGCTGGATCAAAGTCCATGTCCATCTTCTATCATCTACATTGTCGAGTGGCAGAGGCAACAGGTCCAGGAGACAAACCCAGACATCCCTCTCCCTACAAACACTTATCAGCTCGCCCTGTGGGATCTCAAACCGATAACCCAAACCAGCAGAGTTAAAACCACTAAGGGTTGGCTCGGTCCATAACTGACCAAGTGATGGGTTGATTTTAACCCCTTTCATCAACTCATGTTAAACTCCTATTGGAAGCAGAGGGTCATACTTGGCCCCAGCGCCCACATCTTCTGTTCAGTACCTGTTGTTGTGGCAGTCGTCAATCCACTCCCTCATGACCGCATGGTAGGTGTCCAGATCGATGGAGACGTCTTTGTGTTCTGGGTCCAGCATGTTGCAAAGCTCCTCCAGCCCTGTGTCCCCTGAGCTGCGACTGGTCGTGTGGCGTAAGTAGTCCACAATGTGAGACACGTAGACTTTGCCTAGAACATGTGAGAATCACCATTTAGATAAATAAACAAATAAATCATCTCTGGGTACTGCACCACGCTGAACCAACAGCTCCTGAAATGTTTACAGTTTAAAATCCAAATTTTGTTCTTTCAATAGTCTGAAACTTCTTCACAACTGGCTTTACTAAAGCATTTTCATTATTTAAAACTGTAAAACATATTTCAGCTCTGGCCAACACTCCATAAACATGTACTCAACAATGTGCAAGGCTTCAATTCTTTATAAAACTCCAATTTCAACAAAAATGCCACAATGAGAATAGATCTCCAACAACAACAACAAAACTTTAAGCTGAAAGGTTTTTTAGCTGCAGACTTGGACGCAGTTTCACTGCCACTTACTTTTGATTTAGAGGTTACATAAAATAGGATGTCATCAAACTGATCAAATAGTAAAGAAAAAAAAAAGATCTGAAATGGTTAAACCACCTGAGATTTTAACAACTTGGTGCAACGTTCATGGGTCTTGCACCCAGATGAATTACAAGACTTGGATTTGTAATAAAGACAAAATAAAATATGTAAGACGAGAAAATTATAGCTTTACCCCTTAAATACAGCACCCAAGTCAAATGTATTAAAAAGTTAAAGCTGTGAAAAAAGTACTCGCTACCACAGGAGCTGCTCGGACCACCTCTAGAAAAACCTCTAGAAAATCAGTTTTGCTGCTCTGGAGTAGATCTGTCATTTCTAACCCGGGTTCAAAGCCCAGCCTGACCAGAGTTTGGGCGGGGCCATAATAATGTGCTGGAAGGGCGGGGCCATAATAATGTGCTGGATGGGCGGGCCAGGTCGACGTCGGGCTTTTGATTGTGTCAGTGGACAAAATCCAATTATATGGCAACTTGTATTTTAATGAGAACTTCATACCTTGCCACTTCTGTTCATTTCCTGCAGAACACCAATTAGTGACAGAGAGAGAAGGGGTGGCGTGAAGGCTCAGACTGGGAGGAAAAAACGAATGGATTTTCAACAATTATGCACAGTTATAACTAAGACTATATCTTTTAAGTCTCATTTTATATCGCGTTTGAAATTATCTCGATATTAAAAAAAAAAAACAGGTAGTCCTCGGTTTACGACCGGCTCAGTTCCCGGATTTTCGCGTTTACAACCGCCACCCCAGTGACGTCATCACACCTCACGTTGACTTTTTTATGCAGCATTTTATGTATTTTTTAATTTTTTTTAGGGTATTGTGTTAGCTAACTGCTTGGAAATACAGCAAAATGGCATTTTAAGTACGCTGTTGTTGTGTTACATTGAAACAAACGTGTTTAAAATGATGTTACCGTTCGCCATGTTGTTGTGTTACATTGAAACAAACGTGTTTAAAATGACGTTACCGTTCGCCATGTGCTTTCAGTTTTGGGTTACGTTCAAATCGGTATATGACCGGGCCGTTGTAACGGAACTCGAACGTAAACCGAGGACCACCTGTAAAAGTAAACAGTTTTAATTTAGCCTAAATTGTGAGACTCAGCTGGTTTAATTATTGTAGGATTTCGTATCCCCGGGATTTGTTTTCAGTAGGATTATAAAGCAAGCTCAAAGCTGAAAACAGGCCAGGGATCCAGGAATGTGTTGGAAGTTTTCCTGCTGATAGTTACAGATTGTCTTCTTTAGATGTTTTCTCAAGAAATAAACAAAGTAGCCTACATCAGATTAGAGTTTTAGTTCCACAGAACTCTTGTTTCAATCTGCTGGGAAACCTTATTGTAACTTTGCTCATTTCCCCAAATACAAAAAGAAACAAAATGTTGCATTTTAATAGTTCAACTATTTTTTAGCAGCTTCCAGTAGTGATAATACTATGACACATATTACATCAGAACATCATTATGTTTAAAGAAACTGATCTATCACAAATACTACAGTCAAAGTGCCACAATGAGAAGAGGCAACTTAACTTTGTAACTTTGTTGTCCTCCATCGTGAAACTAAAATAATGAATTTGTTTGAGTGTGTGCAAACAGGCTTCCCCTTTCATTCAAGGAAAATGTGTTTTCTAGTTCTAGTTTTGCTTAAAAGTATAGTTTCCTCAAATGATTGGGCTGGCCGGAGGGGTGGCTGAGGATTAATCTATTGTCGCCAAAGCCACCATTAGCCACCCTGGCTCCACCATTACACCTGGTGGTGGATAAAATATCTCTTTCCACTCACCAGAATCCATCACTCTTCATCACCTCAGACAAAAAAAAAAAAAAGAAAAGAAACCTTTGTTTTTCTATACAGTAACTCTTACCCACTTGAATATGTTGCAGCAAAAACATTAAGGTTTACTTCCATTCCCTGATCAATTTCAGCCCAGAAAACACTCACCTCAAAAATTATTCAATATTCAAATCCTTCAGCATTGGGTGACATCAGCACTTGTCTTTTTCTTTGTGTGTGTGTGTGTGGGGGGGGGGGGGGCAGCAGGTAAGTACTGTAATAATGTTTTGTTTGAATCTGTGTGTGCGCTTGTTTGTCTCATAAACCACCAGAAGGATTTTAATGAAATGTTGAGAAAGTAATCAATGGGTAATGTGACATCTACAACTGATTGTCTTGGAATCAGCTTGACTGCTGCAACAGCTCCTGACCTCATAAAACACAGAATTAGCTCCATCTCAGTTGATATGAGCTAAAGGTGTGGTCGTAGTTGAGACATTTATAACGTACTATTGCTAACAGATCACACCTTGTCCCAGAGATCACCCACGACCTGGTCTAACTGACCTAAACTGCTTCAAATCCATCATTTCTCAGCATGAGATGATCGTATCAAACGGACACAAAGGGCATTGGACGATAGGGCTCTTCTAATAAAATCTGTTTTTTCTCTTTGAAGACAAAACAATAGGCAACTCATTTTTCTTAATATATGTCCGTATAAACAAAGAAGACTTATAGTGATAGTTCAGATGTTTTAAAACAGGGTTTTGTTGAACATATAATATTACAGAATGGTTCTTTGAATGGCCTCGGTTTAAAACAAAGTTAAAATCTAAATGTTAGCTCATCAGTCCCAAAGTAAAATGGCTGCCATTTAATCCATCCATCCACTATCTTTACCCGCTTCTTCCTTTTTGGTTCGCGGGGGATCTGATGAAGGATGTAAAGGTCATGGATGTTTTTCACTTACCGTATTTTTCAGCATACAAGACAGTTTTTTTTTTTTTTGCATAATTTGTCATTCCTGCGACTTATACGCCGAAGCGACTTATATATATTTTTCTATATTAATAACAATTTTTGACTGCCGTTTTTAAATTTCTAAGAACTGCAACAGTGAGTCTTCCCGTGTGCGCTCGCTTCACTCAGCTGTGCAGGCAGAGGAACGCTGGGGAGCTAGCAGCTCCGGCCACGATGGATGGCGCTGCGTCGCCCAGGCGAAATGAAGCTGTTTTGACCAGTGTTGGGAATGTTACTTTTAAAAAGTAATTAATTATAGTTACTAGTTACTTCTCCCAAAAAGTAACTGAGTTAGTAACTGAATTACTCCCCTACAAAAGTAATTAGTTACCAGGGAAAGTAACTATTGTTTGTTTGGTTGGTTTAAGTTGAGATATATCTACGAATATAAAGTAGAATTGCAAAGACAGGTACTTAACACAAAACTTTTAATACTTACTGCACCTCAACAGAACATGACTGGTTGACATACTATACTTCAAGTTTTTTCTTCATTACAAAAATACAGTTTAACAAAATAATATAACAATTGTGTTTTTAGCTCTATGTACACACTGTACTGTTCAAGTGTTTTCTTAGAAATAAAAGTAAACAGTTAAAATAAGTG
>JARVGV010000694.1:3769916-3803402 GCA_031762435.1 Hypsolebias longignatus
CGACGGAAACTAATTGGATTCATGACGACAACTGGATTTTGCTGTTTGGGTTGTTGAAATCAGGATTATCTACAAATGTGTGTGGACGTGTCGAAGCTTGGCAGCGCTCAGACTGAATTACGCGGAGCTGCGACAGAGCTGGAGCAGGCTGTCCGTCAGGACCCATGAACGGTGGGAATATCTTGGAGAAAGCTGTGAGCTCGACATTCGGCTGTTTGGAGTTGCCATCAGAGAAATGTACCAGCGAGACTGTAAAAATCAGAAATGACAGTTTACGAGTTCTGCCTGACCCAAACTGTGGCCTTGACGACAGACTTATCTCAATCCCGTCTGGCACGTTTAGGACAAACAAAGACGCTCTGTCTGTCTCCTCACCCCTCCCTTCCCCAAGGCCATGGACACGAGACGGAACCTCAACCGGGCTGATGACAAATAACACCTCTGATCTCGACAATGGCTGAGAGGGGGGCTCTGGACTATGATACGATCTTCCCTTAAAATTCAATGTCTTCACAGGCCTATATGAATCACATCTATATATGTTGCTATGCTGTGGTAGTTTTTATGTGAAATATCTTTTTTTTATATCGTCTCTCCTCATGTTGTTTTCCCTTTACTCATCTAAGCAAAAATATTCTGAATAAGAATAAGATGGCCGCGCTTTTATAGTAGCAGCTTTGTGCACTCTGTCCAACTTTCGGACGATTGTACGTGCATGTTCTCGTTGTGTCTCGGTGAAATGATAATAAAGTTTATTCTGATTCTCTTCTGCTCGTTGTTGTTTCTTTGCGTTCTTCTACTAACACAGACAGTTTGACTATTGTTCAAATCATTTTCACCTTTATCAGAACTCATGCAGCAGTTGGGCCAAAACCCTGCCCAGTTTTATAGACGCTGAGCTAATATTGGGTGTGGTAGTAGCTGAGAGTCATCCCCAGCACACACGTTGTTGCCAGCAGGTTGTGTGAGATCTCTGCTTCAAACTTCTGCAGGCGAGCGATCTCAGAGACCAGTTGCTCATCAGTCTGGGATGAACTCGTGGAGCTTTGTGGCTTTTTAAGAGTTCAGGTTTGTTGCCAAAATATCCGTGTCTCTCAGCTCCTTGATATCCTTCGTCATCATCTTCCTCAGCCCGCAGCCAGCAGTGCAGCCTCCATCACAGGAAGCAGGCCAGTTTGGCCTGAAGAAGGCGTCGATGCTTTAATTGTCACTTCTCGTTAAGGCAGTCTTGACATTCAAACAGAGACAAAAGTGGTGTTTGTGTGTATGTGTGTGTGTGTGTGTGTGTGTGTGGGGGGGGGGGGGGGTCATAATCAGAAGTAAACAGAGAGGAGAAGGGATATCTGGCACCCGTTCAGCTACAAAGAGTGGTGTTTGGCTCCCAGCAGCACGCCTCCTCGTGCCTCCTCTGACCCGTCCGGGGCGTGATCTGATTTGACAAGTGCAGCGCTGTCATCTTGGGTTTGTCCAATTTGAAATTCTAATTAATGAACTCGGCGCCACTTTGTGTTTTTGTTGTTGTTGTTGTTCTCGGTCTCCCGTTTGTCTTCTCGGTAACCTTCCCTCGTCCCCCCGGCCTCCTTTAATCTGGGTGGTGTTGCTGCACGGCTGGTCGCTGTGGGTGACGCTGTGGCCTCACGGCACACCGGATCATATCAGCGGCTCTGGGCTCCCAATTAGAATCAAACTGTGAGCTGGTTTCCTGCCTTTCTGTTGGTTTCTCTCATGTTTCTCTGAATCAAACAGAGGAGACACGACCGCAGCTCGTTAACGCCGAAGGTGAGCGGTTAACTGCGACAATGTTTATGAAGCATTCACGCTGTGGTGATCCGTTTTGCTTCTGTACGTTTTTCGGCATCGTTCTTGTTCCACAGTTTTTGCTCTACTTCCACAAATCATGAATCAAAACGTTCAGCTCGACCAGGAGAAGGGTGCTGAGGCTTTTGGCATGTGCAACTGTAGCTTTCTGAAATATTTAGTCTTTTTCTGCCATTTTTTTTCCCTCATAGAAAATTAATTGAGCTCTTTTTACATCCTTCAATACATTTACATGTATTTTCGCGGTTTACGGGCAAAAACCGGACTAACAATCGCCACGTGCGTTTACGTTCAAATCGGGTTAAGTTCAATGCGTAGAACGGAACTCGAACGTAAACCGAGGACTACCTGTACTCACAAGAGCTGTTTCTCCTCTCCTTCAGACCATCAGAACATTTTTCTTTTTTGAAACTTCTGACCATCCTTCATTTTGGCAAAATAAATCTTTTAAACCTTTTTCCCCCACGTCCAGTAAAATACAATGTGACATTTATATTAAAGTGTTTTTTATTATTTTTCAAAATAATGTAAAATAATGTAAGAACTGTTGAAAACAAGTAACAAAATCGTATAAAATACAAGAATTGTGACTACAGTAGTAATTTGGAGCAGAAAGGGATGAATCCACGTCGTACCGCTCATCACCAGCTGGTGGTGATGTCCACCCACAAACCATTCACCTTCGACCTGCTGTGCTTCACACAAACAGAAACAATAAATAAATAAATAAATAAATAAATAAATAAATAAATAAATAAATAAATAAAAGGTGGAGGATGTGAGATTTTGGAGGCCTGCCAGTCAAAATGAAAAACCTCTGCAGAACTGATCTATTTCCATGGTCAATCTAATCCATGAACACAAAACCATCACCGTTATCACCATCATCCTCCCCTACTCTCTCTGCTGCATTAATAAAAGTTTATTTTTTAACATTCTGGTAAATAAGAGCTCATGATTAAGCTCAGATTAGCGAGCCTTCAGTTGGACAGACAGCCCATGATGGGTTTTGTTAACGCCGGAGTAACACTGGGTGTCAGTTGTGTGCGCCTGACATTACATCAGCGTGATCCTCCTGCAGCTCATGTTATCACTCTTAGCTTAGAGTTTTAGGGGACTTTTTAACAGCAGCACTGCTTAAGAGCTTAGAGTAAATGGATGGATGGTAGATGGATGGATGAAGATCACACACACGCACACACACACATGCAATAAAAAAAGATCAGTGTCACTCACGCAGCTTCAGCACCAAAGCCTGATTTGCTTTGTGGTAAAAGCTGGTTTATTTCTCCCCAGTGTTGTAATGGATATCGTGCACTGTCACGCAGTACTTGTGTTAAAACAGAAAAAAAAAGGGCATTTCTGCTATTTGTCGGGTGCTCAGTTCCACAATTGTTGTGCTATTTCAACAAATCATAAATCAAAAGGTTCAGCTCTTTCAGGACAATTCTGCTCTGCCTGTTGGTATTGGTGCATGTTTAGCGTTTTAAAATATTCAGCCTTTTCTGCCATTTTTTTTAACTGAGCTCACTTTACATCCTTC
Source organism: Hypsolebias longignatus (assembly GCA_031762435.1). Taxonomy (NCBI): domain Eukaryota; kingdom Metazoa; phylum Chordata; class Actinopteri; order Cyprinodontiformes; family Rivulidae; genus Hypsolebias; species Hypsolebias longignatus. The sequence goes on from JARVGV010000694.1 coordinate 3,773,278, forward strand.
AGACCATCTGTTTACAACCTTTTACTGCCCTTTTCACATTTTGTTCAGCTTCAGCTTCTTTCTGCAAATTTAAACGTTTTTCAGCTACTTTCAACAAATTTTAGCTTCTTTCTGCCTTTTTTTGCTTTTATTTAGCTGTTTTTGCCTTTTTCTGTCTTTTTACAGATACGTACCAATTTTTTGTGCACATTTCTGCTTCTTTTAACCTAATTGGGCCCAATTGTGTTCTCTCCACTTGCTTCTCACAATTTAAGCCTCTTTCTGCTTCTTTAGCTATTCAGCTGTTTTTATGTTATTGCAATTTTCTGGGTTTTGTTCGGATAATTTCCACTTTTTTGTGCTCATTTCTGCCTAACTGAGCAAACATACACTCTTTATGCTTTCTTGTGTCATTTTAAGTTTGTTCTTTTCAGCTACTTTCAGCTTAGTTTTTAGCTCTTTTGCGCTCCTTTCAGATGTTTTTCTGCAAACTACAACATTTTTGTGCTTCTTCTAAATTCTTTCTATTAATATCAACCTACTATCCCCCTTTCAGCTTATTTATGCAAGTTTCAGCTTTTTCTAGAACAAAGTAATTTCTTTTTTTTTTTGTCACTCATTCCGACTTTCTTCTGCCTAAATCAGCAAAAAATGTGCCCTCTCCATTTGCTTCTGGTAATTTAAGCTTCATTCTGTTTTTTGTTTTTTCCCCAGCTTTTATTTAGCTGTTTTTTGTTGTTGTTGTTGTTTTGTATTTTTTAACCATTTTCTGCTTTTTTATAGATAATTTCCACTTTTTTGTGTTCATTTCGGCTTCATTAAGCCTAATTGGGCACAGCTGTGCTCTCTCCACTTGCTTTAGGTAATTTAAGTTTCTATCTGCTTCTTTAGCTACTATTAAGCTGTTTTTGTTGTTGTTATTGGAAATTTCTGCAATTTTTTTCTAGATAATTTCTACTTTTATGTGCTTATTCCTGCCTGATTAAGCAATCGTTCTTTATGCTTTCTTGTGCTATTTTAAGCTTGTTCTACCTTTTCTGCTACCTTGTTAGCATTTTTAGCTACCGGTACTTTCAACTGTATTTTCAGCTGTTTTGTGCGTCTTTCAGATTCTTTCTGCCAACGGCAACATTTTTGTGCTTCGTCTAATTTCCTTCTGCTAATTTCAATTTATTCTCCTTTCACCTTTTTCTGCAAGTTTCAGCTTTTTCTGCTATTTCAGCTAATGTTTAGCTGTTTTTATGATTTTTTTTTTTTTTTGGCTAATTCTGCATTTTTTGCATGCATTAAAAACAAATTCTGCCTAAGTCAGCAAAAATGTGCTCTCTCCACTTTCTTCTGGTAACAAGCTTTTTTATGCTTCTTTAGCTACTATTCAGCTGTTCATGCACATTTTGGCTTTTTTTTCAGATAATTTCCACTTTTTTGTGCTCATTTCTGCCTAAATGGGCAAACGTGTGTTCTTTATGCTTTCTCGTGCCATTTTAAGCTTGTTCTACCTTTTCAGCTTCTTGTAGCAGTTTTTTTTAGCTAATTTCAGCTGCTTTTCAGCAAGTTCTGCAATAAATATTCACACTGCATTTTCAAATGAAATGCAATTCCTCTGGTTGCAGTTTAAATATGTTTAAATCTACGCCAAAGTGCTGATATTCTTGTCAGCGAGGCTGCTATTGGTGGGACATGCAATAAATCTTAAATTAGGAGTTTTTCCAGGGTTTGGGATCAGCTGCATAAAAACTTAAATCGCATCAAAAGGGACTTAAAGCAACAATTCGGAGGAACACTGTCGTAAGGATCCTGTACGCATAGACCACAGTTCAGATCTGGACCCCGATAAAGTCTCATCTAGACCCATACTGGCTGTTAAATTTCAGCAGAATACAATTAAATGAAACATATTCATTTATGCATTGAATATTTTACAAGCTCAGCTTTGCCTGCATTTCTAGGGTTCACTGTAAATCGTTGTAGGTGGAGCAGCTTTTCGAACATTTACGGCAGTTCAATTTAGGGACAACTTTTATTTACAATAAACACTTTTAGCTGGTGCAGCTTCACTACAATTTAAGTAATTCATTTTAGACAGCGCAGCTTTTCAACAGTGTACGGGCAGCACAGATTTTAGGTTGTGCTGTGCAGATTTTCACATATTTTTTTTAGGAATTGCAGCTTTTCAACATATTACGGTAAATAATTTTAGGTGGCACAGCTTTTCCAGCATTTAAGGTAATTACCACACGTGGCTCCTCTCTGCTTCATGCTCCAGGCCTTAAAGCATCTTTAAAAATCTGCAAGGTCCTGAATATTCTCTTTTTGTCACAGTAATTATAACGTTAACTTTTAATGCCTTGATGAGCCACACAATTGTGTGTGTGTGTGTGTGTGTGTGTGTGGAGGAGGGGTTGTGGTTAACCTGGACTGGTTTTGGTTCAGGCCTTTTCAGCCTGTAAATGTGAAATTCCTCTTCCGCTGCTTCGTTTCTGTTCTCCTGGCCCAGGGAGGACTGTTTCCATCATTTCGCTTCACTTCAGACGGCCACTGTGGGTGAAGCGAAGCATTCTTCACAGGTGGGCACCATTTTCTTGTAAAGCGGGACACCTACTTATCCTTCAGTGGTGAGCTGTAATTCTGCCTGCGTTGTGTGTGGGTGTTTATGCGCGTGCGTGTGCGTGAATCACATGTAAACATCGCTCCTGACTGTGAGTAATGTTCTCCGGGCCTGGCGGCTGGCACTGCTCTGTTTCCCTGCAGGTGGGAGTGAGTCACGCACACACACACACACACAAAGTGCCACCCTTTTCCGTGCTGACCACCTCAGTGTGACAGCCCGATGAACTCGGCGGCAAACTGGCCAGCGGACAACTGGTCCATCCAGTTGTCCGCCTGCAGAGCAACGTCACAACATCCACAGACAGGTTCTGTCTGTGTTAGTCTGTTTGAACCCTCTCTCTCTCGCACACACACATGCACACACACAGTCATTCTCTCATCACTCACACACGTCTGACACATCCCTGTCAAATACCAGTTCATACTGAGGTGGAGGTACCTCCTCTGTTTAATCTCCTTCTTGTCCGTTTTCCTTCGAATTGGTACCTTCACTGGAAACAGTATAAATACAGACTGTGATAAATGATAGAAATATTATAACTGAAGTCATTTGGGGAGAAATAAATCATGCCTACATGATGCCAGCTGCAGTCACAGTACAGCTTTTTGTAGACTCTCACACCTATGACAATGAAACGGTGCACTTCCTGAAATAGTTGATTGTAATCTCATTTAAATGAGATTATGGAGAATCCTAAACATCAGTTATTTAAGTTGGGCTTTGGACCCGAGTGTGGATCATGAAACAACAAATGTTGAGCCTTAAGATCATTTCCAGCAACAACACCCCCACCCCAACTAATTAAGGAGAACTGCTAACAGCACATTTTTGCCACATAGTTGATAAAAGTAGCAACCACAAACAGATAAAATACTTTCAGCCTGTTTTTATTTTTATTTTTTCTCGTTGTGTGTGTACACGTGAACCAGCATTAGTGTTTACTGATGTTTTTATTTTTTTAAATCTTTTTAATCAGAACCTGAAAATTTTGAAAACCAGTGGTTTAAACTTTAAAAGACTCGCCTGCTCAAGAAATTTGTTGGCCTTCGTTGAACAAAAAGCGCATAAAGTCACTGTTAAAGCAACAGCGTAGATAATTTGAAATGCAGTTTAGTAAAAAGGTTATGAACAAGTAATATCTTACCTGTTGCAGATAACTCTTTAAATAAAATCAAAGAACTAGACTTTGATTCTGATCATACTGATAAGCTAACAGCTAACCCTGGTGAGGTCAAACCTAAAGTGGATTGTTTTTACTTGTTAAAAAAAATCTCCAGTAACTTTTCATTTAAAGATTATTTATTAAAACAAATTGTATTATTTCTAGCACAAAAAGTAGCCAAGCAAGCTAGTTGTGCACTTCTGGTGCCGCCTGGGGGAACGCCTGTAGGAATAGCTAGACTTTCGCTGGAATAGTGACATAATGCAAAAACTGTTGCTAAAGCTAATATGTAATGCAGCCAATGGTAGCTAAAATTGAAAATAGCTAAAAGGGTTAATTAGAAAAACTGAAGCCAAGTTAAAATAAGTGGTGCTAAATGTTAATATTGACAAAACTTCACCTAAAAGCTAAATTATCAATCAAATTCCAAAAGCTAAATTAATAGTAAACAGTAGGTAAAAGCGTAATGCAACAAAACAATAGCTTAAAAGCTAATACAATAAAATTGTAGCTAAAAGCTGAAATTGCCAAAACTGTTGCTAAAATCAAAAATCAGTAAAACAGTAGCAAAAAGCTAAATGCAACAAAACAATGGCCGAAAAGCTAACATAATTACACTTGTAGCTAAAAGCTGAAACTGCTAGTTGCTTAAATTAGCACATAGTAGCAAAAACCTAAATGCAACAAACCAATAGCTTAAATGCTAATTTACTATAATTAAAATTGCAGCTACAAGCTGACATTGCCTAAATAGTTGCTAATAGCTAATAAAACTGCAGCTAAAAGCTACCGTAAATGTAAAAACTAATACTGTATATTAAAACTGCATGAAGTCAAACAGCAGCTAAAATCTAAATACAACAAAAATAGTACCTTAAAGCTAAAAGCAGCAACATTAGATTAGATTTCGGAAAAGTGTGTTTTTCAAGCAATTAAAGGAACTTAATTTATACATGGGGATAAATATACAGTAAAGTCATGAAACCAATTTAAAAAGTATGAAAGTTACGAAAACTAAAAGTCAAAGCACACTGTTCGCGAATGAGCCGAACATTTTGGTACAAGAATGATTGAAACGGCACAAAGGATGCGGAAATAGCTTGATAGCAAAAAATAAATAAATAAATGCGCAGACAATTCCAAACAGGAAGAAGATCCACTGAACGCTGAATCAGTGCTCCCACTTCCAAAGATGTGAACTGTTCCTTTATTCTGTCACTATCCTTTCTTTATTTTGCCTTCCTATCGTCTACGACGACTGGCTGATCCATCAGCGTCAACACACACACACAGTGTGTCTGAGACCCCCTCTCCTCCATCATTTGCTAATCAGACATCATAATTTGCTCCAGAAGAATATTAAAACATGTCTGTTGGTGTTTGTATCGCTCCATCACGGTTGAGTGAATGATGTTGTGACAGGCATGAATAACTGACAGTGTGTGTGTGTGTGTGCACATTTAAGACAGTTTTAATGACGTTCTGTGGAATCTTGGAGTACGGGTGCCTCAGAGCGAAGATAAAACTGTTAAACACAGTAATTGCCATTTACTCTCAGATGTGCTCAGGTTCCCATGGGAGAGCACGGCACTTAACGGGTACCCCCCACCCCCACACCCAAACCATCTCCCCGTACACACACACACAACGGAGGGCTTTATTTCTATAGTTACTACCAGAGCCCTGGTTCCTACTATACAGTATCTTGTTCTTTGATGTCAGGGATCAATGCTGCAACATATTTTGTGTACTTCAACCGTTGTTCATGTTCATGCTGATTCAGCGTTAACACTTCTGTATTTTATTATGTTTATTTATTCATAATTCTTTTGAAAGATTTATACTTTAACTACCATCTTTAGCTAACTTTTCAAAATATTTAACTTTATTGACAAATATTTTCCTCACAGAAAAACTTTTTTTTTTTATTCCTTCACATTTTCAATCTTACTTTGGAAATCTATCTCAGTATACTGGCTCTACATTTGTCTAATTTAGTTTTTAGTTAGCTTTCTGCTACTTTGAGCTTTTAGCTGATCTTCTGTTATAATTAGCTAGCCATATGCTACTTTTAGCTTTGAGCCCGCCTTTTGATATTCATAGCTTTAAGCTGTGTTTTCGCTAATTTTAGTTCAACTCCCTCAACTTTTAGCTAGTCGTTTGATAATTTTAGCTTTTAATTACTGTTCTGCTACTTTTGTGCAACTTTAGCTTTTTGCTAAATTTAAACAATTGAACTTTTTCCTACTTTTATTTTTAGCTAACACAAAGCTGCTTTTAATTAGAATTTTGTTACTTTTGGCTTTAATGTATAATTTTAGTGTATTTAGCTACTTTTAGGTTTTTGTTTGTATTTTAATATTTTTTAGCTTTTAGCTTCCTTTATGCTGCTTTTTAGTTTGCCTCTTTCTACTGACTTTCGGCCAGGCTTTTGATATTTTTAGCTTTAATTTACTACTTTGCAACTTTGCTTAAGGTTAACCATTTGCTACCTTTAGTTAATGTTCTGCTATGTTTAGTTTTTAGCTACCTTATTTTCAATTTACCTTTTTGCTAGCCTTTTACTACACTTAGCTGGTCTTTTTGCTACCTCAAACCTTTGGCCACATTTTGCTGGTTTTATTCAACTCCTTTTAGCCCCTATGTCTCTTTTAGCAACTTTTGCCTTTAGCTAACGTTTTGATGCATTTAGTTTTTAGACAGTGTCCTTCGTAAATTTCAGCTTCTTCTGAAATTTTCAGTGAGCAGTCACCGTTCACACTGCTTTTTGCAGAAGCAGCTAAAGGCTCCTGGTTTACTGAACTCTGTTCCTGTCTCAGTTTAAATAAAGAAACTGAGTATAAAAACCTGTAACTTTATTTATTGTAGCCTTCTTTGCAAATGATATAATGCTCTTTATATGCTTCTGCTTGTGAATGAAAATAGGTGTGTTTCCTGATGTATAAATCAGGAGCTGGTAATTTCTCCTGCAGGTCGCTGAAACAACACAGCCGTCCCCCCCGCCTGCCAAGTCCAAACGTGGGGTGCAGAAACATAAATGACCCATTGTTGGTGTGTGTCTGTGTGCATGTGTTGCTCATATTTCTCTTTACACACACAAATCTGTGAATAGTTCAGTGTGCCTAAACTAACATTTCAGCAAAGTTAATAAAACTTCCCTGTGTGTGCATGTGTGTGTGCGCGTGTGTATGTGAGATTAGGTGATCAGTGCCTTATATTCCCCACAGAGGAATAAAGTGAGTATTTCCCCTGGAAAAACAACAGCGCACAAAGGCTCCTTTGACGAGGCAGTGCATGTGTGTGTGAACGTGTGTGTTTTGGTAAAGCGGGGTTGGGGGTGGGGTTGGACTGTGCAGGTCTTGGACCCTCTGAACTCCCCTCAACTGTTGACCAACAGCGAGCGGAGCTTGACAATGCCTTGTATGTGTATGTAAAGACAACATTACTCAGCTGCCTGGGCCCGAGTCAAAACCCAAAGACTGAACTCCCTTTTCACACAGGCGTGCGTTTAGTGGCGCAGTGGTGACGATGTTTGTAATTTCAGTGTCTTTGTTAAGATTTTTTTTTTCCAGTGGGGAAAAAAAAGCACCTAGCACTCCCAGTTAGCAACTAACTGCTGAACACTGGTCCACTGGGTGGGTAACAAGTCACACACATCCTCAATTTAAACTAAAATACAAATGGCAGAAAGCTTAAAGCGAATAAAGATCTTTTGATCTGTGGAATGAATGTGAACGATAAACGCGTTTTCAATTTCGGGTACCCAGCTTGAAGAATCACAGTTTAATTCAGACCCGACTGACGAGCTAATGGCTAGTTCGAACAATGCTGAAGTGAATGCTTGTCATCTTAAAACGACTCCATTCTGTTAGGATTTGGTGCTTCTGACTCTCTGTCTACAACTTTCATTACTGCAGGTGCTGTGAGCCGGGCTGGTGGATCACCAGCGGTCTCATTTGACAGCTGATTACTTCTCTTCTCAAGGCTGAGTTGTTGGACGGGTGCTTAACTGGCAACCTCTACTTTGTGATTCTATTGCTCCTGAGACTAGAGGTTTCTTGTAAATCTTATCTTGTATTCTGCAGAATCCTTGTGGGCCACTTGGATTACCTGTCTCCTTGTCCTCCCCTGAGAATCACCTCCTGTCACACCTGCGGCAGACAAATGTATGAGGTTACCATGACTCAGCCTTTCACTGCAACTCCAACTGCAACATCCAGCTTCTGCCTTCCAACATTCATGGAGACTATTCCCTGAGCACAGTGCCCAGAGTCCATTTAGTTACCCTCGAAGCCTGGAAAAAGAAACACCAAGTAAGAGACTCAGTGTTACAGATTAGTGTGTACTCTTCTCTCGCTGTCCACAGATCCTCCTGTCCCTGGTTACCCTTTGTCCCTGTAAATAAATCTACTTACTGCACCTACAGCTTCTTCTTCTCGTTCCTCTTATTTAAAGATGGTGAGGACCAGGTGAGCTTTTGTGTTCCAATGCATTCTTCACCTTGTACCATTTATTCTTAATTTGGTTGTGGGGCCCTGTGACGGACTTGCGACCTGTCCAGCGTGTACCCCACCCCTCGCTCAGTGATTGTTGGACATGGGCACCGGCGACCCCCGTGACCCAAAATGAAAGAAGTGGGTAAAAGGTAATGGATGGATGGTTGTGGGGCAACGGTCCAGGTAAGAAACCAGGACACCCCTTTCCCCATTGACACTGTCCAGCTCCTCATTGCGGACCCCAAGATGTTCCCAGGCTCGTGAAGATGCACAATTCCTCCAGTGAGTTCTGGGTCTGCCCTGGGGCGTCTTCCCGGTGGAACGTGTCCAGAAAACCTCCAATGGGAGGTGTCCAGGAGCACCTCAGCTGACTGTTCAATGCAGCGGCTCTACTCCGAGCTCCCTGTGCATGACAGAGCTCCTCACCCGGTCTCTAAGGCTGAGCCTGGCCACCCTACAAAGAAGCTCATTTCAGCTGTTTGCATCTGGCATCTTGATTGTTTGGTCATGATCCAAACCTAATGACCATGGGTGAGTGTTGGAACTTAGACTAGTAAATCCAGAGCTTTGCCTTTCAACTCAACTCTTTTTTTCACCACAGCTGACTGAAGCAACACTCTCATTACTGAGGACGTCAATCCATCTCCTGCTCCACCCCACCATCACTCTTGAAAAAGACACCCAGATGCTTGAACTCCTCCACCTGAGGCAGACTCCCCCCCCCTCCCCCCGACCCGGACACATTTAAACTAATTTCAAATTAAGAGGGTGTTGACTAACGTTGATGAGATGAGCTTTTTCTTGTCAAGTCCCTTCTCCATTTGATCTTTTACACTCTTGTCTCCATTTCACTCTTCTTTACTTCTCTCTCCCTGTTGTCAAGACGTGATGTCACGTTCCAGTAGTATCACAAGGTGCTAATACCTCAGCTGTCATCCCCAAATCCTACCCTTGTATCCATTCACCGGTTTTGGTGAAGACAACTATTAGTAAGACTCAGACAGACTGACAAACAGTTACACAGGAAGATGCGTTCTATTTTTTCCCGGAGATACGTACCACACACAGACGGGCGCACAGGGGGATTATTTGGGAAAATTCCAGGGCATTTGTCCCAGAGTGGCACCGCGGGCTTCAGAGCACCGACGATTCAAGCTAATGTCACGGTGTGAAAGCATCAATCTGTCAACAAAACCCCACTTTGTGGGTCAAAAGGCTTTCAGCACGGCAGCAAAAGACAAGAAAAAGAAAAACAGTTCCACATTTCTCCAATGAGCAGGAGAATGAGGCCTCGAGCAAGAGTGAAAAGAGAAAATTGTTACCATTACCTTGGAGAGGCAAAGAAAGTACTGAGTAGAAAAAAATCTTCATAAGAAGGAATAATCAAGACGGTTACTTTATTCCCCCCCCCCCCCCACACACTTGCCGGATACCACTGCTACCTTGTATTATTAAAATTGATTGTGCCTATAATTTTCCAGGGAGAAGTACTGAGAAAGAAAGAGGTTCGGAGGGTCCTATTGTTGTGCCAGCACATTTCAAAAACCCCAGTATGGACGCAGTTAAGTGGCAATTTCAATTGGTGCCAGCTTTTTTTCATTATTATTATTTTTAGAGTACGCCACTTTCTTTCTTTCTTTTTTAAATTTAAACTTCAACAGACGCTCATTGACCTGATCACAGTCATCCACAGCAGCTTCTTTCATTTTCAATTCTAGTAATTTTAGGACTAATTGAGCATTCTTTGAGATCCGCAAACAAATCAGCTGACACAAATTAAACAAAACTACAGACACAGCCATCTGCGTGACACCTCACTGAACCCAAGTGCGACACACTTTACCCACCAGAGGTGCACTATCTGCAGCAGGAAGTTACACGCAGGCACTTCCTGTTCGTCCCTGGAACAATTGCCATTGTCGCTGACCCCGCCACTTTGATACGGCATGACCTCACCTCCATGTCTGAGCTGACAATAAATCCTACCGCTTTGAATAGAACAAGCAATGATAGATTAAGGAGATATCGGCGCCAAAACCATGAAACAACAGCCTTTAGGTTAAAAATAGCGACGCACGTAAGACTAAAGCCAACAATAAAAGTTTGTTGTGCATTTTTCATCTAAAACGTTTGAGTTATTCCCACTTTTTCCATTTTTTTAAATGTCCTGTGACAAGTCCCAGGTTGGACAACTCTTACTAAACTGGTATTCCATTAAAAAGACATCCAGTTAACAATACAGTATATCTCACAGTATTAGTAAAGCATTGTACAATACACATTAGGAAGCTTTTATTCTCTCTAGAAGAATGATGCATGGTTCTGGTCCTCGAGAGCCACTGTGCGCATGTTTTAGTTGTTTTACTGCTCTTTAGCAGATCTTCAAGGTCTATACGGTAGTACGGTGGCCCTGATGTGTAAATAAGCAACATTTGAAAAAACAGTTACATTTGAAAAACAAACAAACAAACAAAAAACAGAATTACATTAAGTCGAAGCGGATGTAGCCCAGATCACATTTTTGGAAAAAAAAAAAAAAAAAAAAAATAATTACTTTAGGGAAAAAATGGAATACATTTTGAAAAAAACTGAATAATTAAAAAATGACATAATTTGTTTTTTTTCTAATGTAATTCTGTTTTTTTTTTTTTTCAAATGTAATTCTGTTTTTCCTAATGTAATTGTTTTTTCAAATGTAATTCTGTTTTTTCCTAATGTAATTAAGTCTTTTCCTAATGTAATTAAGTTTTTTAAATGTAATTCCATTTTTTTCAAATGCGATTCTGGCCACTTCCGTTTTGGCCACTTCTGCTTTGACCTAATGTAAGTCTTTTTTTTTCCTAATGCAATTCTGTTTTTTTTTTTTTTTTTTCAAATGTGTTTTTTGTTGTGTTTTTTCAAATATGATTCCGTTTTTTTTTTTGTTTATAATTTGATTCTGGCCACTTAAACCATTTATGCATTAGCGCCACTGCACCGTACTATAGAAACCCATTAATCAATCATATAGTCAGACCAGGTGTGGCAAAGCAGAGAAACATGCTGGATCATGGTCCTCGAGGACCAGGGTTGGACACCCCTACCTCAGCGTGTTGTTATTTTTGCTTCTTATACGTATTTGGATTTTTTTAAACGTCCGTGGAGAGGTCAGGATCAGTTCAACAGATCAACGAATCAGGTAGAAGTTCTCGTGGACAAGCCAAGCTGATGCCTGACTGTTAGAGATTAGATATCACACATCTTAAAAAAAAAAAAAAATTATAATGGTTCAAGGTTTTGGATCTTTACACTTGATTGATTTTGCATCAGTAGCTGAGAGTCATGTCCAACACTTACTCCAAGATCTGTTTTTAAAAATGAGACTGTTTGTAATCACTGAACACTCTTTTAGAACTGATTCGCTTTTGAACTTGCACCAGTTTAAGATGGTAGCCATGGCTAAGCAACCTCCACTTACACAAAATCAGCTGTAACGCAGTCAATTTACAGAAACTGTAACTGTGTAACTGTGTGACATAAGTCATCATCACATGCTTCAGGCCAGTTAAACAAGTGCCTCCTGCTGGATTTGGTCTTTTTAAGAATTTCTTTGGCCTCAAAAATGCCAAACCAATTTGTCTGAATAGGGCATCCCCTGCCTCTTGCACGGTGATTGCTGGATGGGCACCAGCAACCCAGAACATATCAACACCTGCATTTAAATTTGCCTATAAATAAATAAATACATTTGACTCTTAGATGGCTAATATTCAATTCATATACAGTATACTTTATGAATCCCAAAGGGAAATTAAATATTGTAACTTATTATCCTCATTTCATTAAGATGGATACTGATGGCTGTAGGCAGGAAGGATCTCTTGTAAAGGTGCATTTCACAGCAGATCTGAAGAAACTGGCCGCAGATGCTGTCCGATCCATCCACCCAGACTCAACTGGCCTCTCAGTTCCCTCAGGCTGCAGGACCACCTGAATGCCAGGAATAACTCCTCCCAGAGTGATGGCCACTCCTCTCAGCAGCCTGCCTAGCTCCTTGCTGCAGACAGTCAGCTGCAGATGCCAGGGGACGATCCCTGTCCTTCTGCAGTCATGAGCCATATTTCTTGCCAGTTCCAGGATCTGCTTAGGAGATCTTTGGATCGCAATGGTCAGACACTTAATCACAGCCGGCAGGTAGACGGGAATGCATGCACGGAGCCTCCTTTTCAACTTGTTTGAGATTTGGGGCTGTAGCTGATATATTATTTGAACTTTTGAGATGTTAATCAGCTGCTCCCGGTTGTAAAAATAAATAAATTAATAAAAAAAAAAAACTTGTCATGGTTACGCATCATAACAAACGTCCAAAAGTAAGAAAGTTTCAGTAAAAATCCTTCCAGCTGTACAGCATGATACCAGAGGAAACAATCAAGAAAAAAAAAAAAGTGATTTACATTCAGAAAAACAAGAATTAAAGATTCCAAAAGGAAAATCTCAGAATGAATGTTACAGAGCTGCTCCAATATGCAGCTACTCTGAGCGGCGCAATTCTAGAACAATGATAATAATAATAATATCTAATAATATATATCTAATATATTCTGACTGCAACATCTATTCACAGAACTTCACACAAAAAGAATTTACTGATGCTAAATGTTCTATAAAAGAGACTAAAACTCCAAATGGTACAATTATAAAAGATTATGTTGATTCCCAGCCAATAAGAAATTATCTGGACTCTTCATGAGCAGGATCTGCTTGTAAAAAAAACTAATGGCTTCTGATGATAAATTAAATTACATTTATAAACCATTGATTTCAGCTGACAACGTACATACAGTTAATTGTATCTTGATATTATGAGTAACAGAGAAGTGAGCTTTGTGACTTTGGGCCTTTATGTTGAGATGAGCAACAAAACCTGTTTCTTTTTAAAACAACACAGTTAAATATCTCACAGGAGGCACGACTTGTAAATGGATTTTAGGCCAAAATCTTTTTTGTTTTTACACCTTCGAGCTGTGCACTATAGTGCTGAGGAGAGTTCACATGGTGCTCGCATGAAAAAAAAAAAAAAAAAACACATTCTCTTCCCCAGACAATGCATTGATTCAAACGTCTGCGCTGCAGCCTGAAGTGAATAGAAACATTCTGGATAACATATTGAGAGTGGGACCGAGGGAAAGAAAGAGCTTTATATTCATTAATCAGTTGATGACACCGCTCCACTGGCCTTTGTGGAGGCAAATAATGGAACAAGCTTCCATGCCGTATGTTAGCGTGATCCTTGAGGGTGTTAAAAAAACCGTGCTCCAACGTTCGAGTGTTTTTTAATTTTTTTTAATGGTGTATATGTTTGTATGTTTACATCCGGCATCTCTTCTTCCCCAACCAAGCAGCTGCCGTCAGGATGCTTCAGGAAATTAAACGCCTCTCTCAATGACAATCAGCAACCCCCACCCCCATTTACATCTTCCTCACTTTCCATCTCGTCACGTCTCTTCCTCGTTTTATTCCTTGTCGTGTAAACGCTGATTCAGGATTTTAGTTGCGAGCGACTGTTCTGCTACTTTTAGCATTTAGCTTCCCTTTTGCTACTTTTACTACTTAGTTAACCTTTAGTTATTTTTTCAAGCTAGCCTTTTACGACTAACTTTTAGCTAGTTTTTGCTGCTTTTATCGTGCTTTGCTAATACTAGCTTTAAGCCAGACTTTGTCCACTTTTAGCTTCAAAGTATCCTTTAATGCCTTATACGTTAGCTTGTTTGTTACATAAATTACAAAAGATTAAAAGGTTTTCTGCATAAAATGTAAGTGGAAGTGAAGTTAAATGATTAAATACACAATTAAATATACAGTTAAATAATTAAATACACAATTAAATTATTTATTTCATGATTTAATTTTGTCACATTCCACCCTCGTGTGTCACCATGAAATGATGTTGTCAGTCTCACTCGTCAAACTCAGTGGGCGGGACTAACACTGATCATGTGAAATCCATTGCTTTGGTCTGAAGATGGTCGACAGTTTGTCAGACATTTTAAGCCAAAGCGCGTCCTCTTTACATTCATTGTATGAACAAAGGTTTCCTCCAAATGCACGTAAACATGATTACCACTTCAAAAGTTTAAAAATATACAGGTACTGTATTTTCTTGCCTGTGGATCAATACATTATCTGCGGTCGATTTGCCTTCTCTCGAGGAGCAGCCCATAGATATTAGCCAATCAGGCGTCAGGGTTTGTTCACGTGCCGCCCTAGTCCCGCCCACTGAGTTAGATGCGTGAAACTGACAGTTAACATCATTTCATGGTGTTACTGGAGGACGGAAGGTGACAAACTTAAATAAATAAATCATGAAATAAATGATTTAATTGCATACTTAATAATGTAACTGGATATTTAATTGTGTATTTAGTAATTTAACTGTCTAGTTAATCATTTAATTCTATATTTCAATTGTGTATTTAAGTATTTAACTGTGTATGTAATGATTTAGTGATGATTTTAATATTTAAATTATACATTTCAATATTATGTATTTATTTCATTTTGACACATTCCATTCTCTATACTGCAGAACGGAAGGTGACAAAATTAATTAAATAAATAAAGCATGCAATAAATGATTTAAAAGGCACATTTCATTATTTAATGGTGTATTTAATTATTTAATGGTGTATTTAATGATTTTGTTATGTATTTGATAATTAAAAGATACATTTAATTGTTATGTTTGCATTGTCTGTTTATTTCATTTTGTCACATTCCATCCTTTGTATTTCAGGGTGGAGTTTGCATGTTCTCTCCGTGCATGTTAGGCTGATTGGTAACTCAAAATTGTCCAAAGGTGTGAGTGAGAGAGTGAATGGTTGTTTGTCTCAGTGATGGACTAGAGACCTGTCTAGGTGCATCGCGCAGTGATCGCACGACATGGACACCAGTGACTCCCGTGACCCGAAAAGGAAGAAGCGGGTAAAAGATAATGGATGGATGGCATGTGCAATCCGTTTTTATCAATTTTATAATGGAGTTTCTAAAACCAAACTGGTCTCAGTTCATCTCCAGAGACCCCAAACGATGTAGCATCTACCTACAAGTTTGCCAAAAACAAATGGACGAAACGTTTGAAGGTCTGAAGGTTTACTGC
The DNA here is from genome assembly GCA_031762435.1 of Hypsolebias longignatus. Taxonomy (NCBI): domain Eukaryota; kingdom Metazoa; phylum Chordata; class Actinopteri; order Cyprinodontiformes; family Rivulidae; genus Hypsolebias; species Hypsolebias longignatus. Next base: position 3,788,661 of record JARVGV010000694.1, read on the forward strand.
GAGGACACCAGCGTTAGTTTGGATGCAGAATGTGCATGTTTGTGGCTCCAACTCTGTGTGACAGAAAAAGAAATAGCTTGTGCATGTGTGTGTGAGCATGGCTCGAGGGGTGAATAAGTTTTATCCCACTGTCAGAGAGAATGTGTCAGATTTCAATTCCTTTGTTCGTTGCCGCCGAGCCTTGTCGTTACGTCTATCCACGCGCGCGCTGAGTGTTTGCCTGCCATCCCTGTCGGCTTTAGTTATTAGTCACTGGCTCTGTCAAGTCCCCCCCCCCCCCACTCACATAGTTTGGAAGTCAAAAATCCATAAGCAGACAGATGTAAGCTGGCGACCAAATACAGAGATATATTAGGCATTCCTCTGGATCCAGCGAACTGCTTGATGGGACATAAATGCAATCACATCCTTTCTCCCAAATCCCTCAGAGCTTTCAGATTCTCCCGTCGCCACCGCTGATAGACGATTAAGATACAGATGCTTCTGTGTACGCACGGCGCTAAATCTGTTGAGATAATTCTCAAGTACGCCATGCGTCTTCCCTTACATTTTGATTCACAGCGCCTTCTTCTCTGACACGATAAGTGGAAGACAATGTAGAAAGAAGAAGGGGGGTGGGGAAGAAACTACACATGGAGGGCTGAAGGAAATCGTGCAGGTGCATCGTTAAAACCAGTTTGAAAGTGGCACTGCCACAAAGGTAAACTCTTTAAAATCACCCATCCCTCTTCTTCAGGTTATCTGTGGCCAGGCCACTGAGGTAAAAGTTCCAAGAGGGTATCCCAATGAGTTACCAGGCCAAAGAGGATCCAGAAAGTTTTAGGTCGGCCTCTTGGTCTCCTCCCAGTGGGACATGATTGGAAAACCTCGAGAGGAAGGAGACTAGGCGACATCCTAATCGTCAGAAGGTCCAACCACCTCAGCTGACACTTTTTAATGTGGATGAACAGAGGTTCTACTCTGAGCTTCTTCCTGGATCACGGAGCGAGACGTCCTGTTTCTAAGACTAAGCTCTGACGAGTCTTTTACATTCAGGATCTTGTTTTGTTTTTGTCCACAGTTCATATCTCATGACCACAGGCGAGGGCTGGAATGTCAATGGACCAGTAAGTCTTTACCACAGCTGACCAGAGCAACACACTCAACACTCTGAGCCTCTGATCTGTCCATCCAGCTCTCACTCTATCCTGCTCATGAACAAGAGTCTCATCACATATCTGAACTCCTCCACTTTTTTTTTTCTGATCCAAGTCGCCCAACACTTGGCTAGGAACCCATCAGCACACGTGAAAGTCATGGCCTGAAGACCCCAACAGACCCTGAGGTCTCTTCCCTTCCAGGACTGAATCTTGAGATCCTGTCCATGATGGTGGTGGACTCCAACCGGACCCTGGAACGAGTTAGACTTTGTGTCAAGAATCTTGCTTTGATTATTTAGTCAATGGACAGCCCCAAAAGCAACCTCACCACCACCACAGATCTCACCACAAAATATCTCGGGTGACTGGTTCATTACCTTTTCCAGGTCCTCAGACACATGTGGACTGGGCAAACTCCCATGATCCCCTCATCAGCACTGCTTTGAGATCATTATACTCCTTTTACTGTAATTGAGTCTGAAAACACTACCAAATGCTTCAATAATACCAGATTATGAATTCATTATGATATGCTGTAATAATGCTGGCCAGATGCTGGCATTTTGTCTGATTGGCACATGAACCTAATCCAACCTGGACATCTGACAATGGAGATTTTTCTAACCCTGAACTGACTTTGGACTTTTTTTTAATGATGTGAGAAAATAATTTTGCACAAGATAATTGGAATAAAAGCATCAAATCTGGCACTGTGTGATTATTTCAAATGGAAAACATGACAATTTGTAAACAATGGGTCATTTTTGTTGATGCTCTTTCATATTGTAGCTTAGATGCTCCTGACTAATTAATTAAAAGCCTGTAATCCAAATCATTTGAAACTAAATCATCATGAATAAAGTTAAGTAATCATAAAACTAAAGAAACTATTTTCTGTGAAACTGCTGTGTGAAGCTGAGCACTGGATAACTTTGGTTAAATAAGCTGCTGCTGCAACTGAATTATTAAAAATAAATAAAATCAAAACACTGAATAGAAGATAAAGTAAAAGACTAGCTAATAGCTAAAAACAAAACACTTGTTAAAAGCTAAAAGTAATAAAATGCCACAAAAGCAGCAACTAATAAAGTAGCACAAAGGTAGCGAAAAGTAGCAAAAGGATAGCTAAAGGCTACAGTATCAAACAGGTAGCCAAAGTCTTAAAGTATCACAAGGCTAGTTGGAAGCTAAAAATTGATGAAATGCTAAAGTGGGCAATGTTGAAAATGTTGAACTAAAAATGAAAAGTGGCAAAAGGACAGCCAAAGGCTAGAGTACCAAACAGATAGCCAAAAATTTAAAGAATCACAAGACTAGCTAGAAGCTAAAAACTGTCTTAATGCTAAAATTAGTTAAAGGCTAGAGTGGGTATAACCTTTGAATATCAAATGACTAGAAGATTAAAATTGATGTAAAGCTAAAATTAGCAAAAGTCTATCTAAATGTAGCAAAAGTTGAGGCTAGAAACTGCAGTAAAAAGTAGCAAAAGGACAGCAAGAAGCTAAAGAATGGTAGTGAAAATCAAAACATGGCAAGATGATAATTAAAAGCTAAAAGTAGCAAGGCTATAGCTATAAGCTAAAGTAAAGGTGCCATAGGTATACGCTGAAAGTTGGAGAACTGTAACTAAAAGCTAAAAAGAAACAAAAGTCTAGATAAATGCTAAAAGTAGCTAAACAAAAGCTAAAGTAGCTTAGGAAGATAAGAATAGAGCCAGTGCCAGTTTTAAAGAGAACAATATACTGTATTTGGAGGAGCTGAAGAGATCTTGATGTATGTCTAAAATGGAAACTTTTTGTAGATAAAATTAAATGTTTTGAGAAGAAAAACAACTGAGTCAGCGTTACATAAATCAACTTTCTCAGAAAAAGAGCAGAGATTATTTAAATGTAAAAAGTCTACATCTGAACCGGACTTGTGCAGATCCTTCCTCAGATTGTCCTGTTTGTTTCCTAAAGGAGGTAAATATTCATTTTCTTGAATCAGGAGCTCTGCTGTGTCACGGTGTCCGCTCCAAACCCCTCCAAGGTGGTTTGTCAGAACAGGAAGCACCGCCTTGACCCTTGCTTCCTCCATTGCTCCTTGTTTATGTTCCAACAACTTCCTGCATTTCTCTGTCATAACTCAGGCTTGGAATAGAGCAGCCCGTCGGATGGCCGTATCATGATGTATTTGTCTGGCAGAGGAGCATTTATGTGCAGAAACAGCAGCTGATGGCTGAGCTCCTTCTGTCAGAAGTGGAGGTTGCTGTGGAGGAACTGCAATGTTTGATTTCAGTCACTAGAGGGAGGTTAAACCTGAGCTATGTGAGGTGGAAACCACTCCAGAACTGTCCCACATGACTTGAGGTAAGACAACAAACCTCTCATAACAAGAATCTATTTGAAATGAAGTATTCTTGACATTCAGGCTAAATGTTGTGGCATTTATATGTTCATACTAGATCTTTTCACCTAAATTAAGGTTATTTTAAGAGCCACTTTATGCATACATACATTTACATACTTTCACTCATAGCAGCATTACAAATCGGTGGATTTGACGGCTATATAATAAAAATATGCACAACTCATATTGAGGTGTGCAAATGGGTTTGAAGTGTGCCGATCTGACAAGTGAATATCATCTTAAGACTGATTATTTCTAAAAAAATAAATAAATAAATAAAAGGAAAAGCTCGATGTAATGATTCTGAACCAATTCAGGTTGTATCTGCAGAAGTGACTTAACTTGCATCGTTGTACGAAACACCTGAAGAAGCTGCAGGGAAAAACTCAGCCTTTGGCTAAATTCTGCTTGTGACAATCATAAATCACCCACCATCTAAATATACAAAACATGAATGGTTCTGCAACGAGTTAAATATCCTGAACATGATGGCCATCGCTAAAATTTGATTAGTTAACTTTTCAGCAGTATCCCCCCCCCCCACCCACAAAAAAAAAAGTTGATAAACTGTAAAACATTTGGAAATGGCTGTATGGTCAAAAAGATTATTTTTTGTTTTTATTGCAGATCATAGAGGACACAAATACAACAGATTTGCAAAAATAAAACCTCTGCTGATGATCTGGTGAGGTTTGGATGTAGAAACAAACATTCCCAACGACTAAAACTAAACTGCATTTGAGGGAAAACAAGCGTAAATACAAGAATAAATGCAGGACTTTACCATGTGTAGCTGCAAGACTGTAATCAGGATGTTACAGAATTACTTTCTTAAAAAACAATGAAAGAAATGTGAAAATTGTGATAATTCACATCTTTTAAGGCAATGTTTTATAAAAAGGTTATGGACATAAATGTCTTACCTGTTGCAGATAGCTCTCGGAGCAACCTCAGCTCAGAAAAGTAGTTTAACTCTGACCAGATTGATGAGCTAAAGTCTAGTCTGTGTAGGCTGAACCTAGAGAAGATTGTATTTTATTTATAAATAATTATTTGGATACAACAGCAATGCAGTACAGTATTTTAGTGTAAGGACAGAAATGCACTAATTTTAGTGCAAAAGGAGTTCAAAAATGTTGCTGAAATTTGTTTGTTTTTTAAAAGAAAAACTTTCTGTTCATTTAATTTATTGGGCCAATTTTTTTAAATTATTTGAATGTTCATGAAGCATTCACTCTACTGTGATCCATTTTTCTTCTGTTTGTTTTTCGGCATCTTTCTTGTTCCACATTTTTTGTGCTATTTCAATAAATCAAAACGTTCAGCTCGTTCAGGTGAAGGGTGCTTTGAGTTTTTGCACTGGTGCAAATTTAGCTTTTTGAAATATTTAGCCTTTTCTGCAACTTTTCTCATGAATTGAGCTCATTTACATCCTTCAAATCTTTAGATGTGTTTACAACCTTTTACTGCTCCTTTCACATTTTGTTCTGCTTCAGCTTCTTTCAGCAAATCTCTGCTTTTTTTAAACTAGTTTCAGCTAATTTCAACTGTTTTTCAGCTGTTTTGTGCTCCTTTCAGATTATTTCAGCTAATTACAGCATTTTTGTGCTTTTTCTAAATTCTTTCGGCTAATTTCAGCGTGTTATCCTAATTTCAGCTTTCAGTTTCAGCTTCTTCTGCTATTTCAGCTACTATTTGATGGTTTTATGCTAGTTTTAGGTTGTTTCTTTTTAGCTAATTGCACATTTTCCACTCATTTCAACCTTTTTCAGCCTAATTCAGCAAAAATGTGCTCTTGCCACTTACTTCTAGTAATTTCAGCTTCTTTATGCATTTTTAGCTACTTTTAAGCTGTTTCTTTTTTGTGTCCAATTTCAGCTTTTCCCAGATAAGTCCACTATTTTGTGCTCATTTCTGCTTCTTTCAGCCTGGGCAAAATTGTGCTCTTTCTTCTTACTTCTGCTAATTTAAGCTTGTTCAACATTTCAGCCTTTTTAGCCTTTTTAGCTAACTTCAGCCATTTTCAAATAGAGTTTATTGTGATAATTTCAGCTACTTTCAACCTAAATAACTTATTTCTGCTAATTTCAGCTTTTTTGGGCTATTTCAGCTAGTTTTTAGCTGTTTGTGCTAAAGTTAGAGTTTTCAGCTAATTCCACATTTTCTGGCTCATTTCTGCTCCCACTTCCTTCTAGTAGTTGAAGCTTATTTCTGTCATTTCAGCTACTCTTTTGCCAATTTTAGCTGTTTATTTTCCTAACTTTTTTGCTAATTTCTGCTTATTCAAACATATTTCAGCAAATATCTATTATTTCTGCTTTCTCTGCTAATTTAAACTTTTAATTCAATTTCAGCTACATTTCAGCATGTTTGATCTAATTTCAGCTGTTTTTTTAGCAAGTTTTTCTGCAGTATAAGTGTTCACAGTGCATTTTTGCAAGAAATGCATTTTCTCTGTTTTTTTATGATTTTTTTTAGAAAGCACATTTTAGTCTGTTTTCACGAACAAAAATGTGATATGGGTCATTTCCTTAAAAGCAGTTGCTAAAAAGGGTCATGTGGCTCGCCTGTAGATTGTTAGAAATATTTTTTTTGTTGGCTCGCTGTATAAAATTTACATGTATTTTCAGTTTTTATTAAACCCACTTTTCACATAAAAATATCACTCGCAAAACATTATACCAGTCTTAAATAGCAGTCGTGGTCCGCTCAAAAGCCCTCAAAGGGCTGAAAATGGCCCACGGGCCTCACGTTGGACACGTCTGCATTTAATGATTTACATGGAATTCAGTGGTTGTTTTGAAACACACAATAATAATAATAATAATCTGTGTACAGGTTGAACGCTTACCTCTTCCTCATTTGTCTTTCTTTAAAATTCAAGACAAATTTATTGAATTAAACACAATGAACACACCCACACACACACACAGTTCCCTAACTGCTAAACACCAAAGAGAGTAAAAAAGATTGGAGTGACGTCCCAGTTATTGCTCCTGACATTTGTGCATCGTCCAGGAGCATATGTGCAGTAAATGCTGCACCGAAGGGAGGTCGTGTGTGTGTGTGTGCACACGGATGAGCCAAGTGCAGCTGAGGACAGACAGTGAATGAATAATAAAGTGTGTCAAACCTGACCTATGCGGTCACTCTTTTTAGACTTTGCCTCGTTGGACCGCCTCTCCACCTCACACAAACACAAACCCCGCTGTCTGACTTTGAAACGACGAGACGCCAATGAGCTCCTTTGTTTTTTCCCCGGCTGCAACAAGCGGCAGCTGTTGAACTGTGAAAGCGAGCTGGACAGGGATCAACCATGTAATGTAGTTTTGACAGCCGCTGCGCCCTCCTCGCTTTATACGATTGCCCCCGAGCCCTTTTTGCTCTTCTGCGCAGGGAGACTGTGGCATTTACTGGGTACAGTGGGCAGCAAAACACAACATTAAACACATGGATGGACGAGGGAATGAAACGACGACAGTGAGTAAGGATGGGCTGAATCATGAAATTAAACAGTGATGTGGCTGCAGATAAAGAAAACAACTGGTGGCCTTCAGAACAAAAAGAATAAAGTCTGAGTATTCCTTGAAGAAAAAGTAATTCCACATCTGCTGTAGCAAAATCTTTAACTCAGAGTACAGTACAATTAGTAGAATACAGTATAGAGCAGCTCGTCTTGCACTGAATTGTTCCATGTGTACAGATATTGTCATTTGCACAAAGCATTAAGCTGGCCTTTGGTTAAAAATAAGTTTGAAATGGCCCTTTTATGCTTTTTTATTTATTTTTTTAAGAAACATTGTGGTATCTAAGATACCAAATGTTTTACATAATCGACTTTTGTTTAGCCAAACTTTACACACTTTTAATACAAGGCATGCTTTAAAAGGTTGTTTTACTCTTCCACCATGCAATAGAAATGCTGGACAAATGATTATTTATAGAGGTATGAAAACATGGAACTCTCTTCCTTTATCTGTGTTAAATTTAACAACTGCTAGAGCATCTAAAAGACCCCTGCTAAATTATTTTATTATATAAAGTGTTATAATTATACAATTATGAAGTAATTATCATATTGTGCTATGTTACTAATGTTATATTAAGTGTTACTGTCTGTAATTAATATATTTTTAAATAATGTGGACCACAGGAAGAGTAGCCATTGTTACGGCAATGGCTAATGGGGATCCAAATAAATAAACAAATAAACAAAGAAAAGCTCGACTAAAGTGCTACAGCAAGCTGCTGCTGGTCACTAATTTGCTCTTGCAAATAACTGCAGAACTCCCTGTAAATAGCTGATGGAGGTTTAAAGGTTTACAAAGCAGGAATTTAGAGGTTGGAGTAGTTTTTAAATGGCAGAAATCCACTTCTTTTCAAGAGCTACCGACAACTGAACCCACTTGTAAACGTCTGAACTATCCCTTTAACGCAGCCCACTATATGAATTGTGATTGGACAGTTTTCACGACGAGCAGCCAATAAAATAATCCGACGGCGGGCTCTTTGATGTGCGCCTAATTTACAGGTGATTGACAGCTGGTGCTGAGCGAGCTCACTGCCTCGAGGCAACTGATTTTTTTTTTAACGGAAGAGTCAAAGGTGAGTCTTTAAAGCTGAAAACTCACGATTTACACCAAAAAGTATGAATTGTTATAACTTTTATAAACGCTACGCATTGTTTATTTGATAAAAACGAAGATTAAAAGTCTAATAAAGCGATTATAAACCAAGTTTACTATGAATTTACACGTAATTGCCGATTTGAGCTAGCTTGAGCTAACGTGCTAACTTGCGCTAACTAGCTAGCTTAGGTTAACAGCCAGCTAAGCTTTTTAACTGCGGTATATGGTTCAAGGTCTAAACATAATTTACAGTAATGTATCTTGTCATAACAGAATTCCCTCTTCCTACCTGTCCACACCTGCCACTCACCTGTCCATTCCTCATGTCATTATGTCCACGAACAATGTGTAAAATAGGATAAACTAAAACAGCTGAAGTACTTAAAAATATGCACAGAATGGCACAAAAATAAGCGTGCATAATAGCTAAAATATAATTTAGAGTAGAATTAATGGACAGTAAATTATTTTAGACAACTTTTTTCAACATTTTCTGTTTATTTACAATTCTTACGTCATAAAATTAGATTGTTTCTCTAATTTTGTTTACATTTTACAATACTTACCCAGCCAAAAAAACACAATGTTAATTCTGTAACTTAAATTGGCAAATATATATTTTGTAATTTCAAATCAGTTTAAACTGATTTAACTGCAATAAGCATTCACGTTGTGAAAATGCAGTGAATGCTTATTGTGGAAGAACTTGCTAAATAAACAGCCGAAATTCGCTAAAAAATAACCATGCTGAAATGGAAGACCAAGCCTAAATTAGCAGAAGAAAGCAGAAAGAACTAACATACCGTTATGCTGAATTAGGTTTAAATAAACAGAAATAAGCAAATAAAACAGGAAATATGTTAAAAAGGTTGAAATTAGAAAGAAAAAAAAGCTGAAAAGTAACTGAAAAGGCAGAAAGAAACAAATTACTAGAAGGCATCAGAAAGAACTGACATGAGCAAAAAAGGTGTGGAATTAGCTGAAAAAGCTTAAATTAGCATCAAAATAGCTAAATAGTAGCTGAAAGAGCAGGAAAAAGCTGAAAGAAGCATAACAAGCTGAAATTAGCATAAAGAAGTTAATTAGTCTGAAAGTATAAGAAATTGCCATGAGGAACTTTAATTTATATGAAAACAGCTGAAATTAGCTACAAAATGCTAAAAAGGTAGCTGAAAAAGTAGAACTAGCTTAAATTAGCAGAAGAAAGCAGAAAGAACAAGTTTGCCCAATTAGGCTGAACACAAAGGAGTGGAAATTATCAGAAAAAAAATCTTAAATTGGCAAAAATCAACTGAAAAGTGGCAAAAAAAGCAGAAAGGAGCTTAAATTACTAAAAGGAAGTTGAGAGCACATTTACTTGAATTAGGCTAAAAAAGTTGAAATGAGTGCAAAAAGTTTGTAATTAGCTGAAAAAGCTAAAATTAGCATAACAACAGCTATATAGTTACTGAAATAGTAGAAAAAGCTGAAACTTGCAGAAATAAACTGCAAGGAGCACAACAAGTTGAAATTTGCAGAAATAAGTTAGAAGAAGCACAAGCATGTTAGTAGAAGGAATCTGAAAGGAGCAGAAAACACAGCTGAAATTAGCTGAAAGTAGCCGTTGCAGAAATATTTTTTCAAAACTGTGATTCCAGGTATGTACAGAGTTAAAGTGGCAATAAAGTGGGAATCATGCCATCAATATAACTGGCTGTGAATTATTTATTCCGGCCTATCACATTATTTTCGGGGGTGGGGTGTTGCAGTTATCGTCCATTTATCTTTATCGAGGTGAACTGCTTGATATATTGCAATATTGATTTTAGGCCATATCGCCTAGCCCTAAGTTCTAGTGTCGTAAAATTTACAGAAGCTGCATCGAGAAGAGTTCCAAGTCGAGCGTGACAACTCTGCAACTGAGAGAGAATCTGTTGCAGAACTTTTTTTATATGGTTTCATCTGGTAAAGCCTCTGTATTTGTAAAACATCCCGTCCCACAACTTCTGATCCACTCAAGATAATTTAATGAAACTTGTGTTGCGTGCACTTTTCATCACCTCAGCTCCAAGGTCAATGCCACAAATCAAGGTCAAAGTTAAAGCAAGGTATTTATTTGTCTGGGCCACTGCTATAGATTGCTGTATAATAGATTTTGAACGGGCATAATGTGCTGTAGGCAGTACTCTTGTTTGAATATGTTTAAAATTCAAGTGAGAAGACACATGAAGTGCACGCGCATCCATCCGCAGAGTCTGCGGATGGATGCGCGTGCACGTACGGATGTAGCGAAAATATTTAAATAAAGCTGATTTGAACATTTCTAAAGATAATGTTCAGCTCTGACACACTCTTGCTATAATATCAGCCAAGAAATATTTTTTTAGTTGTTTATTTTGCTACATTTTAAAGAAATATTTTGGTGCGCATGCACGTTCCTCTCAAAGCAAAACTAATTAAATAAAGCTGATTTGAACACATACGTGCATTTATTAAGGAAAGGTTAAGCTCAGAGACCCTTTTACTAAGTTCAGCTTCCAAAACAATCACTTAGATCATCACTAAAATTGCTACATTCGTCTGATTCTACATGCTCCGCGATCATTATTTTCAATGCGCGTTGGAGCAGACGCCTAATTCCACGTCACAGATGACGTATGCGAAGTTCACGGATTTCCAGTGACAAAACCACAGCGCCAAATTTAAAATGACTTTGGATTAAATTTTCATATATTTATCATTTTGTTTGCAAAAATGAACATACTTGAATGATACAAGATATATATGTTGTGCCATTTTATGCAAAGTTCAAACAACATATCAGTGGACCTTTAAACTTCACATCCACCAATGTTCAGTCAGGTCTTCTGTTCGGTTTCTGTTTTTTTAAGCTGAGATGTTTCGTCCTTCATCCAAAGGACTTCTTCAATCTGAGAAGCTACCAAACAAAACTGATTCCCACTAGCAGCAAACTCCACAGTGGACAAAAAAAAGTTTGCTGGTGCTAAGATGGCTTCTGGGGCCCGCCCTCTCCCCCATCAACTCCTCTGAGACAGCCATGCCGAAGTGGTTCAAAACACCAAAGTCCATGCTTAATAATCAAGGTATGAATCCAACAATGTTCAGTCACGTCATCTGGACAGTTTCTTTTTTAAGCTGAGACGTTTCGTCCTTCATCCAAAGGACTTCTTCAGTCCGAGGAGCCACCCAAATAAAACTGATTCCCACAACAGTAGCATGATCCATAGTGAAAAAAACAACAGTTTGCTGTGCTAAATCGTCCAGATGACCTGACTGAACATTTATGGATCTTATACCTGGATATTGAGCATGAACTTGTTAAACTTCAAATGTTCAGTACAACCCCAAGTCTCAAAAAGTTGAAACATTGTGTAAAATTGAACCCAATGATTTGCAAACCTTATAAATTCATTCAAAGTTCAATTCAATTCAGTTTATTTATAGCACCAAGTCACAACAGAAGTCGTCTCAGGACACTGAACAGAAACATTCATATGTAAAAATAACAATTTAACATTATTTAGTAGACTGCTTTGAGTTTAACTCCATCACAGAACTCTCATCTTGAGCAAGCATGAAGGCGACAGTGGAAAGGAAAAACTCCCTCATGAGGAAGAAACCTTTAGAAGAACCTTCTCAGGACAAGTGGCCATCTGCTTCGACCGTGGAACATAAACATATAAAATGTTGGAACTTTTCTGGAGGAAAAAAAAAAGTAATTTTGATTTTGATAGCAACACGTCATCCAACAGATAGGAGAGGGTCATATGCAACAGTCTGTAAACATCTAGGAGCTGAGGAGATCAGCTGCTGGAGGATCTGGAGGAGGTGTTGTCTCATTTTGGTCTCATGCAAGATTCTAGTTTAACGGTCTTGGGTCTTTTTAGGTGATTTATTTCTTCTTGATGCATCAAAGGTTTTTAGTTGATGAGAAGTTCAGTACTCAGACTCTTCTACTGCTGCTGGAACAGGTGCAGTGTCAGGTTTAGTCTCATCTTGTAGAAATATGAAATAAAACACAAATAAGATACAGCTGCAAGAGCATTTTGCGATATGACTTGTGAAATTTGCAAATCGTCACTTTCTGGTTTTGTTTACATTTCACAGTGTGTCCCAACTTTTTTTTTTTTTTTTTTTAAGAAAATGTGGCTGTATCTTAAGGATTTAAAGAGTTTTGTTCATTCAAAGAACAGAACGTTCCTTACTTCGTGTTGAAATGTATTTAAAAAAACAAATATTGAAAGAGTATTGTCATGTTTCGATTTTATCTCCAGGCTTTCAAAGCCTTCAACTTCTCAGAGTGTTTATAGTATTTCTCCTGCTGTAATCAATCTTTGTATTAGTCTATTAAAACGCACAAAGTCCTGTGCATCCAAAGTGAATTCTAATGTGCACTAATGGCTTTTACCATATGTGCAAGACCGCTTCACGTTCCCAGTAGCATCACAGGAGGCAATGGGTGTCTGCATTTTAATTAGTGATGGCGAGATGAAAAGATGTGCGTTTGACTTCAAAGTTTTTCTTTCATCCCGCTCTTACAGGTGCTGCTTTCAGATCCAGTGTTGGTCAAACGCATTTGCTTTTGAGTCGTACTCTGAAATCTGATGCTACGAACACTAATTAGTCACCTGTCACAGAGAAGATTTTTTAATCTGCAGAGCTGTGCGTTTTTAATCTTTTGACCATGGTGCTGACCTTTCCAGAGCGTCTACATTTAGCAGAACATTACTTCTTCTTTGTATTATTATTATTAGGTTCTGAAAGCTTGCCAATGGGAAGGTCCTTAAGTACAAACATTTGTATTGATGCTGTTTGTGCAACACTTAAGGTGTCCGCTCGGGAGATAAACTGCAGCAGGAAGAGAAAGCTGTTAGTGCACTCATGAATTGTGTAAAATGTTGCAGATAGTTTAAGTGTTGTTTTAATTATCAAAAGGCGTCAGAAGCGGGAGAGCGGGAACGCTTTGATCGAGAGTTCTGACCGAACATGACTCAGCGACGTCGAACCTTTCTGAAAAGTGAAGATACAAACACCAGAATTTACTCAAACCATGCGTGTGATAGTTGCAAAACTTCATCAGTCTGTAAAATAAGTCTTTGTCTTGTGTTTTAAATGCAGCATTATGCAAACAACAAGGCTCTAATGTGATTGGTAAGGGATTGCCTCTTCCAATGAAACTCCTAAAGCAGCTTTAAAAATCACTTTTTATCACCGTTCTTTAGTTTTTGTCATCCTATTAAAAGGCAGGCCCAGAACTGACCGTCTAAGAGTCAGCTTTACAGTTAATGCCCTTGTGATACCACCCCCCACCCCCCTGGATTTTTTTTTTTTTTCATTATCATGTCAGGAAAATAAATTGTCTGCTTCTTATGGTTCCAGCAAGCATCAAAACAGACAAAGACTGTGAGGAGCACTGAGGCTCGTCTTATGTTTCAATACAAAACCCACAACGTCCTTTTTATCCTCGTCCTTTTCAATGTCTTCACCCTAAATGTTTAATGACCTCTTCCCGTCTTTGACATACTTGTATGCCTCAAGTAAAACCCATAAGCATGCAGTTTAGGCTGAATGTGGAGTGAGATGAAAGTTTGTTGTGCAATGGAGGACATTCTTTCATTAAGACTTTTTTCATTCTGTTTTTTTAATGCTGCTGTAAAAATGGCTCAGCAGGGAGAAAGTCAAGCCCTTGACAAGATCATATGATGAAAAGTTCAGCTCAGTAATCATTTAAATGATCATGTAAGAAAGAGTGGACTCGTCTGCGCTCTGCCCTCTTTCTTTATAAACGGCTAGTTTTGGATAAAGAATAACATAAATCATCATGATTCCCCTCTTGCACACGCACCCACACACGCTTGCTTACCTTGTGTGGATATTGCTGTGATAGTGGCGAGGACTATCTGCAGGATCATCCAGATCTGCTGGGGAAAGCTCATTTTGGCACGCAGCGCAGCTCGCTGTTCCGGGCAAGTGTCCATGGTCGGCGCGCTTTCAGCAGATCGTGCCGTTCATCCCGGAAGCCCGCGCTCTCATCATCCTCCTCATCCTCATCACACCTGTGGGAGTAGAAGTGGCGATGTGCTGCGCGTTTCAGGAGGCGCGGACCGCGCATCGAGATCCGCTCGGCGGCTGCGCTTTCGGCTGTGCGTAAAAGTTGCGCGTAAAGATCCTGGAGGAGACCACGTCTGCTCGCAGGATGCGGAAATCACGAGATGGGGTGCGTTTTTAGAAATCCGTGTGGCTCCTTCCCCCGGTCTGCCGCCACTCCTGTCAGCGGATCACTGACTGTCTCGTGCGCAACAGCCGCAGGTCTCTAAACTCATCATGTGTCACGGTTCATCCGCTCACAGCCGCGTCCAGATTAACCCTGCGTGGGGGTTTACCTCTGATGTTTGGAGACACCATCAGACGTTTCGTGTAGGCTGCTTACCGATTTTAATCACAATAATAATCTTATTGATTGATAAAACCAGAGTCCACGTGATGAAAACAGTTTACTGCCAAAGTGGAGGCAGATCTGATCAGGTTTACCATGAATATAGGAGAAATAGAATAGCCTTCTCATAAATACAGTACTGTATACATAC
>JARVGV010000694.1:3814778-3826322 GCA_031762435.1 Hypsolebias longignatus
CTGCTAAACCACAAAATAATCTCAATCAAGAAAATTCCACTACTAGGTCCAAAGTTTTTAAATAATAAACAAATCAAATATCAGGCTTCTTTCTTGTAGTGCAAAACAGTGCAAAATATATCAAATGTAGTTTTAGCCATATGTGTTAAAAGAATATGTTGTTAACACTTAACAGTTTCCAGTCTTCTCACTTAAGAAATAAAAAGCAACAGAGCAGCATTTTACACTGAAACACTTCACCCTCCAACCCTCTAGTGGGCGTCTCCTTCCACCTTAAGGAGAGCTGACACAAAATGGTTATCAGTTTCCTCTGTGGCTTTGACCAGAGGGTCTTGCAGTAAAATCACACAACACAGCATATTTTCACAGATCAGAGAGCAGATTTCTCTAAAGCTGACCAACGCTTACTTTAACTTTTGACGGGGGAAAAAAAAAAACTTTCAACGGAACACAGCGTTTTGTGCATGCGTCCGAATACGGCAACTCTACGGCAACTCTACGGCAACTCTATGGCAAGCCAGACGTAGTTAGTTTGCAGAGTTTCCCCTAGTTAACCTTTCCATGGCGAGGTGCTCATCTCATCCATGATTTTTGTTGACGGGGGGACGGACACATGTCTAAGCGCAGCTTGTATTACCAGTTTTTGAGTGGGGACGGGGGCGTTCAGATTGAGGGAAGCGGCAACGTGGGAGCTGCCTTTAGCTTTTTACCTAGACAGCCTGTATTTCGCACCAATAGCTTAGTGCAATGTCAGTGTGGGGTGGTTCAGTGCAGGGTGGTTGGGTTGGGGGATGGGGGGGTTCAATTTGGTAGACGGGGTGCTCAGTTCTGTTGATGGGGTGGGGCACCCCACTTGTATATTGGTAGGGGAAACTTTTTTGTAGCTTCACTACTTAGCTCTCGAAGAAAAGACTAACACCACTTATGCACAGTTTTAAACTAAAAAAAGTAGCGATTAAATCTGACAACTCTGATTTTACGATGGACACAACATTACTGCGGTTAGCTGATAGAATACAGATCTCTATCATAGGCTAAAGGTCTATCATTTCTACTGTGTACCACTTATATTGCGCATTTATAGACTCCAAGAAGGCCGGATACTTTGAACTGTCATTTAACACATACACACAAACAACAGTCAGTTCCCGTCCCACCACCCGAAGGTGCAGGGAAGCTACCGGGTAAAACTCCAACATACAGGCACCAAGTCGGGGGGTTTAGAGTAGACCCACACCAGCTCGGCGCCTCTCAACATGGGCAACTCTAGAATGGAATAAGCTCCATCCTCTCTCAAGGAGATCAGTTCCAGAGCCCATGTTGTGCGTCAAGGTGAGCCCAATTATATCTAGTTGGTACCTCTCAACCTCACGCACAAGCTCAGGCTCTTTCCTCACCAGGGAGGTCACGTTCCATGTCCCAAGAGCCAGCTTTGGTAAACCATGGGTAAAGCGCCAAGGCCCTCACCTTCGGCCACTGCTTATGGCATCATTCACGTGACTCGTATGTCCCCTCCTGCAGGTGGTGGGCCCACAGGAAGGCAAACAAATGTTGCTCATTCAGGCTGAGCTCAACCTCACCCCATGGGTAGAGTTCCATCACCATGTGCTTGCAGACGAGCCCCTCCTCCATGTGGGGGCCCCAATAACCTACACCCGGGCAAGGAACACAGAGTTCCTTGCTTTTATTTTTAGTTTATACAAGTATTTGAATCTTTGTTTGGCCTGTCACCTAGGACCAATCTTGCCTTGGGAGACCCTACCAGGGGCAATTAAAATAGTCCCCAACAGCTCCTAGGATCATTCAGTTGCACAAACTCATCTACTTTAATAAGGTGCCATTTCAAGGAGGAGTTATCTGTTAATATATGCATTTTTATAACATTTATGCAGTTTTCTATCTTCATCTTTAATCTCTGAATGATGGGCATGCTGTCTGAATTATGTCCGTTAGTGCTGTTGTGTTTTAAAAAGCATGTTGTGGATGCTTTTGTGTTTTACGTATGTGCATGCTTTGCTGTAAGTGTTGCTTATTTCTGTTATGTTGCACTGTGGGTCTGTTTGTGTCCTTGATTTGTTGCAGCTGCTTTTAATGCTTAATTTTTTTAATTGCCCCTTCGGGATAAATAAAGTGTATTGAATAATTTTAGCCTTTAGCTTTTGTTTTACAAATTGCATGTTTTAGTATTTATTTATTTATTTATTTTTGATGGGCAAATTTTAGCTTTTAGCTTCTCTTTGGTTAATTTTAGTTATTCTAATAGTTCAAACTATCACAATAGTTTTAACAACTTCAGTATTTTCAGCAAAGTCTTTCCACACACAGTGTTAAATACCTTTTGCTTGGTTGTTAGCCTTTTTATTTTTTATTTTTTTGGAAACTGATGATCTACTGTGATCTTCATGTACAACCATCTTTCTGATTTACAGAGAATGGTCCAAAACAAGAGAGAGTAACAAGTGGGTGGCAGTTGTCTGGATAAAAATAAATACCTTGTTAATAATGTCAAAAGAGAACAAGCAGACTGTTTGGAGATGATAGAAAGGCAACAGTAGCTCAAATAACCACTCGTTCCAACCAAGATCTTCAGAGAACCACCTCTGAATGCACAGCGTGGCTAAAATAGAGCCACTCCTGTCAGCCAAAACCTGGAAACTGAGGCTACTGTTCAGATAAATACTGTTCAGATAAATTGGTCTGAGCTTGTTTTTACTGGATTCTGATGGCCTCCAAAGTCACCAGAACTTGGTTCAACCTAGCGCCGTTTGGGTGTGGTGAATTGAGAGTCATGGACATGCAGCTGACAGATCTGCAACTGATGATGTCATCATGTCAAAATTGACCAAAACCACAGAGAAATGTTTCCAGCACCTTGTTGAATTTAAGTCATAAAGAATTAACACAGTTCAGAATGCCAAACAGTGTCTGACCTGGCACTAGGAAGGTGGATCTAAAAATAAAATCTGAGTGCATCTCTCCCAACACAGTATGGATGATTGTATTCTGACTCCCTGAATGAACAGTGAGAAGAGGCTACTGTGATTTGTACAATAATAAGCAGACAGTCAAAGCTGATGTGTCACAGTTGAGTCACTTATTTATACATCATATTATCTAAATAATCTAAAAAAGCTAAGTCTGGTCCTCTGGACATTCAAAAAACAAAACAAAGCAAAAAAAGATTTTTTAGATTTTTCTACCTGGATTATTGAGCATGCATCAGGGTATTATCTAAATAAGTTTTAACTAACCGTTTAACTATGTTTACAGTCTCTAACCATTGCCATGACTAGTGCTTAACTGGATTTGTTCACTTTTTAGAACCTGTCCTACAACTCTTCTGTGTCTCAATGACTCTCGAGGAATATGAGGAATAAAAAGTGTGTGTGCATGTGTGTGTTCAGTCACAGCGTAGGGCCTCCTTGGTCTCCCTTCATTTCCATATAATTAGATTGTGTGTGAAAGGCTGTTTCCAGTGCATTGATTACGTGTCAGAGGAGAGCAGAGTACACAATCATCTCTGGACAGAGGGGACATGTCACTGTAATAACCCCCCCTCCCCCGCCACACACGTTTGTCTTTCTGTCTATACAGGGGCTTTGCACTGACTTCCATTCATTTTCCATTCATTTCCTTAGCCTGACACTTAGCCTAAACCTAACCCCTAACACACCAACGACACTTCTTGGGGCTTTGGGCCCCATAAGGAGCAGTTGGTCCTCACAATGTGAGGACGTGTTTGTTGGAAAAATGGGCCTTACAAGGTAAGAAATACATAGATGCACACGCACACACAGTCCATTCCAGATCTGATATCAGAAGTGACATCTTAGTTACTGAAAGAGGCACCAACAATGAGTGTGTGTGTGTGTGTACAGTTCGACCTCTCTTTGATGGTTTTGGTTTGTGTGACAGAATTGGAGCAGACAACCTCAGCCTTTTGTCTTTCTTAAACCAACCCTAGTTCACTTGCTATTTAATTTATGTTTGCTGTGACTCGCTCTGACTTGGGTGTTATATGAGTCTCCCTTCTCCTGCCCTATATAAGGACAAAACCAGCAGACCTGGCTGAGCCATGCTGATCTTTTCTAATGGATTGCAGCCTTTTTTTTTATATCCAAATATCCACGAGCCTTCGAGCTGAACAAAATTCCAGAAAAGTATGAAGAATATCTGTCATCTCCTCCTTGCACACGCATGTTTTCTTTTTTATTTATAGTGTGAATGCACACTATTGCCCTCCTGGCTCTTGTATTTTCTGCACTCCTTTGCACTCCAAGTACTTTGTGCTGTTTTTTTGCCGAGCATACATACAAATGTTCAGCTCATTCAGAAGTTTTCACATTTGTGTTTATGTAACTTTTATAATTTTCAAAATATTTAGCATTATTTACAAATCTAAAAAAGCTAAGTCTGGTCCTCTGGACATTCAAAAAATCAAAACAAAACAAAGCAAAAAATTGTAGAAACGTTTTGTCTTTCGTCCGAAAGACTTCCTCAGTCTGAGATGTTGTATTGAGCATGCATCAGGGTATTATTTACAAATATTTACACACAAATACATTAAGGTTTCCTAAATTCCTGGAAAAATATTGTTTGGAATTGCTTGAGCTACTAGGTCTTTTTTCTTCCTATGCTACTTGTAAATTTTAGCGACTTTACGGTTACATTTAGCTTTTAGACAGCCTTTTGTTACTTTTAGCATTTTGCTACTTCAATCTAGCCTTCGCTACTTTAAACTTTTAACTAGCATCTTACTACTTTTAGCCTTTAGCTAGCCTTTTGCTTCCATTAGCCCATAGCTATTAAACTGTTACGTATATGTTTTAGCTACTGTCCCAGTACTTTTAGAACTTGTAGCCAACCTTTTGACATTTTTTTTTCTAGGATTTAGCTGCTTTTACCTTTTAGTTAGCTTTTTGGGACTTGTCACTTTTATGGACATTTGTCATATGTTTTTCTTCTTTTCGTTTTTGTTTTAGGTTCACCAAATTTCAGCAGTCCTTCAGCGTTTACTCTGTTTAATCAGAAAACTGGATTTTTCTAGTTTTTAACCTAATAGTTTCAGATTGTGCTCGTGTCTCATTGCGTTGGCCAGAATTTTTCACATCTTTGAGTTGACTTAAAAGCCTGAGTTTTTGGCAGTAAGTTGACAGGATGTCATAATATTCATTCATACCCATCTACTCACTACAGACTCAGGTTTGGGCTGCTGTTTAATATACAGGTAGTCCTTGGTTTACGGCGTTCTTTGTTTACGGCGTTTCGTGTTTACGGCTCCGCCCCAGTGACGTCATTGCGCCGTACGTTGCCTTTTTTCTGCAGCATTTTATATTTTTTTCGTTTTTTTTTTTGTTAACTAACTGCTTGGAAACACATTTAGAATCATTAATACGGCCGTTTCGAAGTTGTTTTACATTGACAAAACGTGTTTAAAAAGACGTTTTCGATCGTGGTTTTACTTCCGGTTTACTTCCGGTTTCGTTTTACGGCTGAAAATCCGCGGATACGGCCGCGGATACGGGCGGGTCCGGTTTAAAGCTAAATCGGTATACAGCTGAGCTGTTAGAACGGATCTCAGCCGTAAACCGGGGACTACCTGTACTGTATTATTTCACATTATTAGTGTTTAACCTTATATCATAGACCTTTTAGCATTTAGTTTAGCATATATCTTAGTGTATATCTTGGATTCTTATGCATGTTTCTTTATAAACTTTTTGCTATTTTTGGGTGTAACTGGGACCTTGAGCACACAATTTTGTACCACCTTATGTACCACAAGTGATGCAAGTGACAGTAAAGAACCTTGAACTTGGTAACTCAATGGAATTAACCTGTATAAAGGTTGAATGAAACTCATGATCAATAAATGGAATGGACTGTACTTATATAGCACCTTTCTATCTTATGAAGACATTCAACTCTTGCATTGGAGGACGACTGCTCTAACCATTCAGCCACAGCTGCCCAATAAGTCAATGATACTTAGTCTTTTTTGGGGATGTAGTTGCAGATTTTTCTAGTGAAATGTTGAAAGCATAAAAAAGTCATTTTCTAAATCTTTTGCTGACAAATTGGAAGTGGTTGTAGACTTATGAGTGCATTCTGTTTCACACTACAAGCTGCCTGATAGAAACATTTTGGACAGAGCACAGATGTGCTGAAGTCTTTTACTGAATAAAATACTTGAGCAATTTTTTTTTTGTGTAAAACTAGCAGACAGGAGTTGCCAAAAACTGTATATCCACATGACTGTGAATTTACATTTAATTATTTCATGTACGCAAGTATTCCTGCTCGCTACAGTAGTGTTCAGAAATGTCATTGCTCTTCACAAATAATGGAGTAAAGGGAGAATAAAGTTTTATAGAAGCTGTTATGAACAAATTAAAGTAAAAATAATTAAAAAATGCTAGGCAAGGCATTCACAAGGTGTGCTTGACCTTAAATTTGTTAACCTTGTGCCTAAAATAAGTTGAAATTTATTGCCCAAATTTTTCTGACTTTCTAAATTCAAGTGACAAAACTCTTATGAAATCGAAAACCCCTGTGGATGTTTTCAGATGTTTTGGAGATGCCTTGCTTTTCACAAACCAGTCCCCTACCAATGTCGGCCTGTGAGACTAACTGTAGGAAACTTGATGGGTGCAGAAAATGTAATGAAGAAGGATGTTCTCGTTATTGTGTGAACACTCACTCATCATTCACACTATTGTTTTTTGTAATTTTTGACGTGTAACTGCAACCACAAACTGTACGCAAGTTTAACCATTCATATATCAAATTTTTAGTTCATTCAGGAGATGGATGCTAATAGTTTTGGGTTTTGTAAGTTGATAACTTTCCAAATTAACTTATAAAAAAAATAAGTTCTGCATAAAATACATTGATATCTTTTCAAAACCTCTTAAAACTCCTTTTGTTACTAATGCTAATGTTAATTCTGCTATTTAGAGCAACGCTATTATTTTATTAATTATACTATTATTACTACTATTCTATTGTACCATTGCTAATGCCAGGTACTGCTAATGCTAATACTACTACTACTGCAAATGAAAATACTGTCAATGTTAATTCTATGCCTATTAAAGGTAATGCAGTTACAGTAGTCCCTCGCTACTTCAGTTAGTTTTTTACGGACTCGCTCTTTCGCGGTTTTTCAAACTGAGATTGGACATGACACCATTGGCTGATTGATGGATGAGCCGTATGACCTAAATTGAATTTTTATTTAAAATAAATGATTATAAATAATTTAGCACCTGCTGCACCTGTGTGCAACACACAGCTGCAGGAGAAGCTTTCTCCTGCAGCATGTCATATTGCTGCTCTGCAGCGGAGAAGTGAGCGTGGCTGAGAGTGCCGGCAGGTGGCGGAGAGCAGCCGGAGGCAGAGAGAGCTGAAATCATGACATTCTGTGCAGATCAACCTTGATAAACCAGGGACTGCTGTATAGCTAATTGGTTTATTTTAGCTCTTTTATGATTTACCTAATTTTTCAATTTCAGGCAGAAAAGCTAGCTTTTTGCTACATTTAGCTGCCAGCTCAATTTAGGCTTTTTTCTGCAAATTTCAGCAAAGTTACATACTGCAGTATTTTTTTTTTTTTACAGAAACTGCATTTTCTCTAGTTCACTGTCATGTTAGGGCTGGAGACTGTGACCCAGATAGCATCGTTAAAGCACAATCATTGTCCAACGTCATAAATGAGTAGAAGTGCCTGTCTATATAAAAATTTAATTGTTTTTGCTTTATCCAGTGTGTACAAGTGGACTGTGTTAATGTTATCATGCTGGCCTTTTGTTGTCACTTTTATAAAACAAAGAAAAAAACAAGAGGGATAATTGTAACACAACTTTAATATTTTGCGTTTTCCTTGTTTATTGTTGGCTTCAACTTTTCTTCCACCTTTGCTAAGGCTTCCACGTTGTGCCACCAGGTTTGAGGATAAGAGAGCAGCACCAGACTTGGCAAGTCAAGTGGGACTCCTGAAAACCCCAGCTGAGCTTGGATAACAATGCTGCCAGTGCACACAACTGCATCGTAGCTGTTCTTTGTGCTAAGTGCTAATTAGCAGAATAAAGCATCTGTTGTTCTTTTAAACGCACCACAGTTAAAATGTTTCATCCATCCGCCTGTCTCCACCAATCCTCAGTTGTGTTAGAAGAGCAGAAAGAGTAGAACTGACAGCACACGCACACACATGCACATTACAAACATAGACATAATTGAGTGCAAATGTATCCACAAACCAGCGTTAGCAGAAAGAGACACGCTGAGACACACACACATTGTCTGCGCTCTCATGTGAGCTGACAGCAGCATCAGCGTAATGTACCATATTAAAGTGAACAGAAGCTTTACTATAAACATTGTTTTCCCTCAGAGAAAGCCAGAGGCAGCGAGCAGGAGGTTGGTCTGAGAGAGACCGGGGCACTGGCTAAGTGCTTATTACGCAGCCTCCCATGACACTTACACACACTTTTGTTCCTCCACTGTCTGAGGTAGGTAAGAGGGAGGGAGGTAGGGGGGAACAGCAGAGAATCAGAGGGGAAGATCACAACCTGCAGAAGAAGAAAGGTTAAATGAGTTGAACGCTCAGACAGGAAAAAGACATATCAGATACTCATTTTCCTCATCCTTGTCTTTTTTCCTCTTCCTCTCTGTCTCTTGTGGCTTCGAGGAGGAGTGTGGGGGCAGAGCGCTCTTGTCTTGTTAAACGGCTGGCAGATGACAGAAAAATTAGAAGCATTTTGCTCTTGACAGGTTCGTGTGTGTGTGTGCATGCACACTTCTCCCTCCCATCGTTTCTTTTTTCCTGCTTCAAATGTTTCTCGTCACTTGGTTTTCAGTCAAGCTGTCTCGGCAGCACAATAGGCGCAACCTGTTCGCTAAGAATTGTGCACAAAAACACACGAGGATGTAGTTTTTCTTTCCGGTGTGTGTTCTCGTCGGAGACGGATCTGATTTTGTGTTTTCAGATCGGCGGCGATGGGGGGGAGGGAGAGGAGACGTTTTGCTCACAAAGACATCTTCCCCTTTGCTAATTATTGAGACAGGCTTTGATTGCCTGTTTGGAAACAGTTTCTCAAACAGCTGTAATGACAATGATTAGGCTGCGCTGCAGATTCTGCAGGAGAGGAGGGGAGTCTGCCATCATTCCATCCAAACATTTTGCCACCTTGTGTTTATGTAAAAGTTTTATTTTTTTACGCCCTTCTCTTTGATTATTTTGACATGTCAACACAAGTTTGTTCTGTTGCATTTTTTTCTCTTGTATGTTTCTAAGTCATCTCTGTTTGAGCTGACAAAGATTTTTTTTTTTTTGGCAATAACTACCAACTTTTGAAACAATATAAGTAGTTAAATTGTTTATGTGATTCAGTACAAATACATTTTTATTGGTAACATGCAGATCAAACTCTTGGTTTTGTAGAAAATATAAAACAAATGCATTCAGTTATTTTATTATTGAGAATTAACTATTTTTAGAATAAATTAAAAAGAAATCTAGTACACAAAACATGAAAATACATGCTCTTTTGCAATTTAACTAACTGAACCTCAGTTCTGAAAAGAACATGTATAAAGTCAATGAAAAGAGAATGCAATGATTTACAAATCTCATAATCCCCAATTTTATTCACACAGTAAAAATAATAAATGTTTAAAGGAAGAAACTAACATTTTAGAAAAAAAAAAAACAATCATAGTGGAAGTAAGGCAGCCGCCTATTATTATCCACATGACAAGTGTTTCTCAACTTTATATCTTACTCTTCCATCAACTTTAATTTGGTCCAAACTACAAAGTGTACCCCCAAAAATGTTATTTCAAAACGACTGGCTCAGCACTGTGATGTGTGCTACTACTATTATTGGTGTTTCGAGTTACCATGTCAACGCAATTTGCATTTTATTACTGGTAGTCATTTTTCATGGACTCTAGTTGCAAATCAAATATCTAAGATGGCCACCTGAGCTAAAAAAAAAAAAGGAAAAAAAATTGTAAATCAGCCATTTTTAAAGATATTAAGCTGAAATTTGGTGTGGTAGTAGCTAAGAGTAATGCCCAATATATGATCGTTAAAAAAAAATTCAAGATGGCCACCAAAGCTACATTTAAATGGTTTTAACTCAGCTATTTTTGCACATAGAGATGAAATTTGGTGTAGTTATAGCTGAGAACGTTCCCCATCACATACTGAATTAAAATAAACAATTCAAGATGGCCACCATAGCTTAAAGTAAAAATGAGTATAACCCATGGATATTGTGCAGTCTTGAGATGAAATTTAATTCGGTGGTAGCCGAGAGTGAACCCAAACACACAGGACTGTCACATCAGAAATTTAAAAGGGCCGCAACGTAACCGTCCCTGTCAAAGTTTCTTCAGGAACTTTCTAGTTTTAAATATTATAACAGCAACACGTCCGTGTTTTTCACTGTAAAGCATCCGTCTTTTCTCAATAGTCTAAACATCTAGAATCTGAGGAGACCAGTTGCTGGAGCTTTTGGAGAGACAGTTGTCCCGTACTAGTCCGATGGAGGACTAACTCTTCAACAGTCCTGGATCTGTCCTGGACATTTTGCTTTATGGGAGCAGATGTTTTAGAACCTTTTTCAGAAGTTATTTCACTATTTTTAGATTGTTTATTTTGCAGAATTATGAACCTCTTCCCATCTTTACTTCTGAAATGCTTTTTACATTCTTCATCCTTTTACTGATCTGTTAATAATTAACACAATTAGTTCCAAAATGCTCCTCCAGCTGTTAACAATTGGTACCACTTTTACATCCTTTTATTGCCACTATTCCTACTTTTTAAACATGCATTGCAGACTAAATTAAAAATTCCTGCAAAAAGCACGGTGCAACCTTTTTCTCTGAATGTTTAAAATCAACCCAGGGCCTGTGAGATTTGCAAATCATTGCTTTCAGTGTTAAGTTATATTTTACACAATGCATCAATACGTATCTTCAAATCAAGTTAGTGTCAGTTTCAAAATTTTATTTCAATACAATTTATTTATATTGCACCAAATCACAATCAAACTCATCTTGGCTCTGTACAACAAAGACAAGCATACCCAATTACATGTAATTCAGTTTAGTCCAAATTATTGCAAAAAATGCAAATACTTAACATATTGAACAATTAAATTTACTTATACTACACAATCAGATTTAATCAATCATATAATACCATTTAATAGAAAGCATGGACTTTTTTATTTAAATACTTGGAGCTGTTAAGCAAAACCTACAAATTGCATCAGATGTTCTCTTCCAAACAGTTCCTGCCAGGTTGAAACAAAGCGAGGGGTTGTCTGAATTGATGATCTCAGTTTTGGTAAATTTGTGCGCACAGTTCCGCAGTGTGTTCTCTTAATTTTGTTTAGACTTTGTGAATCCTGAAGGACAGTAAATTTCATCCAAGCCCACACAGACCAAAATTTCAAATACAGGTCAACCCCGGTTTACGTTTGAGTTCCGTTCCTACGGGCTGAACGTAGACCGATTTGAACGTAAGCCGGG
>JARVGV010000694.1:4022321-4035261 GCA_031762435.1 Hypsolebias longignatus
ATCGCTTTACGGCCGTATCAGTTTACGGCTCGGCCGTTGGAACGGATCTCGGCCGTAAAACGGGGGTTACCTGTATGTATTTTCTACTTATTGTGTTAACATTTTTAAAAGTTTAAACTCTTTTAGGGGTGACAAAGATGGATCAAATTAGGAATGAGATAATTAGAGGTACACTATTTTGGCTTTAAAGATAATTTGTCATATTTTTGTTTTCAGATATGAGCTTGAGCTTGAATACTCATCAGTTTATGCACTAATACAAGGACAATTAAAACCTGTACTGGCTCCGAACCATGAATTTTGTGGATTTAAAATTGATAAGCCAAATTTCTTGGCAAATAAGATTTAATTTGAAGTTATTTGTGTCAGTCAATCAGTTGGCTTTGAACTGTTCACCTATAGGTTTTGCAATGAATAGCTGCACTTAAAAATAAATAAAAACATTTAAACTTCTGTCCTGGATATTTCACAGCTCCTCAGCAACAAAATACTCAACAAATGCTAGCATGCTCATTCCTCCCCAATTTAAATGTAACACATGTTCGTTTTGAGAAGTAATCTTAGACCCAAAAAATCCACAACAATAATAAACCTGGTAGGTCCCTAAACACTGATTTGTGACTTCGTGTCTGTGTCTCAGAATTTGCATGAAAAGACGTGCAAATGTTATGAAAATATGTAGAAGATGGGGTTCGCTGCTGGTCTCTTTTTGCCACCGCTCACCGTGAGCTCCCAACACACTGAGCTGAGAGGGTCTCGACACGGGAGCCTCTCAACAGTTTCATTTAATGTGAATATCATTACTTCTGAGTTTTTTATGCATGTGTTTCTGTTACAATTTTGCCCACCATTTTATAATTTCCTTTCTTTGTTTTATATTGCCCGTCTGCAAATGTTAAGACATTTTTGCTTGTGTGTTTTTGTGAAATATCTCATGAACTAGTGAAAAAAAATCTTAATAAAACCCTAAAAAAATAAAATAAAATCACTGGGTGTACATTTACAACTTGTTAGCTTTTGGAATCAACATCATTAAACTTGGTCACCACAGCCATTTGACCCCATGACTCAAACAGTACTACATACGGCTCATTATAAGGCTATCAACAAATTATTATACAGCAATCTATAGCAATGGCTCGGTCAAGTAAAGACCTGGTGTAACATCCGTCCATTCATCCATCCATCAGTCTTCTGTCTCTTATCTGTAGTTAGGTCATGGAGGCAACGAGTCCAAGAGAAAAATCCAGACGTCCCTTTTCCAAGCAACACTTTGCAGCTCATTCTGGGGGACCTAGGCTTTCCCAGGCTAGAGAAGTTACACCATCCCTCCAGTGACTTCTGGGTCTTTCCCCGGCCTCCTAACAGTGGGACGTGCCTGGAAAACCTCTAATGGGGAGGCGTCCAAGAGGCATTCTAATCAGATGCCCTAACCACTTCCACTGAATCCTTTGATGTGGAGGAGCAGGTCAGGTCAGGTGCTGCGCATGTCGAGCAGCAGGTGAGGGACAGTCCCTGACCATGCCAATTCCTGTTGATGTAGACTAGCACTAGAGACATGGAACGTCACCTCACTGGCCTAACATTCGACTTAGATTTGTGACCTTGACCTTGAAGCTGTGGTGATGTTAAGTGTATGCAACACTCTGTCCATTGATTTTGCATATTCTGTTAAACTATCTTGAGCACATCAGAAGTTATGGGCAGGGCAAGAGAAAGTTTACGAACAAACAGACTACTGTAATACATCCCGCCTTAGGCAAGTGCATCAAAAATCCTTAAAAAAAAAAAGGCAGAGGGAAGCCCCGAGCGACCCCAGCAACCACAGTGCAGAGACCCCAAGAGGCTGCAGCAGCGAGCCCACAGGCCCCACCGGCAGCCCACTCCTTCAGAGTAGATCCAGCCATGGACACCGAGTCCCAAGTCCCAAAGTCATACCACCCCCCCAACAGAGGCCCGACAGAGCCAGGGCACCCAGGCCCCGGCAGGCAGCCACCAGGGCGGACCGGCACACCCCCAATCACCCAGCACATATGCCGAGAGCCATCAATGCACTGATGGCAGGGGGGGCCACCACCGGAAGGGAGCATGATAGGGGGAAGTAGACCCACCTTAAATGGGGGGCCCAAATTGATCCAAGACAGGGGATCACCCAAAACCCAACCCGAGACATAAACAGGCCACACAGACAGCCCGACAGAGCCTCTGTCAGGCCGTCCATGGTGGAAAAGTGGGCGTGGCAGAGAGCGGAGATCATGACACAAGTTGCTCTTTGAGAGAGTTTAGAACATTGTTAAGAACAATGCAAGAGTGTGGTAATAGTTTATAAAGCCTTAAAATATATAAATACAAAAATAAATATAAAGTCCCTACTTCACAGATTTTCACCTATCAGGAACATAACCCCTGTGCCAAGTGAGGGACTACTGTATACCATAAAAAAAAATTATATTTGTTGCTGGCCCTGGTGTCAATCTGATTGAAGCAACCTCCAGAAGAAACTTTCCCATGCAAAACACCTCTGACTTTGTTTTCCTTAAAATCCTTGCCATCCATTGTCGTCAATATTAATCACGGTTAAAATCATCTTGAGTAAACTCAGACACCATTAGTCGTTTCCATTGTCCGAATGTTAATTTCATAAAGCTCTATTCAAATGCCTTGTGCCTATTATTCTAGCCGTCTTCAGACAGGGGGGCGAGCAGGGTGAGGGGTGCACCTGGGTCAGAGCTGCTCTGTTATGTTGACCGGTTGCCGTCGTCTCAGTCGCATAATAGAGAAATTAGGTTTCTGTAATGCACAAATGAGGTTATCATTGGTTTTGCAGCTGTTTACAGGGTCAAGGAGAGATGCCGTGTTCAATCGGGGGCTCAATTTCGTTGGGAATGCGATTAGATTTAGCTCTTCCAGTGTATTGTCTCCATTTGACCATGAATTAGATTAGGGAAATAGAAAACTAGTGCCGCAGATTGTGGTAGATGTAAAAATGTTTATAATGCAGAAGCAAAATATAGAAGGGGTGGTGGGATTTGTGTCAGTATGTGATTTTTTTTTATACGAGTTAAGTCCAGTACATGTAGATTTTAACATACTTTAAGACTTTAATACATTTGTACATTTGTCAACGCCTGCTCAATTTATTTTACCTGCCATAGTCAGGTGTTGCCACCATTATCAGGTTGGGGTCATTGTCGGAGCCAGCTGAAACTACCTGTTTTCTTTTCTATAATTTATAACAACTTGTTTGTTGTATTTCCCAAACAGCTCCAGTATCTGGTATATAATTGGACAGATCAGCTGAAGCATTATTCATTTAATGCTATCAAATGTTTTCATTCTGGAAGAACTGGCACCGGTTGCACCAGCATCAGCCGTGACCATTTTGTTTTCTGTCTGTGCCAGTTCTGCAAACAAAAGACTGATTCAGATTTATTTATTTATTTATTTAAAGATCTGGCATAAATGTTCACATGAACTCGAGGATGACCTGATTAGATTTTGTTGCTCAAATGTGATATATGACCATACCTCAAAATTCAAGTCTTACGGAGTAAAACTACCGACGTAAATTGTCCATAGATTAACTACAAGATAATGTTTTCCATTTAATCAATTACAAAAAGTGTGTGTAGTTTTACTGCTAGGTTGAGATCTATAAATACACAATCAGCATTACTTGCACTTTCTGCATATTTGGCTCTGTCTGAAACATTCATGTATTCAAAGGTTCAACTCGATCTGGAATAGCGTGCTGTGTTTTATTTGTAACTTTTATACATTTTGAACATTTTACCTTTATTTACAAATATGTTTAATAGTATACGGGACATTTCTTGAAAGTTTTTTAGCACATTGTTCTATTTAAAATCTAATTATGCTTAATGGCTCTTTTTGTGTCTTCTTCAATTATGTTTAGTTTTTAGCTACATTTTTTGCTTTTATATGTACTTTAGCCATGATTTTAGCTTCACTTTTACCGCTACTTTTGCTTCAATTTGCACTTTCCTCCCTTTGGCTTTCAGCAAGCAGTCTGTTACTTTTGGCTTTTAGCTAGTGTTTTGCTACATTTGGCTTCAAACTACATGTAGCCCTTTTGGCTTTTAGCTTGTACTTTGCTCATTGTGGCTTTAGCTCTTGCACTGCTCATTTAGCTTTAGCTAACATTTTGTTCCATTTGGCTTCATCTAGTGCTTTGCTCCCTTTGGCTTTAGCTCATGCTTTGCTCCCTTTGGCTTTAGCTCATGCTTTGCTCCCTTTGGCTTTAGCTCATGCTTTGCTCCCTTTGGCTTTTAGCTAGCATTTTGTTCCTTTTGCATTTAGGTTGCACTTTGCTCCCTTTAAATTTTAGCGTTTGTTGTGCTCATTTTGGCTCTTAGCTTGCACTTTGCTCCCTTTGGCTTTTAGCTAGTACTTGGCTTCTTTTAGCTTGCACTTGGCTTATTTTAGCTTGCACTTTGATCTTTGGCTTTTAGCTTGCAGTTTGCTCTCTTTGCCTTTAGCTCATGCCTTGGTCTCTTTGGCTTTTAGCTAGAATTTTGTTCCTTTTAGCTTTTAGCTTGCACTTTGCTCATGTTGGCTTTTAGCTTGCAATTTGCACCTTTAGGTAATTAGATTTGTCCTGCTTCTATCAGTTCAACAACTGCTTCAGCTTTCATCCATTCATCCATCCATAATCTTTCCCTGCTTCTTCCTTTCTGGGTCGTGGGGGCCACTGCTGTCCATGTCCAGCAGTCACTGTGCGAGAGGCAGGGGACACTCTTGACATGTCTCCCGTCCATCACATCTGTTTCATCTTTGTCTGCACATTTTAGGAAAGTCTATTAACACTTCACATTCACACATATTTTCTATAAACAAATACATTGTCACCAGTATTTCATTTGTTTTAATGTGCACGTGTGTGTTTATGAACTCACACTAATGATTTTTGCACACTGCATGTGGTCGTATAGTGTCTGCTTGTGTACATTAAATCTTGCTTGTTTCCTCTTTTTGTGCGGCTGTGTGTGTGTATGCGTGTGTGTGTGTGTTAAAGTAATGCAGAAGTGGCAGCCTGTCAGCTCCGTTTTTCTCTGAGCTCTCCAGAACAATGGCTGGATTGGCCGTATGTGTGACACACAGACCACACACCCTTAATAGTGACTGACAGCACTAAGGGCTGCACCGACCACAGACACACACTCGAACACACACATCGCACACACCTGAGGACACAAAGGGGTGCGGGGGATCGGTGAAGGTTGTAGACAGGTTCCATGTGCTTATTGTGTCTGCACGTATTCATGCACGAGAGCTTCAGCATATGCTCAGCTGTACTGCTGCAGATTCAGTCGTCTACGTCAAAAACGTTACATCTTGAAACTTTGACTCCAACTTGTTCTCGCCACACCTTTTGGGAGCAAGTGATAATGTTTTTGCCTGAGTTTGTGTGTACTTGGATTTTCAGATACTAGAAGCGTCATGCCGATGTCCTCCCTCGCTGAGGGATTTGAATAGTGAATGTAGTTTTCAAGACAAGTGTTTTTCTGGACTGGAGTTAAGATGAGAATGCAATTTATTTTAGTGCAAGACCTTCAAGTGGGTAGGAGTTGCACTGTACAAGAACAGAGGTAGACTTGCTGCGGAGGGTGGGCAATGGTGGCCTCGGTTACCATATCTTCAGCCACCCCCAGTCATTTGAGGGAAAACTACTTTTGAGCAATATACAAACTAAAAGGCAGATTCCTCCAATGATTGTTATGTCCAGTTTACATGTTGTGGTCGCCATCTTGGATTTTGACGTGGCAACCCTCTTTTCCATAGTGACCTCTTACGCCGAGACACAGCCACAAACCCAGAAGGTTGTCATATTGCTAATGTTTCAAGTTGTTCAGCTCAGAAGACACACTTAAAAACATACAGAGGGTGCTTGATTCCCCCACTTCGCTCCGTGACAGGAAACAAAAACATCACGAACCACTCGGTTGATTTTGAAGCTCTCAAGAAGAAACCAACAAATGCACGTCTGCAACTAACCACCTATTGGAGTTAACCTAGATAAACATGGCTGCCACAGCTAAGCAAATTAAAACAGACATTGATAGTGTTTTAGAAGTTTAGTTAAAATCTGTTGTTCTTGTAGCGTAGAGTTATTTTCAATACATTGACGATTTTAATTTGAAACTCTGACTCAAAAGGTGACAGTCCTTTAGTTTGTTTTTAATTAACTTTGAGAATCTTAGGCTCTACCTGCAGAGCTCATGTAGATTTGTTTTGCAACATTTACCTAAATACTGAAGAAATGTATATATTTTCAGTAAAAATGGCTACAAATTTTCACACGGCACACAAAAGAAAGACCAAACAGACAGAGGTGGATTACTCAGATATGTTGACATTAATGCTCGTGCAGTAATCAAATGACATTTATCTGAAGATTGCCTCGGAGAACATGAATTCAGGTTCATTAGATTTGTTATTTGGCAAGTGGCCATGGTAGGAGAGGGGTTTCCCCTCACATTCACGTCAGTGTTAAATTGTAATGACAGCAACGTAGAAACATGCAGAGGTCCATTATTAATACCGTTTAACGAATTAGAAATGCCGTTTAGGAGATTTTAATGGTTACGTTTACAGCGTGTCAGTGATCTAAAACACACACGGTTTGTTTTAAATCCGTCGTGTCTTTTTCTTTCAACAAGGACATAAAAGCCAAACATTAAAGAAATAATCTAAATTCAAAAAGCGATGCAATTGACCTTTGTTGGACAGCGTTGTCGTGAATTTCTCCAGTTTTTGAAAGCATTCAAAGGCTTCAACCTCAGGAAGCCTTCTATTAATCTTGTTTCAAGGTTTGTTTCACATCCACTGTTCTCCTGCTTCATTCTGTTAGCATAACCAATCATGTGAAGAGCATGATGTGTTTCGAAGTCGAGCACAAAACAGCCTCACTTTGCTAACACGGTGGAACCAACGGGGCAGCGAACGAGGAAGGAGAAATGTAAATTGACAAATTAAGCCCAGATGAGTCTAAAGCATTAGTAGAGATAACAAACTTTAGAAAGTATGCACCCGCTAAATGTGTCAGTGTGTAATGAGCTACAAAATTTTTTAAAGTCGAGTCACATGCAAACTAAAAACTGTAGCTCTTTTGTGTTCGCAGTCGAACATGTCTGAACAACATGCTGCTAACTTTGACTTAAATGTTTCACCAAGATCAGGTGAGAGCATCGTATCAGACACAAGAAGGAGCAAACCTGTTCTTAAACGGACAAACTGCATTTTCAATGTTTAAGTTAGAAAACTGAGTTAATACAGGTGAAAGGTGCAGAACACAGACTAAAATGATCAACAAGCTAAAAGCTAAAACATCAAACTTGTAACAAAAATGAGCAACATGTAAAACAAGATGCTAAAGAGAAATTTAGCTAAGTTGTAGCTAGCATGAGCAAAACAGTTCAAAACTACAAACCGTAGAATAGCATCTTAAAAAACTAAAGATAGCAAAACAGTAGCTGAAAGCTAAACATTTGCTCAATTGTGGCTAACAAAGTGGCAGAACACAAGCTAAAAGCAGCAACACAGTAGCAGAAATAGATGCTAACAATTATTTTTTTTTCCATTTTATACCTGGATTACTGCGCATGAACTTTGGCGTTTTGAACCACTTTGGCTTGATTTGTTTCAGAGGAGTTGACGGGGGAGAGGGTGGGTCCCGGAGGCCATCTTAGCACCAGCAAACTTGTTTTCCACTATGGAGAATGCTGTTTGTGGGGATCCGTTTTGTTTGGTGGCTCTTCAGATTGATGAAGTCCTTTGGATGAAGGACAAAACGTCTCGGCATAAAAAAGAAACCATCCAGATGATCTGACTGAACATTGTTGGATTTCATATCTGGATTATTGAGCATGAACTTTGGTGTTTAGAGATAACATTAGCAAAACTTTAACTAGAAGCTCAAAGAAGCAGAATGGTAGCCGATATCTAGAAATAGCTAAACTTTGCCTATAAGCTAAAAGTAGCAAAACAGTAGCTAAAAGCTAAAAGTCAAAGTGGTAGCTAAAAGCAAAATAACAGAAGACAAGCTAAAATATAAAGCAGAATACGAGCTAAAATAAGCCAAACTGATTCTCTGAAAGTAGCAGAAAACATGAACAAAAGCTAACGTTTCAAACTAGCAAAACTGTAGCCAAAAAGCTGAAGCTAAAATTCAGCGCAACAGTAGCTAAAATCAAAATAAATGAATAAATGCAGACTGCAGAGACGTTACACAATTAGTAGAGCTCTAATTAGCTTTACAGGTGATTCTCAGCTACTACCACATCATATATTGATAAAACTGGGTTATAGTTATGTTTGTGGTTTTTTTTAATTCAGCTGGTTGTGGCAGCCATCTTGAAATGTGTTAGCTTCTAAAATTAATCAGTTGTAGATTCACAGCCAGTGATTATTCTCTGAAAGTTTCATTAAAGAATGCCCAGTGGTTCATGAGATATTTTGCTAACAGACAGGGTGACACCAGAACCTAATGTTTTAAATTTGAAGAATGTTTTTTTAACAATCTATTTGCTCTCACATTATGCATTGAGAATGATTCTCAGCTACAACCACATCTAATCTTGGTTCAGTATCTGATTAGATGTGGTGGCCATCTTGGATCGGACTCCAAAAGTTAGCATTTAATGGTTATTTTAAGACAGAGGTTCCCAACCCTGGTCCTTGAGGAACACCTTCCTGCATGGTTTGCTTCTCTGCTCCAACACATCTGATTTGAATGAACGTGATTAACAGGCTTCTGAAGAACTTGAAGTGTGTTAAAGCAGAGAAATAACTAAAACATGCAGGATGGTGTTCCTCAAGGACCAGGGTTTGGAAATCACCGATTTAAGATATTTTGTGCAAGTGTTAAAAAAAAATTGTTTTTAAATTTGAAGCATGTTTCGTGACGTCAAACCCGTGAGAACCTCTTAGTTGTAGAAGCCGACACACCCTCAGAGTTGGACTAAAAGCATGTGTAAAAGAAGAACTTGTACATCCTGGATGATTTATCAGACAGTGAAGAACTCCGTTTGTTTCCTGTAATGAAGAGTCCGTGTGTCGTCGCAGCGTGTTTACATGATCTGTGACCGGTGTCTGTGAGAAAACAGAGGGGTGGTCCTGAGGAAGGAGGCAGCACTGCTGCTGATGGGCCCTCTGGTCAAAGAACAAGCCCCGCCCCTTCACTACACACACACATTCTCTCCTCAGTGAATGGAGACCGTGTGTGTGTGTGGACCTCGCCGCTGGCCCTTTAAGAACTGAGCCCGGCTCTCACAGCTTTCAGTGAGGGAGGGAGAAGAGGAGGGACGGAGGCAGAAAGAGAGAGAGAAAGACAGAGAGGGAGGGTGCAAAGCTTGGAAGTGTGTGAGTAAAGAGAGGAACACACACACATACACACAAACATCGGGGGAGAGAGAGGAACAGCAGTGTGTGTGAGAGGTTGAAGGATCACTTCAATCCCGTCTTGTTTCGGGGAGACTAACCTTGTTCATCTGAGCTTTGTGGGACTGTTTTATGTTGTTGTTGTCGAGAGAGACGGACCCGTACTCCAGCATGCTCACTGAGCCTGAGCTACCTCAGGAGTGTAACAGGTACGTGACGCCCCCCCTCACACACACACACACACACACACACACATACATACACACACAGATGACAGAAGATAGAGATGTAACAGAGTGGATGTGTGTGTGTTCAGCAGCGGAGCGACTTGTGTGTGAGACAGACTTGATGATTCACTTCACTTTTACTAAAGACATCCAAAGCTGAAGCACGTCTAGAAACAAGCACGTTGGAGCGTGCTCGTCCCGTCAGTGACGGGAACGACCCCCCCACCCCCTTTCCTCTCCGTCTGTCCGGACTAAAAGTTGCGTTCGCGCCGCTCGATACTTCCAAACAGCTCTGCCGTGTGCGTGCGTCTGAGCGAGGCGTGTGCGTCTCATCATCCTGTCTCCGCTTCACACCACAACTTTACTTCTGCTCGGCTGTCAGCAGTTAGACGGCCCCTTCTCGTGCGCACATGCAAAGCTGTACAACTACTGTATACTTGGTGTGTGTGTGTGTGTGTGGGGGGGGGGGGGGGCACAGTTACTGAAAGCAAAGAGCTGGACCTCCAGCAGTTGTTGTCATTAAGTTAGTTTATGGTTTAAAATCTAGTTTGATTTCAAATGAAGCCACTGGTGGGCCGAACTGAGCTCACCCCTGGGCCTGATTTGGCCCCCGGACCACCAGTTGAATAACCACAACTAAAAGTCCACAATCGGTACTTTGAGGTTTGAGTTTCAAACGCCGGTGTCGCTTCTTCTAAATTCATTTAATCCAAACTCAATCCCCTCGTTAATCCTTTTCTGGATCTGCGGCGTTGTTGTTGTTGTTTGCGAGACGTATGCTAATGTTAATCTGTGTTGTTTGAGCGGGGCCTGCTTCCTTTAGAGGTGAGAACCCTGCAACAGCTGGAATAATGGCCGTTTGATCCGAGCGCAGCGAGACGCAGATTACGTTATAATACTCAGTGTTTTAATTCACGCAACTCTTTCCTCCACGCTTTGACTTTTATTGCATTATTTTAATCTTTTGTTTTGAGATAAACTGGGGTCGGACGGGCGGATTTGCAGAGCCCTCTTGAATTAAAAGCACATTTAGATGTGGGCAAAAAAAAGTGTTTTTAATAAACCGTTCAATCCCACAAAGTAGTTGAGGAGAGGGGAAAGATAACAACAGCTAGGAGGAATTAAAAATTTAAAGGATTACACAGAAAAGCAGAATGTATGGAGATAAATGCAGGGATTACAATGACTTAGGAGGAGAGCGCTTAAAACTCTTGCTTTCCAGTAATGCACTCCATCATGGCTCCGGACGGAGTGTGTAGGAGCGTCTGTGTGCATGTTGACAGTGGAGCGTGCACGAGCTGCCACACTGTGTGTGCACGCCGGCCCCAGAAGTTTGCAATGATGCTCTCGGTTCCTGCGTTACTGTAAGTGTCCGCTCGCATGCTGCTTCTCCTCGCACTTCCTTCTGTTCTTCCTCTTCTATTCTTTATTTCTAAAATTAACCCGTGAGTCATGCTTTCTTTCTTTAATTATAAACAGTTGCTAAAGACGTTCGCCGTTTTAAAGTTTGTCCGAATAGTTGAAGAAGTGTGTTTTAAATTAATTGAAGCTCAGTTAATTTACTTTTTATTGCACCTACTTGAATTACGTTTAATATTCTCTGAGTTAAATCAGTTTTTTTTTTTTTTTTTTTTTTTATGTCGGTTGGGTTTAAGTGTTGCAGTGTTTTTTTTATTTTTATTTTTTAATTTCAAGGCAAAATAAATTAAAGTCAAATCAAACATCGTTTGATAGCTCGGGCTTCTCTGTTTCCACAAACAGAAGTGAACGATACACAGAAAGAAACGCAGAGAAGCCAAAACAACCAAAACACAGATGGAAAAAAAAAAAAAAAAGATTTGAAGCAGGATGGATGAAGGAGAAGAAATAATGTGGTCAAACTGACACATTCCTCACAGCAGCCAGGGATGGAGTGGAGGGGGGGAGGAAGGGGGCTCTGTCAGAGGGGTGTTAAGGCGGTGGTGGATTTTCACACCCCTCCATTTGTCCCCTCTGTTGTTTAGGTGTGCAGTGGACATGTCAACACTTTGAACAGTTTGATTCCGATAAAGCTGCAGCTGAAAGTCTCATTATTAGTCATTTACTTTCCGCCTCGGAGTTCATTTCAAGACCAAACGTAAACTGATGGCTGCTATTTTTACCTTGAAGGATGCGACTGTAAAGTCCTGCTTCGACTTTAACCATTTCGTTAATTTTGCATCTTTAGTTTCAACCTCCTGCTCCTGTTTACTTGTTGTTTTATTTTGTTTTTGTTTATTTTTGAAGGAAAGGGACTTTTAGAAGGTAAATTTGTGCGAGTCGCCTCCAGTTGGAGTGAGCGGTGCTGCTCCTGGTCTAAGACTTGCTGTACTTCATTTAAAGGGGTGAGATTAAAGTGGCTTGGGGGGTGAGGGGGGAGTAGAGTAATTGAGCAGAATGTCCGTGCTCTGCAAACTAATGTGCCGTTCTGCCCTCGTCTTCCCCTGTGGCCCCGTCTCGGCCTCCCTCTCCTTCTATTCCTCTCCCACCCGCTCACCCCCACCACCACCACCTTGGACTAGAGTCCATTGTCTCGGCCATATTGTCTGTCTCCAGAGAGCCTTGATAACCGTGTCTCCATCCACTGAGCAAAAATACGAGGGGGGGGGGGGAAGAGAAATACCACAGGAGTATGCTGAAGTGTCCTAACCTTTATCC
Source organism: Hypsolebias longignatus (assembly GCA_031762435.1). NCBI lineage: Eukaryota > Metazoa > Chordata > Actinopteri > Cyprinodontiformes > Rivulidae > Hypsolebias > Hypsolebias longignatus. The sequence continues at coordinate 4,034,624 of JARVGV010000694.1, forward strand.
CACCCTTGATCAGCTGACTCACTGATGATCCATGGGGGGCATTTGTTTTTGTGGAGGTGGGGTTGGTGGTGGTGGGTGGGTGGGGGTGGAAATCAAGGATGAAAGAAAGCAAGAGTTATAAGAGGTGATTTAAGGTGTCACAAGAGACCGGGATGGAGAAATGAAGTGTGCACAGATAGAGACTCCACCACCACCACACACACACACACATCCCATCTCAAAGGAACTAACTAGAGTCAGGTCATATGACACGGGGTCAGTGAGTGGGTGAGGTGGGGGGGGGGGGCGTGTCAAAGGTCAGCTGGAGGCATTCCAGCATCATCAGAGCAGAGGAACAGCAGCAGGTACTGTACGTGCACTCGGAGGTCGCATCTTCACATTCCTCTATTAATCCATCAGTCCAGGCGGCTTGTCTTACACTAATCACACCGTGCCCCCCTTCCCTCAAAAACACACAAAAACCACACACCCTGTCTCCCCCCCCCCATCCCTGTTCTACAATAGGAGACAGTGTCAGGAGCCTGGAGCTCCCTCCCTGAGTTCACAATGAAACCTTTGTCTTTCCAGGTAGAGAGTGGGGGCGGGGGGCACAGTGTTGTTGGTGTGTGTGTGTGTGTGTGTGTGGGGGGGGGGGGTCG
>JARVGV010000694.1:4047014-4058993 GCA_031762435.1 Hypsolebias longignatus
GAAAGAGTGACCGCTGGCCTGGAGATGAGTGTAGACCACAGAGTCCTGGCCTGATGATGTTGATCTTCTGTGCTGGATCATCCGTTTGGCCAGTGGCTGTTTAGTTTCTCCGATATAAGACTGATCACAGCCCTCCTGACACTGAACAGCATACACAAAATTACTCTGTTTGTGGTGAGGGACTGGATCTTTGGGATGAACCAATCTTTGCCTTGATGTAGTTTGAGGTTTTAAAAATCACTGGACATCATGTTTAGAAAAGAAACATCTCAGTTTCTCTAAAACTCCCACAACATATGGAACGACCACTGGTCTGGATTCTTCTTTTCACCTGATGGCTGGCTGGAGTCCTGTTTGGGTTTCTTCTCTGATATCCACATTGCTCCAGGGCCTGTCTTGTGTGGGATTTCTCCTTCTTCATGACCCAAGTCAGTGGGGACACTGTCTGCTCTGTGGTACAGGGTCCTGATGACTCCTAAGTTATGCTGCAGCAGGTGATGGGAGTCAAACCACAAATACTGGTCTATGTGTGAGTTAGAGGTACACCTCAGTCTAGTTTTTGTCAGATACACTCTTCTTTGGCCTCTACAGCTTCATTGGTGAAATTGGTCTGTGTCACCTGTACCTTCAGCAGCTGTAAAGAAAAGATTCAACAAAGAGGAACACATCCTGACTCAACCTTGTGAGATTTGTCTATCTGTTTTATTTATTTTATTTGTTAATTATGAATAAATTTATTGAACATAATGACAGAAATAACAGAAACAGTTACTAATACAGTGTAATGATCTTGAGGAGTTGCTGTATTGTTACATGCTTACTATTCCTGTTGCACTGTTACTGGTTCTTATATATGATATATTGTGTTGTGCCACATGGGTTGTTGGGAAATGAGCTGAGGTGGGGTTTTGTTAGTTGGCCCTTCTTTGTGAGGAGCGGGATGCACCTGTTGTGAGGGTTAGGGTTATTTTGAACTTATCTGATGTGAGGTTTCCAGTTCAGTGTCATCAGCAATAACACCAAGAAATTTAACGTCATGTATCATTTCAACAATCACTTCATTCATTTGTATTTTCAGTTCCTTATCCTTTTTAAAGAGCCCATACACAAATGTTTTGGTTTTACTCACATTTAAAGATAATTTGTTACAATCAAGTCAAGTCAAGTCAGTTTTATTTCTATAGCACAGTTAAAACAGACAAACTGTTATCAAGGTGCTTCACAACATCAAAGAGATATAAAAAATTACAGAAACCGTAACACGCACTAATGGTAAAACCATGAAACTAACAGCAGTAAAAATATAACAAAAATGTATAAGACAACATTAAAAAGAAAACAACAGGATACAATATATACAGTAGTCAGCTCACACAGTATGAAACGCCAGAGAGAACAGATGTGTTTTTAACATGGATTTGAACATGTGAAGGGAGGAGGCCTGCCTAATGTTGGGGGGCAGGTTGTTCCAAAGTTTGGGGCCGAGACATCCAGAAGGAAGCAGAACGTGCACAATCGTTCCTAATGTAACGGACTGCCAGGCTGCTGCCGATGTAAACTGTTGATCTGACAGTACTGTGTATTTGGGTTTGCTCTCAGCTACCGCTATAGCAAATTTCAGCTGAAGAGCTCCAAAAACGCCAGAGTTATTGTATTTTTTTCCCTTTTTAGCTAAGGCAGCCATCTTGGATTTTTGATTTGGATGCAGTGTGTGATCAGGAATGTTCTTGGCTATAACCTCACCAAATTTTAGCTCTGTATGTGTAAAAATAGAGTCAAATCCATTCAAAAGTAGTGTTGGTGGCCATCTTGGATTTTTGATTTTCATCCAGCATTGGATGAGAAACATTGTCAGTTATCATCACACCAACTTTCAGCTCAATATGACTGAAATTGTCTGATTAATAGTATTTGTTCCTTTTTTGCTAAGGTGGCCATCTTGGATTTTTGATTTTCAGTCAGTCTATTAGGGATCCTTGTCAGCTGCCAATATGCCAAATTTCAGCTGAATAGCTCTAAACATGGCAGAGTTATCCCAGTTTGTCTATTAAACAGCTGAATAGTAGCTAAAGAAATGTAGAAAGAAGCTTAAATTTCCAAAAGGAAGTGGAGGGAGCTTTATTGTGCCCACTAAGTATGAGAGCAGCATAAATTAGCACAAGAAAGTTGAAATTATCTGAGAAAAGCTGAAATTAGCTAAAAACACCTGATTAGTAGCTAAAACAAGCAGAAAGAAGCTTAAATTACAAGAAGTAAGTCGGGGGAGCATGCTTTTGCTGAACTAGGCTGAAAAAAGTTTAAATGATTGCAAATAAATAATTAAAAATCAAGAGCAGCATCTGTGCTGGCTGCAGGGAAAAATAGAATTTTCTTCTTTTTTTTTTTTTTTTTTTTGGCAAGACTTAAGTGTTTTTAAACCAACCTCCCCTCACAGATGAGCTTAAGAAGACAAAAGTTGTTTAATTCGGTTCCATTGCAGAGGCTGTAAAAGGATAAAGAGAGTGAGGCGCAGTTTTCACTTTGTTCCAGTCATTTGGAAGAGAATTGACATCTGCAAACTAAAGGCAGAACCGCCCACACATCCAGCCGTATAAATACATATATGCAGACGCTCTTACATGTGCACACGCGCACCTACAGGCTATGTGACAGCGCCGCGCACACGCGCAGGGGGAAGGCCTGCTCCGCACACGTGCACCGAGAGGGCACGGACGTTTACAGTGTTGAGGATTTCTGTTTGCACTCATGAATAAATGCATGTCGATGAGGAAAGTTTTGCAACCGGTGTTACCGCGGGAGGAGTGCGCCGCCGTGGCTGACACCTATTTACATCAGAAAATCTGCCTCGCGTCTTGTCTTTTTTTATTTTGATCCCTCTGTTGTGGTCTCTGCGAGGCGCGTGGATTATATGCTCGGAGGTTGACGGAGGAAAGATACATAAGCCATTTAAGTTGCCTTCAGGATCAGCTCTGTCTGTCGGAGTTCACACATAAACAACGCCGCGGGCCCTAATGTACCGGGGTCTTTGAAGCAGCCACGGATCCCCGCTAATTCCGTTTGATCGGGAAATGACCTTCATTGTTGGTCACAGCCAGATGACATCTCCCTGGCAGCTTCTCGACACGGCAAAGTGATCCGACAACCCTTCAACCCCCTCTCCCATCCATATTCTTGTTCTGTTTGTTTTGTTTGCGCGACATCTTTCTCGAAAGAAAGAGTGCGGCTCTTTTAAGCAGGCGCTGGATTAGATAAATGGGATGTGACAGGTGTGACCGTTGCCTTCAAGACGCCTGCCTTCCTCCTGCTCCCTCACTTTCAACTTGTTCTTCTGTGATTTCCTCTAATAACACTGCTTCTCTGGCTTTGTTCATTTCAAATTTAGCTTCATTTTTTTGTTAAATCTGCTCGTTGTGAAGGCAGCACAGCCCATACATTCTTTAAAGGGATGCATATCGCTCGCTGTGTTACAAGACAGCTTTATTTCTAGATAGATTTTAATTTATTTAACCTTTATTTACACAGGTAGTCTGAGTCGTGAGGAATCATTTTCAATAGAGATCTTTTTGGGAGCAGACGGTGGGGGTTAAGGACCTGTTTCACCTTTCCCACCCACATTTTGAACCAGCAACCTTCCGATCACAGGCCCACCTCGAGCCTCCCCACCATCACAGACATCTACACCTCCAGATGCAGGAAGTAAAGTTGTTTTTTCTCTGCAAAAAGAAGCTGAGAACTTGTTTACTGATTATTTATTAAAAGCTTTGTGTGAAAAATGCTAAAGAGCTCACACCACACCGAGTGGCCGCCATTTTGAGAACCAAAAAAAGGGAGGAGAGACAGCCCATGCCACATCAAGGGACCTCCCTCCCATTTTCTGAGATGTGCTTCTTGCTCCCTCACTATCCATCCTTCGGTTCATACAGCCTTATACTGCCACCCAGTGGTCAAAAAAAGGTACTAAACAAAACATTTAACCAACATTTCTTTTAAAATTTGACAATGACTACTAATTATTGTCAAATTTCAAACAATATTATCGTTTGTCGCACTAATTTCTGAGACAGTCGCCCAGCAAAATGTGTTATCCTGACAGGCCTAGGTTATATGATTGTTAGTATTTATTCTTTTACTTTTATTTTATTTATTTTGGGGGGTTACCCACGAGTTGGGGCATCAAATATGCATCCTGTATTTGTTGGGATAAATAATATCCATCTAATAAATATTTGTCTAACATTCTATCAAAATTTAGATATGTATTTAAATGTAATAAATTACAACTATGTTACATTTTAAATGGAGTAACTCGTAGCAAAGTACTTTTTAAAACATCGTGCTGTTGAAGCTTTATTGCTGCCGTCACAACCTGCCAGTCCGCTACAACACAAGAAGACAATTAGTGAATTATTGAGCTTGCTGACTTATTCAGAGTGTGGAAACACAAAGAGCCCAAGTGAGAGAGCCAGTGAGGTGTTGAAAATGCCAAGTGCTAATGGTCTGCTGTACCTCTCATATGGAGTTGGGCCACTAACAATGAAAGTACTGTCGGTACAGAAAGCCTCTGCTTTATTATTTTAATCTAACAGAAAATATACTGTTGTTTTTGTAAACTGGGATATATTTATGATCAGTGTAGAAAATGTCTTCCATGTTTTGGACCATTGTTAGGCGTACACCTACAACTGGTTGACTTTTGGAGTCTGCGCAGATCAAGATGTCCGCCACAACATACTGGTTTTAGGAAACAAAAATGGCTATAAAATATGTAATATGGTAGTGGCTGAGAAACATAGACATGATGTAGCGACGTCACATTGTGCAATATTTTTGCTTAAAAGTTTGCCGTCGAATCAAGGTCTACCCACTTTTCTGTTAGCAACATATCACGTAATCACCAATGGACATATTTTACGAAGTAACTTTTGGAGTCAAGCAGGGCTTGATTTGTAAATCGATCGATGCAACGCGAATGGCAGATGGACCAGCGCGGCTTGTCGGCGGGGGGTCATTTTGAATAAAGTAGATGTGATTTCCTGCATTTTGGTGTATTTAATGAATTGTTAAACATCTACGTTTACCTACATTTGTAAACACTCCACTTTTGTCAAGCATCCTACACCCTCCCTTTACTTGATGGTTCAGCACCAGACTCTTCTCCACTGAATTCACTGTCCTGTTGTTCAACTCCACATCTGAAACCTCCAGGTGCCTCCTCTGTCTGTTCATTTCTGTCTGGTTAGCTCGCTCAGCACTCACCTCTACCACTCTTAGGAGCTGAGTTTTGTTTTTTTTTTTTTTTTAAGAGTTGAGGCAGAAATGCTACTTGAAGTGGATATTAAGAAGCTTGTAAGTGGCAGTTGTGTTTAAAATGAGTGTTTATGTATTTATTTACAGTTTACTTAGCCAATATAAGTGTATTCATTAAAGGCAGTCATATTTGTTCATACCTTTATTAGTAGTAAACCTGAGAGTTACTGAATCCAGGCAAACAGTTTCCAGAATGCACCGTGTCAAAATAAGAGTTCCCAGATCCTGTTCTGACATGATCTGGCTCAAATTAAGCACTAGGGTCAACCCTAATTCAAGATGGCTGTCACAGCTCAGGGGCTGAGATGAGGTAAAGGAAGGACAGCCGACTTAGTCGTGGTCCGACTCCCAGCCATTTTAATTTATTTAACCTTTATTTATACAGCCAGATGACATCTCCCTGGCAGCTCATGGTTTCACATCATGTTTCTCTGATCAAGACAATCCCTAATTGCTCCCGGCGCACTCAATAGCTGCCCACTGCTTCACCTGGGTTTATCTCAGGTGTGATGCGTTAAATGCAGAGAACTATGTTTGTCATTGTATGGGAACATACGTTGATGACAACACATAGCACTTTTACCTATACAGCTCACCAACCTTGGCATACACACACACAAAAAAAATATGGCTCAAACTCAGTGGATTTTAAAAATAAGTTAAAGTTTTGTGTGCTAGTAGCTGAACGTCTTCAATATACTCCGAGCACCAACAGGCTTCATGATATGGCATGAGATCATGCAGAACATCATCTGCAAGATGGTTTAAGTACCGGTATGCCCGTCTCCAAAATATGATTTCAGTTTAAAAAGGCAGCGGGCAACATGCATTCCATATTAATATTTGTCCTTTGTTGTCCTCTACTCTTAAAATAAAATAAACTCCAGAGTTCCTTGCTGTCCTGATTACCTCAAGGACTGTGCACTCTCTGAGAGTTAATGATTACGTCTCTGCCTCAACACAATACGATACATTTAATATACCTGGAATGCACACAAGTCCTTCTGACACACGGACGAAGAGAGGAACTTTCCAGTGTGTGTGTTCCACTGTCTCAGGTGGCGTGTGCCTATACTGCGGCCAGATTAGCCAAAGATTAACCCTGTGGACCATTGACCCTCGTGCTCACAAAGAGCTGAGCTGACAGACTGGCTGCATGAATGACTTACTGCCTCATTTCTTGCTGTAATTAAACAGCGCGCCTTAACATACCCATGTGAGCGTTCGTTTGTCACAACAACATTTATGTTTTTGAGTTCAGAGCTTATAAACGCTGTCTTCGCCATATCGGCGTCTAAAACGTGTTTTAAAGGTGACGCATCCTCCCTCTCCATGTCACTGTTAATTGGCCTGAGCCAGTGTTAGGTCTGTAATGCTGGCTGCAAAAAACAAACACGGGTTTTACCGGGCCAAAGATTAACAGGCTAAACTGTACTTACAATAGCCTTCACCTGCTGCTGTTAGGTTCATTGTCATGGCCAAGTTAATCAGTTTGCAGTTTTCTTGTTGCACGCATGCTCATACAGTAGATCTATAAAAATAAAATAGTAATTAAGGCCCAGATTCACTAAGAGCGCACCACGCTTGATTTTTGCTCCATTTTTTTGTGCATTATTTGCACCTGCTATATGTTCCTTCTCTGATTTATTTTCACAAGTTAGCACCAACACGCCCGTCAAGTTTAGCAGATGGGGCAATTTGTACACATTGGTTACTTTCATCACACAATCAAAATGTGACCTTCTGCCACAAACAGCAGGTATGAAAGTGACAAAAAGTGCCACATTTGGAAAATTAGATGCATGTTCTAAAAATAGCCAGTGGGCAAAACAAGGTTTACTGTAAACTTTGATCAATTACAACTTTCCTGACATGCTTGCCCTGTTTTTGTGAAGTATCGGTGCAGCAGATTGCTCCTCGTCCTCTCTTTCCCTTAGACTTATTTACTACAAGCTTTGATGAGATAGTAAATATTTCACTATAAAATACACGTCACATACAGTTCTAATTTTTAGAATTTTGCAACTTTAGCCCTGGCGGTTAATAATAAAGCGGGTCAGTTTTCTTGTATAACTCTAAAAATAAATACATTTGCTTAAAATCACAATTTAAATGCCATTTTCATTTTGAAAGAACTTGACTTAATCGATGCGCCGCGTCCTTATTTGTGCCTGCGAGACAATTTATTGATGAATCTGGTCCCCTGGGTGTCTGCCAATGGCTTTCAAAGAATAATTTTTATGCAAATCTCCATCACCATCTCCTGAAGTTAGCAAAATGAATATGTTAAAAACTAAACTTTTGACATGAGACAATTAGTCATCATGAAATATTGGAAAAGCTTTACTTTAGCCAGTGCTGTTGGGGACTTAAAAGTTGTCTTTATGGAATAAACTGTCACCGCTCCAGAGCTTTCTTCTTTTAAAAGGATTGCGTTATTTCTACTGATTTCTCTGTTCGCCCGAGTTGCACCCTCAGCATAAACCATCGCGGATCTTGAGGCAAAAGTTTGTCGGCTCTGAAAGTTGGGCGTGGATCACTATAGCGTTGGACGTTTCTCAAAGGGAGCCACGAAAAGCTTTGTGATGAAGAGTTAGCGCAACACTTTTGAGCGCACAGAGTGTCTTACTGTTGTTTCATGTGCTCTTTCTGTCAAGTACCTCCAAGTCAGTCAAATGCAGATTCCAGAGGATGTGCGAGAGACTGAAGACGCATGCCCTGACTTGAGATAACTGGCCAGGGATGAAAGTTGTTGCTTTGAGATATAAGAATAGGGGACAGGGGGAATAAAGATAGCAAGAATTGGAAAGAAAGATGGAGATAATGAGCAGGTTTGTGCCAGCTCCTCCCTAATCTCCATTTTTTATTTTTCATCTGAAGTTGATTTTTTTTATTTCTACAAGTTTAAACTTTTTATTTTTGTCTGTCTGCTCCTTTCAGGATCACGACGGCACCAAGGGGAGTTCACTGAGTCCTTACCCACAGCACAACGCTACCTCACCGGGCAAAGAGGAGGGCGCAGGCGGGGGACGACCCTGCAGCGACGGCGGCTCGGCCACGGGTACCCTCGGGACCCCCGAGAGACGTAAAGGCAGCCTGGCGGATGTTGTGGACACATTGAAACAACGCAAGATGGAGGAGCTGATCAAAAACGAGCCAGAAGGTCAGTAACAAAGGACCACCCTCAACCTCACCCGTCCTCCTCTGCTTCATTTCTTCTGTCGCTCTGTCTCGTTTGGACGCCGACTCAACATTAACGCTTTTTATTCCCGTTTTCATGACGGACGAAGTGAAGACTTGACATGCTCTGCTGTCTTCCTGTGATTAAAAATAAATAAATACATTTACTAAGTGACATTTTAGGATGCATGTGAATGCTTTTATTCTACAAATGCTTTGACCTTCAGCAGTTTTAACCATTTAGCAAAATATTCACAGTATTCCACAGACGTGCTGTGACTTTGGCATTTGTAATGTTTATTTGATTTGGAATGGGATCCATGAAAAACAGGCATTTAAAATATTAATTTTAGCTTTTAAATCCTTTTAGTTGTTTTAGCTACTGTTTTGCCATTGTTAGATTTTACATAGTTAATTTTAGGTTTTAGCCACTATATTGCTAATTTAAAATGTTTTTTCTACTTTTGGCTTTTAGCTGCTACTGTTCTAATTTTAGCTGCTGTTCTATGTTTTTTATCTTATGGCTGCTTTTCAGCTTTTAGCTGCTGTTCTATTTTTTAAATTTACTTTTAGCAGCTGCTGTTCTAATTTTAGCTTCTGCTTTATTTAGCTTTTAGCTGCTGTTCAACTTTTAGTTGCTGTTATATTTTTTAATTTTAGCTGCTGCTGTCCCAATTTTAGCTGCTGGTTTTTTTTAGCTTTAAGCTGCTGTTCAACTTTTAGCTGCTGTTCTTTTTTCTTAGCTTTTAGCTGCTATTGCACTACTTTTTCATTGAGCTACATTTGAGCTAATTTAGAGTTCAGTAACGAGCTGGATAGTTTCTTCTTTTAGCTTTTAGCTACTGTTGTGCACATTTTATTTGTTTTGTTCGTTTTATTTGTTAAACGTTGTTGATTTAAAGTTTTAGTTAGTTTTGTTTCTTTAGCTAATGGTGAGCTCGTTTTATTTCTTAGCTACGGTTTTGCAAGTTTTATTTTGAAGCTCCTGTTTAGCTTATTTTAGGTAAATATTTCTGCTTAAGTTTTAACTAATATGTTGCTATTGCTAGATCTTAGCTTTTTAATTTTAGATTTTAGCTAGTGTATTGCTAATTTAAGCTTTTAGCTAGATTGTTCCTACTTTCAGCTTTTAGCTGCTGCTGTTCTAATTTCAACTGTTCTTGTTTAACTTTTAGCTGATGCTGCACTACCTTTGAGTTGAGCTACAGTTTAGCTAATTTTTAGTTCAGTTACAAGCTTGATAGGTTTAGCTAACAACTGTTGGGCTGCTTTTAGCTTTTAGCTACTGTTGTACCAATTTTATGTGTCTACAATGTTGGTGATTTTAATTTTTTGTTTAGTTTCACTATTTTAGCTAATGTGGAGCTCATTTCATCTCTTAGCTGCAGTTTAGCAAATTTTAGGTTGAAGCTACGGTTTTGCTTATTTTAAGAACATATTTGTGCTTATCTTATGTTTTAGCTACTGTTTTGTCATTGCTAGATTTGACTTTGTGTTGTTAATTTTAGTTTATAGCCACTGTATTAAGACTTTAGCTAGATTTGTTTTTCTACTTGCGGCTTTTAGCTGCCGTTTTTCTAATTTCAACTACTGTTTGTTTTTTAGTGTTTAGATGTTGCTGTATTTTTAAGTTGAGCTATGGTTTAGCTAATTTTTTAGTTCAGTTACAAGCTTGATAGTTTTAACTACTGTTGGGCTTCTTTTAGCTTTTAGCTACTGTTGTACTAATTTTATTTGTCTATGATGTTGCAGATTTTCAGTTTTAGTATGTTTGTCTACTTTAGCTAATGTTGAGCTTATTTTATTTCTCAACTCTCAGTTTTGCAAATTTTAGGTAGAAGCTACTGTTTTGCTTAATTAAAGTAAATATTTGTGTTTGAGTTTTAGCTACTGTTTTGCTGATATAAGATTTTAGGTGATGTCTTGTTGGTTTTTAGGTTGCAACTTTCACAGGCTTTAGCTTTTAGTCAATTCTGCTCGTTTTACCATTTGGACATGAGTTTGTTCATTTTAGCTTTTAGCTTCTGTTCCGCTTGTTTGAACTTTTACAGTTCAGTTTAAGCGTCTTCAACATTTTTTCAGCAAATTCAGTCAGCACTCAGAGTTCACGCTGCATGTTTTGCAGAAAATGCCAATTTTTCCAGTTTTCTGTTTTTTCGCTTGTCGGTTCTGAAGTGAACCCACACAGTTTCAGACAAGAGGAGAGCCTTTGTTTTTTTTTACAGCGTGCAGACTGACAGCATCAGCTGCTCGGGCCTATTGTCCACTTTGCTTTGCATATTTATCACAACCTGACAAGTAAGATGTGTGTGCATGTGTGAGGGTTGTCTGCCTGAGTGTGTCAAAGAGAGGGGGGGGTCTTAACAAGTCTCCAAATGGTCCCTGGCTTCAATTTCAAGGAACACTCACGTCAGCCGAGGAGAGTCAAAGGAATAAAAGCATCTTGCAACTTTCTACATTTGTCTATGATCCATTTTGAGCCCTCAAAGGTTCCACACACTGCTGAGGAAGCTGAACTAGTTTTGGCCAGGGTCTACACGTAGCTTAGCTCCTACGGCCTCAGCGTTTCATTCTCAAACAGCCTCAGGCTACCAGCTGGAGGCCAACAAAGAGGAAAAAATTACCCCGTGGCCAATGCTAACTTCTATTGAGCACATAAATGCAGCTTAAATCCCCTCCAAAGAAATGCAGGTAGCCGTTTAATAATGTGAATTCCACCAACAGGTGTTTCTCCTGTAGACAAGGACAAAATAATTATGACACTTTATTTGGGGTCAGATCCCACTCCTGTATGCAGTAGTCCCAGTGGTTACCAACACTGGTCCTCGAGGAACACCATCCAGCATGTTTTGTTGTCTCCAACACACCTGATTTAGTGATTTAATTACTTCATCATATTCTGTAGAAGCCTGTTAATCACCCAACCATTCAAATCAGGTGTGCAAACAGAGAGACAACTAAAACAAGCAGGATGGTGTTCCTCAAGGACCATGGTTGGGAACCACTGCATTAGAGCATACTTAGAATTAGAGCTTTAGACATAACCATTTCTGACACTTAAGGACTCCAATAGTTCTTGTTTGATAATTTAGCAAATGCAATCTATGTCAGTAATGACTCTCAGCTACTACCACGCCAGAATTTGCCTCAGAGCCAGTTTTGTTTGCTAAGGTGGCTTGGCTCCAGCGCCCTATGAAGTAGGTTGACATTTAAGTTGATCATTTGTAGATATTCATCCAATGGTTGAGAGCTTCATTGAAATTTATTGGTTTGTGAGATATTTTGCTTACAGACAATGTTGGAGTCTGAGTTTCTTTGAGCAGAGCGCAGTCTCGGCCTCTGTTCTGGAAGTGTAAAAAAAAGGATCCAAGACTTAGTTCTCAAAATGAACTGGAACCTAGAACCTGTGGAACCTGGGCGGCTGTGGCTGAGTGGTTAGAGCAGTTGTCCTCCAATGCAAGAGTTGGGGGTTTGATTCCACCAGCAGTCACA
>JARVGV010000694.1:4071467-4081958 GCA_031762435.1 Hypsolebias longignatus
CACTGGGGGGCGACAGCCGTAAACGTGAAACGCCGTAAACTGGTGACGCCGTAAACCGGGGGTAACCTGTATTAGATCATTTTTTGTAAAACTGGTCGAGTTATAGCCATTTTTGTTTTTGAAGCTCAGTTGGCTGTGGTGGCCATCTTGAATGTTGTTGCCTCAAAGAGGTTAACACTTGTGGACGTACAGCCAATAATTACTCCAGATTTGTTTATGATAACATATTTGTGTTTCCAGGACAGTTTATTTGTTCTACTTTTATTCTTTATACGCCCGTCGACAGCGGACGTATTTTGGTGTAGTCGTTCAAACGTACATCTGCAAACTTCCTCTTGTTCCGCCCATAATGTCTGATCTGCTCAAGATAATTTAACGAAGCCTCACACACGTAGACACAGTGCCGTGTACACGTTTCAAGGTCACAGATCAAGGTCAAACGTTATACCAGGTCTTTCCTTGTCTGGGCCATTGTATAGATCAGGGTTATTCAACTGGTGGACCAGGGGCCAAATCAGACCCACAGGTGAACTTAGTCCAGCTCACCAATGGGTTCATTTTTTAACAAAACTAGATTTTAAACCATAAAACAAACTTATTTAATCACAATATTTGCTGGATGTCCGGCCCCCGAGCTCTTGGCTTTCAGTAACTGTGCCCCCCTGAGCAATTTAGCTGAATAGCCCTGCCATAGATTGATGTATATTTGTCCTGATGCTGCTCAACTATCCAGGGAGACAAATCTAACAAGCTCAAGTCAGGTCTTCTGGACGGATTCTTCTTTGTTGAAACGTTTCATCTTTTATCCAGACGACTTCTTCAGTCTGAGGAGCTGCAACAAACCCAGTCTTGTCATAGTGGACCAACAAGTTTGATGCTGACAGCCAGAACCAGCTATTCACATGCAAAAGGAGGACGACTGGTCGTTGGTGTCCTGATGGCCACTTTGCTAAACTTCATTAAACTAATAAATAATTTGAAATATCCATAATCTACACACTTTAAAACTGAAAATCCTCTTAATTTTCAAAGGCCATTATAAATTTTTGCCTTCTTACGTTTTAAAGGTTCGTGTGTTTAATTTCTTCTTAAAACTACAGTTTTAACAGCCTCTTCTTTTTGTGCTTACAGCTCTTTCTCGCAGACAGTGGTATAAATGTGGAGGATCGTTGCGTTTGATGTGTAAAATGATGATTAAATGTGAATGTAGATGATCAGCGGGGCTATTTATGTCTCCTTCAGATGTGGGCAGTCTTCAGGCTTCCAGTGTGTCAGATGGTAGGTGGTGGGTTTAGCTGTGGTCATGCTGGCGTCTCGGCCAAACTAATCAGCACAAACAACAATTGCTTCGTCTGAAGAGACATTCTTCTGTGCACGTTTTTATTCTGCCAGATTATCTCGTCTATCTTTATCTCCCGCCTTCTTACTGTTTGTCACTCTTTTTATTTTTATTTTTTCTGTGAAGCTCTCTCTCTTTCTCTCCTCACACTCTGAACTTACGCGCTCGTGTTTATTTGCGAGCTTCACACTGGACAGTTTTGTGATGGCGGTGCAGGGAGTCGTCCAAACCAGTACACTGGACGCCTGTTTGCTGTGGGTGTGTTGGTTCGTCTAACGCTCTTTTACACCCAAACGCACACTTCCTAACACTAAGCCCACTGTGAGCCGCCCGCCCGGCCGGTCCCATCGTCGTATCAGTCTGCTGCGTGAACACTTCATCTCTCCAACCATATTTTCCATCCCTCCTTCATTCTGTCCGTTTGTTGAATTACACTAACTCGGTTACGTCCAAGGTTATCTCGCTCCGGTATCTACAGAGACAAATGTTGTTAAAGACAATTAGCCCGCTCAAAGAGTCATGGGTGTCTTGTCAGAGGGAGGAGGAGGAGGAGGAGTCCAGTGCCTGCAGGAGCTGCAGTCAGAGTTTATCAGCAAGGGGTTGATGTTAAACTGCTTTAACTATTAAACAAATACTCCAAGATTGTTGTTATTATTGTCCACGGCCACTTGAGTCTATGTTTATGTCTGTTAGCAAAATATATCTTAAACACTTGGGGATTTTAATGAGACTTTGGATGTACATTTACATGTTTTAACAGTTTCAATCAATGATGGCTGCCACAGCTAACTTCATTTTTAAATAAAAACAATGTAAGTCATTTGTACATATATTGAGCTGACATTCAGTCGTTGCATTGCTTCAAACTTTAGTGTTTACCACTTGTCTGTCAGCAAAATATTTCACAAACAACTCGACGCATTTTAAGGAAACTTTCAGAAAAGTAAATCACTGGACGCACGATGGGCACCACGTTCAATCCACTTTAGCCAACTCTAAAATGGAGATAGCCTGGCCAGCATTACAGATACTGACCTAAGATGTGATGTGGTAGTAGCTGAGAGTCATTCACAACAAAAACAGAGACAGTTCACAGTGAAGTTGTTCATGTCTGACCAAAACAGCTTCAACTGACATTTCTCAGGATGATGTTTAGTTTGAAACTCTGGCATGAAAGGCGTCAGACAATGTGAATTACCGTACACAAAGTCAATATTTTTATTATTTTGTATATTAATAGATTAATTTTTGTTTTTTTTTTACAAACATTTATCAAATCCAGGCTTGGAATACGTCTGGAAACACGACACTTCGATGGTAGTTGGAGCTGCTGAGAGAAAAAAAAAAAACACTTACAAACAACTTAAACTCTTGATTTCTTCTAACCAAATCATTTTAAATATGTTCCTATTAGACTAAATGTTAAAATAACTGGATAGAGATGACTATTTTAGAAGTCGGTATTAAATTCTCTTTTTTTCCCACAATAAAACATGAGTACATGATCGCCCGCCTTTCATGGCTGTGGCAGGTAATCTTAGCCTTTCTGTTGAATGTCTACTGTCCACATTATGGAAGCATTTATTAGGTTTAGATTTTTACGAGTGCAGACTAGATTAATAATAATTAACTCTGGTATAAAAAATAAAGCTACAACTTATTTGTTATTCACAAACATTTAAAAAACTGATTTAAAACACTGTTCAAGATCAAGCGCTGTGCTTTTAATTTTTATTTTTTTATACAGTATTTTCTACCTTAAATGCAAACATTTGTCAGTAAGTTAACTGTATTTGCAGACAAATAAAGTTAAATGGTTTAAAAGTAAAATTAATAACTTGCATTTAGATTTTAAAGTCAAAGCTTTAAAAAAATGGCACAGTTTGAAATTATACTAAAATAAATAACTATCACTGTTTAGCCCTTTATCTCTTCTTCATTGTATGCCTATGTTTTAACAGTAGCCCAGAAGGGACAAACTTCCTTTAAACTAGGAGCTTTAATCACTTTTTAAATCCATCGTAACATCTCATATGTACGACGGTGCCACACTAAGAAAAAAAAAAAAGCCATAAAATTACAAGAATAAAGTTTAATAAAGTCTTAATATTATGAGAATAAAATTGTACGAGCCTTTTTGCAGCTCAAGTGTTTTTTGTTTTTTTTCCCCCCCTCAGGAGTCGGATGCACAATGTGACCTGTCAATCAATCCAGTGTGTCAGCAAATGACCAATCCAAAGCTAAATTAATCGTAATATTATCCAAACTCCGACACAATAAAGCAAGTTTACCATTTTAATGTTGAGCATCTTGTTAAGTTATACTTTGGTACTGGTTTTACAAATAAGGAGATAGTTGATCTGTTAGCACATCAGCATCAGATCATCAGTATCAGGACTTTAAACCTGTTTACAGTAAGGTGGTACGCTGTGATGGGCTGCGGCGCAGCTCTGCAGGTAAATAGCGTTTAGCTTCGGATTGCTCATTTGCTGACACGCCTACTGGATTGATTGACAGGTCTCATTGTGGATCCGACTCATGGAAAATAATAAAATAAAATAAATGAGAGCTGTATAAAAAGTCTTGTATGACTTTATTCTCGTAACACTAGGACTTTCTTGTAATTTTATGGCGTTTAATGTTTATTTTTTCTAAGCTCCGTCATACATATGCGTGGAGGGTTTAACACTTTAGTTCATAGCTGCAGGTTTTGCTTCTGTTTGACATTTTGAATCCTCAAAATTTCAAATTCTAAATGGACAATAAGCTCGTCTCCATAGAACATGTGAAATTAATCAAATTCCACAATCACCTTTTTATATAATTGTGATCTGGCCGAACATTTGCAGCCTGTCATTCCCATGCTGTTTCTACTCCTCTGTCAAATGTTCTTCCGTTCCCTGTCAGAGAAAGGCAAGCGTGCCAAAAAAACACCGCAAATACTTTCACCAAATCTGATATTGTCATTTAATTTGTCTGAGCCCTCTTCCAATTTGTTAGCCACAGATGGCTAAGTGATCTAGCTGTGACCCGAGCGGCAGCATCGCCTGATATCGACGAGGCAGATCTCCTCAACCAATCAAACTTTTCTCTCCTTTTTGCCTAAAAGCGGTGGGATCCTGCCAGGAAAACTCGGGAGTAGGAAAAGATTTACAAGAAGGGACGTTGACGCGAGTGAATAATTGGAGCAGGGCTCCAAACCGTCCAGGCGCGCAAATACACACAAACGTGCACGCGCATTAGTCAGCGCAGCATTCCAGCGCTGTTGTTGCCACTGGTCTAATGGCTCTCACATGCCCTGCCTTTGAGCAGCGCACGGGACAACCTGGGCTACCCTCAAGACTTCACAACGCGCTCCGTCTCCATCGGATCGGCGCCCAGATGGAAGAAACGTTCACGCCGAGAGAGGCAAGACAAAAAAAGGGGAGACAGAGGGACATCGAGACTCGAGCCGGCATAAGCAGAGGGAGAGGTGTGCGTGTTTGTGTGTCTGTTTCGCGCTCGTCAACGGTGTTCGCTTTAACAGAAATAGGCGGGTCCCGCCTCCGCCGGCCAGCAAAGCAACTCCAAAACCAAGCCAACTGTCAATCAAACAGCCAAGACGGGGCCAAAACTATGATAGCATCAGAAATAACAGTCTTCACCCATCAGTCTCATTCTCGTGCACACACACATGCACGCACAGAGGAGGTTAAAGTCACAGCACAGTTTGAATAGACTTCCAACATGCAAAACAGCATTAGTGTGTCAGGAGTGTCTTGCTGCTCCGCCTGTCTCTCTGTCATCGCTTTGACAGGCAGGCAGACGAAAAATGTCATGGTTCGCAGGAGAAAGCCCTGCCACTCGCTTTGTGTGTGCGTGCGTGCGCGCTCCGTCTCGAGCGTAGTTAATGCGTGGGTCCATTCCCCTTCTCAGCGCAACAGGCCCAATACACAATGTGTTCTTTTGTTGTCACTTTAAAATGATGCAATAAAGCTGTGCAGTGACAAGGACGGCCCGAGGGCTGCCGCGGTGACAGAACCATTCAGTGCGCACACGTCTGTGTGTGTGTGTGTGCGTGTGTGCATGTGTGTGTGTAGAGAGAGGAGACAAGAGCATTGAAGAGGGGTTATTGCCACGAGACAGATTGCAAGTGTCGTTTTCCATTACAGCAGCCTGAGCCTGCTGTGTACGACATGCACACACGTGCACACACACCTTGGCCGACTTTAACGCGATGCTTTTGACAAGGAAAGCTGTGCGTGCATTTAAAACGCTGAGCTAACCCTCGACCGGTTAACCCCCTCGTGTCTTTGCAGCTGACGACTTAACGGCTTGTCAAGGTTTAAAGTTAGAGGCCCAGCGGTCGTCGTAGGAATGCATATCGCCCGCCGTCCTTCACACCAGACTTTTAAACTGAGATTTGAAGAAATTAGAGAGTTGAAGTTGTTTTGGTCAAACCTTGAATGTAACGCGGCGCCCGAAGTCCGTCTATATTGAACATGTTGCACGTTTCAGTCCAACATCTGTAAAACTTGCTCAGTGTTTCCATTTGACTTTGCCGTCTTGATCCAGTCGGGGCCAAGATGGGGCAGAGGTTGGGCAGTCGGGTCCCAGGTTTGATCCCCAGTTGTTCCACATCGTGTGGTGTCTCTGAGCAGCACACCCTATCCCCAATTGTTCCTTGGGTGCTTTCAGTAGCTGCCCACTGCTCCACATGGGGGTGGATGGGTTAAATGCAGAGAGCCAATTTCACCATAGTATGGAAACATACAATGATGACAACACATAACACATTATTATTATTATTATTATTATTATTATTATTATTTTATTGTGGACTGTCAGATTGATCTTTGACTCTTTACAAAGCATATAAAAATGTCTAAAAACTAACTTCCAGTCAGAATAATTTGTTTCCACCTGTCGGCAGCAACACGGCAGAATAAACTTGTCAGAGCAGCGTTTAGTTTTAACAGTGTTGCCTATTGTTGCTTGTGAGTCTCTTCTATCTATTCAAATGTCTCATGAGGCTGTGTTTGTTAAGCAGGTAATTAGCAGGCAGTATTTGGTGGTTATCTGCACCGCAGCTGACACCTGAGCCTATAAAGTACGAGGCAGTAAAATAAAAATGGGTTCTGTTTTCGGTCCCATAACTTGTCCCTAATAAGGTGCTGTGGCAGTGGCTATCAAGGCCCGAGCAGGATTAGTCCACAGCGGATTCAAATGCCTCGATGCTATCAAACACCACTTAATGATAATGGAGGTCACAGAGGCAATTGGGAAAACAGTGTGTCTGTGTGTGTGTGTGTGTGTGTGAAAGGAGTGTTTCTCTGTCTCCCGTAAAAATAAAAACATTAAGATAGCATCGCTAATTTCACCAGCTTGGCACAAAATAAATAATAAATAAAACAGAAAAGAGGGGAGGGACATGGGGGGGGGGGGGGTGATCAAAAAGCAAAAAAACAAGGAAAGTTTTCCGTTGACTTTCTCAAATGTCGCTCCAGATTTTGCCCTTCATCGTTCTTTTGCAATGTCGCGCCCTCTCCGCTGCTATTTCTGACTGCCAGTGTGTGGATCTGGCTCGCTGAGATTCCATGCCAGTGTAAAAATTGGCTGAGGTTTTGGTTCAAATCAAATTGGACATAAGCACCCACAACACCATCTGTTAGGGAAAGGCAGCGGAGTGAAGGGCAGAACTCTGCATTCAGATAAATGGATTTTCAATTTATTAAACTGTTGACTGACACCCTTGTAAATGTTCGCTTTGTGTGTTGCGGCCTATTCTTAGAGCGACGGATCTCATGGACACATGTTGCTTTACATCTGCACAATCCCTAATATTAGGGTGGAAAAAATACATCTGCTGCTCCGCGATACTTAAATCTCTTTTTAATGCATTTTGTTTTTACGGCGCCGTCACCTTAACGAGGTGGGGAGGGGCGGACAGGAAAGAAGTCAAATAAAACCTTTTTTATTCCTCCAGATACACTTCAGGTGTTTTGGCAAGTGATTTTATGTGTGAATGTCGGCAGTTTTCTGCTAACAGGTGTGTCGCCCACCCTCTTCCTTTAAACGTGTTTGGAACACGACTGTGATCGTCGCCGTTCTTTCAGGGAGGGACCATATGTCCTCCCGTCGCGTCACCCCACTAAAAAAATAAATAAATAAAAAATTGAGGTGACTAACTCAGAACTCGACGCTGCTCGCTGTGAGAACGTGTCAGAGTTTTATTTTTATTCCTCTATGAGCCTGGAGGTCCGGGTGTTTGTACCTTTTCGTTAAAGAAAGAAAAACAAATCACTGAAATAACTTTAAATTAATAAAAAATACTACGTATTTAATATACAGTTATCAGTTGTTGCTTTTTAATCTCAGGCCTCTGTAATCTGTTTATTCAAAGGGTAGTCACAGGGCTGACTGGTATCATGGTGTGCAACACACTGAACATGGACAGTTGTCTCAGGAACTTAGAAGCACGTTCAAGGTAAAGACTATGAGATCATCTCCAAGCAGCCTGATGTTCCTCTGACTGCAGCCGCACAGATTATTCTGGACTTTAAGGTCCACAGGACGGGAGACGACCTCCCTGGATGTGTCCACAAGAGGACAACTGAGGGGGCATAGGAACTGTAAGCAAAGAGCTCAGATTAGAGGTGAACTCCAAGGTCAAGGGTCATCGGTGTCCGATCACACCACTGATGGACTTAATGGACCACTGAGAACATCAAGTCATAAAAAACGAGACTAGAATTTATTAAACTGAATGATGAGAAGACAAAACATCTGGGAGAATGTCTTTTGGACAGAAGAGACAAAACTGGAGTGTTTTGGCAACAAATCCCATCAGCTCTGTGTCGACAGATCCACAACTGAAACGGAACAGAACCTTGTACCTGCAGTGGACCATGGAGGAGGCTCGGTTCTGTTCTGGGTCTGACACAGGGTACAATGTGGACACCTGGAGCCAGATGTTCTCTTTCAGTCACAGCTCATGGGTCCTCCAACAGGACAGTGACCCAAAACACAAACAGCTAAATCCTGTTGAACATCTGTGGAGGAATTGGAACACCCAGAGAAAGAACATGTGGACAGGTGGACCAGAACACCTATGTGCAGGTGGACCAGAACACCTGTAGACAAGTAGACCAGAACACCTGTGGACAAGTGGACCAGAACACATGTGGACAGGTAGACCAGAACACCTGTGGACAGGTGGACCAGAACACCTGTGGACAGGTGGACCAGAACACCTGTGGACAGGTGGACCAGAACACCTGTGGACAGGTGCAGAAGTGTCAGGGAGAGTCACAAACCACTCGTTTGCCTCAGAAGGCGTCTAACTGTTTAATCAGGGGTTTCAGTTTCACTCATTTGTTTTTTTAAATAATTCTGTTTAAAATAATAAAAAGCAGCAACTGATTTTCAGTAAATCTTTGTTTCTCAGATCTTATTTCAGGACCTTTGAGGGGTTTGTTTTCTTTCTCTAAAGGGTAAAAACTGATTCATCCACGTCTGCAGGCGTTTCGTTTTCACAGCAAGAATTCTCGTCTGGACCGAGGGTCCAATCAGGTCGGGGTCCTCCCCAGGGAGGCAGCGGTGGTGACAGGAACTCTGGGAAAGGTCTGGGCCTGGGACCTACAGTTCAGGAAGTGGTTTGGGTGACTTTATTGCACTTTCTGCTAAATGTGAAGAAAATCCTGCAGTCCTTTAAAATCAGAACCATTTCTTGCAAAACAGAAGTAAAACTGGATGATTTGGTCCTACAGGCTCCTTTTCACCTCTCCCTCCTCCTCGTTTGGTTCATGTGTTGATTCTCACCTCCAGTCCTGCCATTTGGCTCCTGCAGAACCTTTGCAGGTGATGAACGTTCATCCTTGAAGTTGAACAGAACCGGATGCACGACTAAATGTTCTGTTTCCTTGTAGCTACTGAGGAGTCTGTGGAAAAGCAGAAATTGATGATTCGTGCTGAAGGTGGCATGACCTGTGGAGTGAGGAGAGGACATTGATCAGAGACAGGGACAACCCCTAACCCAATAAACACATCCACAAACCTAATCCAGGACATCCTGATGCATGCTCAATAATCCAGGGAGACAAATCTAAAAAAGTTAAGTCTGGTCCTCTGGACTGAAGAAGTCTTTTGTACGAAAAACGAAACGTTTCTAGAATTTGTTTTGTTTTTTGAATGTCCAGAGGACCAGACTTAACTTTTTCAGACTAATCCAGGACACCTTTCCCTAAACCCAACCCTCTGATCTCTGACCCTAAACCAAACCCAACTCTTACTCTAAACATAACCCAGGACTCCTTGACCCAACCCCCTGACCTTTGACCTTAAGTTTAACTGCCAACACTGACCATAAAACCCCTGACCATGACCTCTGACACTGGACTGGGAGACAAGAACCCTGGGCCCTTCATTTTACAGAATACTCGCCCTCCTCAAAGTCCTCAGTAGAGTGAGCTCACAGCTAGAGGCCTGGGTGGGGAGATAGGGATGGTGCAGGTGGAGCTGGCGCAGTGATGGACTGTGCATGTATTCTGTGTCACCTTCGTCTAACCCTAACCCTAAGCAGACATTGTGTCACCTGATCTAGTGAGAAGGACAATCTCATGTTGCTCGACTTAATTTGAACAGAAATGGTAGGAAACACCCTGAACATCCCATGGAGCACCATTAGATCTAGTATTAGATTAGAAGTCTAGCATTACTTGACGGTTTGCATATCACCCGTTGCCTTTAATGCCAGACCTTGTCCTTTAATAATGGTGATTGACAAGCAGCTATCAAACCTTGAAACTGACATTATTCACCATCTCTGTTTTTGCTCAAAGTAAGTTCAAAGATGAAACACCTCACCAAAAATTAAGTCATAACTGTAAATCCGACAGAATAATTTTTGTGTCGCCATGGTTGATTACCTCTGGTGGCCATTTTTTATTGATCTCCAAAAGGTAATCTCTGTAGATTCACAAACCATGATCACCCTCTGAAGGCTTCACTAAAATCCATCAAATGGGACGTGAGGCGTTTTGTAAATGGAGAAGAATGACACCATCAGTTGATGCCAAGGTTTTAGGCAGCGATGTTGTGAAATGGGAGGCCCAGAGTATGTGTGTGTGTGTGTGTGTGTGTGGGGGGGGGGGGGCCAAACGCTACTACCACAC
>JARVGV010000694.1:4168814-4180285 GCA_031762435.1 Hypsolebias longignatus
CCCCCCCCCCCCCCCCCCTTTCACACCACAAACTTTTTTTAAAAAGCCCGTTTCTAAGAAGCACTCAGACTCTCTGCAGTCGATGAAAAAGAAGAACATGTTTTTTTAATTGTCATTATAGATTTCTATGTAATGATTATCACCATGTACAATGTGAAGGTTTCCTTTTTTTTAAATCCTATATTTCTTTGAGAATCAGTTTTTCTGTGAACAAATAGCCCCCCACCCCCTAGTTTAAGTTGGGGCCCCCTCATCAGGACACAGAACATCTCCACACAAACAAATCTAATGCTGTTCTGCTTCAAACCCGGTTTGTACCTTTTCATAAAAAATAAAAAAAACAAAAGTCACTGAAATACAATTAATGGAAAATATTTAAATCAACTTTGAATTTTAGTTCTCCTGAAACGTTTTAAACTTCAACAAAAAGGAAGTCACTGATCTGAGCACAGGGACAGGTTGAACTCAGGTGTGTCTGTGTCAGGTAGTCACAGGGCTGTTTGGTGTCATGGAGTGTAACACACTGAACATGGACCACAGGAAGCTGAAGACACTGTCTCTGCAACTTAGAAAGGACATGACTGACACGTTGAAGGTAAAAGGACTAGAAGATCAACTCCAAGCACAGATCAAGGAGTTTAAGGTCCACAGGGCAGGAGACAAACTCCCTGGACGTGTCCGCAAGAGGACAACTGATGACAAATTCCAGACAGATAACAGGAACTGTAAGGAAAGAGTGAACTCTAAGGTCAAAGGTCATCAGTCCGTTTGAGACAAAGTGGACTTAATGAAAGATGACCAAGGAGGACACCAAATCTTCAAACTGGAATTTATTAAACTGAAATACTGGGAGGAAGAGACTTCTGGAAAAATGTCCTTTGGACAGAAGAGACCAAACTGGAGCTTCTTGACAAGAAGTCCCATCAGCTGTGTGTCCAGACCCAAAACTGAAACTGAACATTGTACCTGCCATGAAGGAGGCTCGGTTCTGTTCTCATCTGGGTCAGAGTGTTCTGAATCTGTTGGGGATACAATGAAGTCTCCAGACTATCAAGGCATTCTGGAGACAGATGTTCTGCCCAGTGTCAGAAAGCTTGACCTCAGTCACAGCTCATGGGTCCTCCAACAGGACAATGACCCAAAACACAGCTGACAACACAGACCGGGTCAGAACCAAACACTGGACTGTTCAGAAGAGGCCTTCTGTTGAACATCTGTGCAAGGAGTAGAAACATCTGGAGAAAGAACCCTTCAAACATCAGACAGCTGGTGCAGACTGTTCATGATGCGCGGGTGTGCACCTGTGGACAGGTGCAGGAATCTCAGAGTTACAGCAGTCACTTATATTGAAGGTGTTTTTTTTTTTTTGTCAGAACCAGGTTCTTTATTTTATTAAAGTCATTCTGTTGAATCAAAATTCAAAAACAACGCTTTAATTTTTTTAATCATTATTTTCATTGTTTTATTTCAGTGACCTTTGCGTTTCTCTCTTCAACAAAAAAATTACATGTCATAATCTGATGAAATGAACGTGGAGATGTTCCACTGTGTTCTGATGGTGGGAGGTGGGGGGGAATGTTTACCTACTTCAGGAGCCCTTTGCTTTGTTTTAGCTTCATGCTACGCTGCAGGAGCTTCTCTTCAGGTGTGACGTCAGGTAGCGACCCCCACAATCTTTCTGGCTACAAACGTTGGCTACGCGCTGCGTAAAAAAGGAGCTTCTGGGTCTTAACCGTGCTGTAACGTCGCCCACCTGCGATCATTTCTCAAACCTGATGCTGGAGAGACGCGTGGGGCGTCAAGGCATCAATCATTCCTGCTGGTAAGGTCTGTCCCCACACTGAGACAATGAAAAGGATTTTATTTAAGACAATCACGAGGAGTTCAAAACAAAGTCATTATTACAAGTTAAACTAAAAGTATCCTACCATCTCAACTTGAAAAATCAAGAAAGATAATTATGTAAATATAACATAGAGTTATAGATTTATATTTTGTTCATAACACAGTGTAATATAAGTTGTATATTTCTTTTTTCTTCTCCCTACTGTCTCTTTTATTGATGTTTCCATGCCACAGAAACGCAGGAGTCGCAGAACTCACACAAAAAAATAATGAAGATAAAAACAGGCAAAAAAAAAAAAAAAAAGATATCTGTGGGCTGCCACCACCATCTGTTCTAAGTTCACTTTTTTTCAGTATTACTGCCAGACGAGGCTCTAATAAAGACAGCAATGTGTTCAGTACAACCCGTGCACGTCTGGATTTTTTCACACACATTCACACAAAAATCAGCACTGTTGCAACTTTTAATCCCTGCAATCATGGCTCAGCCTTAAATATCTGACCAATCAGCTTCTCCGCTCTGGTTCACTTCCTGAAAGTTATAAACGTGGCCGCCGTCACATGGAAACTGCTGGGCCGTGCACATGGAACGGCTTTGTTTGGTTTGTATCAGTGTGACCACAAAGTCCTTAAAATCCGATGTTTTTAATCACACATTTTAAATCACGACATTTAAATGAAATGTGAGCTAAATGTTGGAAGGACTGACGTTTAAAAGACACAAACTAATCATTACGCTGGTGACGAATGTTCAAAACAAAAAACCTGGACTTTATTTGTAACTGAAGATGTTTCGCTTCTCAATTCAAAGAACAGTGTGTGGTTAAAGTTATTCATTCAACTTTATTCATGCACGTTAATCCCATTGAGCCTCGGGGACTCATTCACAAGAGAGAACTGGAGTTTTAAAGCTGAACTAAGCTAGATACATGTGCAGATTGCCCTGTCAATCCTCACACAAGAAGTAGGGTTTCTTATCGCAATATTATTGGAACAGTATCGGTATCTGCCGATATTAGCAATAAAGTCAAAAATCGGACATCAGCCATTCCATCAAAATAACTCAGATAAAATATTTGTTTTAAGTTATTTTTTAATTTAAGAAACTGCCAAGTTTATCTATTAATGCACTACTACTTATGTGCGTTTCACCTGTGAACAGGTTGAATTTGTGAAAATGTACAAATTTGCACTGTTGGAGTGTTATTGTGTTAGAGAGTAAATGTCATGAATAAATTTGACATTAAACTTAATCCATATTGACGTGTTGCATCATTTTCAGCTGTTTTTGACATCTGCATTTAATGAACAGGTCAAATTGACAAAGATCATGCAGAATAATGTAGTAGTTTAATTCCACAGCAGAGAACGCTTTGAAGTCTCTGTAAGTGCCTTAGGTCTAGGACAAACAATATCTGTATCGGCATCGGTTAATGGATAAATAAGTTTTAACATTTCGGCCAAAAAGCCAATATCGTGCATCCCTAGTTCGTACACCTTTAAACAGAGGACGTCTCAGATTTCAAACTTCCAAAACTTATAATGCAGCTTCTTCAAACTAACAAAGACCCTAACGAACCACTATTGTGAGGGTTGATAGGGCAATCTGCACATGTATCAGCTTCATAACTTGAACCCCACTCTCTGTACTTTGAATTCCTCGGATGAGAAGCGAAACATCTTCTGTTACAAATAAAGTCCAGCTGTTTTTGTCTTGAACTTTTTGGAATTTGTAATTATTATTAACATACGAACAGATGTGTCTGCACTTGGAATATTTTCTATTTGTTGTAAATTTTGGATTAAAAAGCAGTTCAGTCATCTTAATAATGTCATATTAATTATGCTGAGACCGCATCTTTGCCCCTCCAATCAGAGGGCCAGCTGTGAGAAGAACCTCGGCCCGTTATCAACCTGATAACCTAATTAAGCTGAAGAGAGGACGACAGGAGGGGGATAAATCTGTTTTTGCACAAGCTACTAAAATAAATGCAATAAAATCCCGTCTCTGTCGCGGTGTTCAAAAAGCAAATGTTTAATTGATGTTTGCTGCCGGTTACTGGGGATGTTGGCGTCTCCACTTTAAGGGTTAAAAACACCGAACCCCACTCAGCGCGCCCATTAAAACACCGTCGCCCATCTGTGTCCATATGTTCCACAATCAACCCCCACAACTCCCCGCGCATAAAAACTAGCTAAATGCACTCCGAGGAGATGATTTTATGTGCTTTGTTAATTACCATAACTACACACACACACACTCGGAGAGAAAATCCTTTTTGATGCAATAAAGATGCAAGACGGGGGCAGGTTCTCCGACGGAAAGTGAAGGACTCGCTCGTTCTCGGGGCTTCGTGAATTTTTCAGAGGCGGCCGGGAGGTAAAAACCTGAGTAAAGATTTGTGTGCAGAACAGAGAAAGGAGTTTTTTATTTTATTGTCAGCAGAATGACACACACACACAAACACACACACACACACACACACACACACACACACACCCCGAGGTGGACTCCAGGAGATAACTCAGCTTAAATCCAGTTTGTTTCCTCAGCAATAGCTAAACTGTCCCAATAAGCACTAATTTCCATCTAAATCTATTTTTCTGAGCAGATTTTAAACATAATTTAAACTTCTTTTTTTTTTCCAGTTGAGACCTGTGTCCCTGGCCCGGCTCACACGCCCCCCCCCCCCCCCCCAAACGTGGGTGTTTGGAAACTGAGTGAAAACGTTGTCACATTAATGATTTAAAGTCGGTAATAGGATGTGCTGTGACGCTGAGCCGCCAGCTAAACTGAGTTTAAGGCTCCGGCGTTAATGTATTCATGAGGAGGAGGATTAGAGAGACGAGAGCAGCAGCCGGGGCCAACAGGCCGGCGACGAATTTTAGACGCCCAAGTTAAACGCTCAAATTATCTAAATGGTCTTAGAATCACCTTCAGTTCTTCCTTTAGTCATAAAACTCATGATCTGAGTTAAAAAAAAAAAAAAAAAGTTGCAACAATTCGAGCAACACTTCCCTAAAAGCAGACCGATCCGGTTCAGAGCAGACACTGGCTGCACGCGGAGTCGCAAAAACATTTCCAATAAATTCATTCTCGCCTGAAACGCAGACGCTAACCCCCGACGTGTTTCATCTGCGAGCGGCGTCTCCGCGCTCTTTCATCTTTGACTGTGGCAGCTCGGCTAATCCTCGCTCCGAACGAACTGCAGCATCACCGAACCCCACAGAGGTACTCGCCCAAGTGCCGAAACAAAAACAAACAACAAGGTTTCAGCAGCTGTTCCTAACTCACATTTCATCCGCCGGTTCTTCTGTTTTATGACATCGAAGGAACAGAAAGCCTAAACTGCAGAGATGGTTTTAATGTTTTGGTCAATAAGGCCACTTTTAACCTTGAAATAAATGTTTCCACTCATTTTACCAAACAGATCCTCAACTTCAACAAGCAGAAGTGAGGAAATTAAAATGTTTCATCAGACAGCGACGCCTTCAGCTCGGATTCAGCTTCTGTTCCTGTACGTTTAGCTGATACTCCTTCATTTGGCCATGTGTCCCAGCAGAGACAGATGCTGAGTCAGCGTTCAGTTCTTTAGGTTAGAATTTCCTTCACGCTTTATTTTATTTATTTATTTATTTATTATTATTATTTTTTTACAATCCAACTACTTGGTGCCATTTTAGCCGTTCGTATCAAACTCTTCGGCTCATTCAGGAGTATGATTTTTTTAATTTGGTATTTCTATAGTTTTCAAATCATTTAATTTACTAAAGTTTCCTTATCAGAATATTTTCACATCTCTTCAGTTCCTCGCCAACATTGTTCTGCTTCAGTGTGCACAAGTTAGTTTTTAGCTACTATTTTGCTGATTGTAGATTTTAGGCACAGTTTTGCAGACATTCAGCTGAAAGTCCTCATGTTGGTGTAGTCTTAAAAAATATGTTGTAAATGCTAATATTTATTAATAGTTTATCTAAGCTCATTAATAACTTATTCTCAATAGGTTGTTGCAGCTTCATTTTATCTTAGCCAATAAATCTGATTCCACGATTTAGATGATTTTAGCTTTCAGCTACTGTTTCCAATTTCAGCTTGTAGCTGTGGTTTAGCCAATTTAAGTTCTTAGCTAAAGAAAATTTTTAACTTTGATGGATGTTTACTTAGATTAAACTTTTACCTAATGTTTGGCTAATTGTAGCGTTCAGCTATTATTTTAAATTTCAGCTTTTAGCTGTATTTAGCTAATTTAAGTTCTTAGCTACAGACACTTTTTAACTTTCAGGGATGATTAACCTAAATTCAACTTTTACCTAATGTTTAGTAAATTGAAGCTTTCAGCTACTGTTTTAAATTTCAGTTTGTAGCTGTATTTAGCTCATTTAAGTTCTTAGATACAGATAATTTTAACTTTCAGGGATGATTTACTTAAATGTTTACCTACTGTTAAGCCAATTTTTGCTTTTAGCTATAAGCTTGTCCAGTTTTAGCTTTCAGCTATGGATTTGTTAATTGTAGCTTTTTAGCTACACTTTTGCTCATTTTAGTTTAGCACCAGCTATAATTTCAGCTTCTCAAACAGTTATCCAGGACTATTTTTAATGTTTATTTTCTTACTTTTGAACTTCGTGGTTGAACATTCTTGTCCGTTTTCGGACTTTTCACCTCAAGCCGACTCTTTACGGCAGAACCACGGTCATTTCTTACAAAGCTTGTGCACGGTCGGCTGACGTGACGACGATCAAACGTTTCTCGGGTCCGACGGTTCATTCATTCAACCTTTATTTAGGCAGGTTAATCCCACTGAGCCTCGAGGACTCATTTACAAGAGAAACCTGACGGTGAAAGGACGGGAAGCGATCTGGCGTGCAGGTGTTGGCGTGCAGGTGGGCCACGGGCTGCGGCGCTTCACACGAAACTTGAAAACACGTCGCAACTCAGCGAGCACTTTAACGTCATCCCATGAATATCGTTTTGGGTTTTTAAACTCTGGAGAAAAAAACGAGAACCCTGTCAAACTGTTATTTTCTCTCCCGTCAACACCCTGATGCACACATGCAAATATTATGCTAATGGCATGCTAATTGGTGGCGTAGCTGCAAAGCAGCCCTGCTGTTCAAATGACTGGTGAGAAAATAGGTGGGGTCAGTCGCAAGCTGGAGAAACAGCTCCAACACAAATAAACAAAACCCTCGGGGATTAACAGAACAAGGGTCAGCGATAAACGGAGAGGGGGGAGGGGGGTGAAGGGTGAGGACGCAGGGATTATTATACAGCAGGAGGTAAACAACAATCAAACGCCGACAGAATGTCCAACAAAGTTTCAGGAACCTTTTGAGGCTTTTATTTTGTAATAATCTAACAACACAATCTTAACGTTTGATGAATGAACAGACATCTTAAAAGGGCCGTGCAGGTGAGAAAATAAAAACAGACTGTGAAGTAAGTCTCAAACAAACAAGACGCAGCAGAAACAGCTGATCGTCACGTCAACGTTTCATCAAACCCAAGAGAAATTATTCATCAAAGTTTGCTGCCTCGGTGGCTCCAGAATAGATTCTTGAAAGGAACAGAAGCTCATCCAATATAAAAATAAATACAAACAAGACTGAGGCAGCAAACTCTATGAGCAATAATCATTTTCCAGATTTTTGATCTCGACTGCAGGAGGATAAATTACAAACTTCACTTCGACCAGTGGAGACGACAGTCTGACAACAGACATCTACAGAAGACCAACAAACTAAAACTAAAAAAATAATTTAATGATGTATGAACTGTTTAAGTGTCACGTGCAGGAATTAGACTTTTTTGTAAAGTGTGAGCCAGAAAAAAAAGGTAAAATCTTCTAAATAATCATTCAGTTTCAACCGACTGTGTAAAACCATTAAACAGAGTCAGTTGTAGAAAATCAAACATTTTTGTGACTCATTTAAAATTATGATTTTTCTGCTGTGAGCTCTGAGCTCCAGACTAGACCAGCATCTGAAACTTTTGAGACCAAGGACCCATTTCTGCCCCGTCACTCGTTAAATAAAAAAAGAGCCCAGAGCCACGAAACCTGCTACAGCTGGGATGATCAACTGGTGGCCCATGGGCCACTTTGAGTTGGTTGGAGGGAGTTTTTCTGACCAGTGGGGGGTGACATTTTAAAAGTAGTAATCAAAAATGAATTTAAACAAACAGTATAAAGTAGTCCCTTGCTACTTTGCTGTTCATTTATCGTGGACTCGCACTGTCGCAGTTTTTCAAAATAAGACTGCACAATTGGCTGATTGATGATGGGCCGCAAGAGCAGCATGTAATTTTTATTTTAAATAAACGTCTTATTATTTAGCACCTGTGTGCAGCTCTCAGCTGCAGGAGAAGCTTCCTCCTGCAGTGTGCAGATGAGAAGTGGGCGTGGCCTAAAGCGCTCACAGAGAGCAGCTGTGGTCTTTTAGAGCGTTTAGAGTTTAGAAACATTGTTTAGAATATTACAAGTGTGTGGGAAGGATATAAAACAACTATACTGTTTATACACCTATAAATACTAATATAAACTACTACTAACTATCTGTACTACTATTCCTACTTGGTGGATTTTCACTAAGGGCTTCAGGGTACGGATCCCCTACGATAAACCAGGGACTACCTGTACTGTATTCATATTTTTTACAAGCAAAACAATAGTGTCACTCAAACATCTGCAGGAAATTGACAATAAACAGCCAAACAAGACTTTTCTGTCGTGGGTATGAAATCCAGAAAAAATTAAATGTCCTGTAAGTATTGGTCAAAGTTTCATCGAGCTGCAGACGAGGGACTAAAGAACCGCATGTGGCCCCAGAGCCACAGGTTGCAGACCCCTGGACTAGATGGACTCACTAGTTTAGTTAAAATCCCGTCATCATCAGCGAGAAAACATTCTGCAGATTTTAAAGAACACGGAGGAACAAACCAATAATCTGAATGTGTGTCCTGTCAAGAACACGGATTCTGTTCAAAACGTTTGCTTCCAAAAGATCTAATGAAGCGGTCCTGCAGGAAACGATACTGAACATGTAAAATATGTTTAAAACGTCAGCTCTTCCAGCTGACGTCAACCTGGAGCCGTTTCCACGGTTACTCTGTAGCATAGACGGCCTCTGCTTTTTATTTTCTTTGTTATAACGGCGAACTGACGGTGTGTGTGTGCGCGTGCGTGTGTAACGTGATGCGTTCAGCTGGTGACATTAACCCCCACAGGTGGGCTTCATTAAGTGTAATGCTCTTGACCCGGTGAAACCACAGTAAAATGTTTCATCGTTTAACTTATGGCTTCATTATGGAAATTCATCCACTTATACGGTGTTTTACTGTCTTCCTGTTCTCACACACACTCACATACACACGCATACACACAGTTCTGCAGTTCTCTGATTCAGAAACACAGAATCACAAATATTTGTACTTTACTTTGTCACTGTTTCTGTAAATGTCGCCAACACATTGCAACATTAAAGGCCTAGACTTTCTTGAAGGAACGCCCATCACCCACCTCCTTGATGACCAAAGTTTTAAACCCAGTGGTCACGTGATCTATTAGCACTTGGAATATGCAACAGGGATGACTTTCAGCTACTACCACACATCTATAAAAATAACTTTTTGTCATTGCTGATGCTGATTAATTGTGGAAGCCATTACGAGTTGCAGATGTACATCCAATCACTTTGTGAGAGTTTCATTTAAATCAGGTCCCAAGTTCATGAGGTACGTTGCTAACAGACACATGCGCGTTGGGTAACAAATTATTACAGATGATAACATTCAACTGTATGTGTGGATAAAATTTTGATAACAGTTCAAAGAGAAGGAAATTACTTGTTGGATTTTTCTACCTGGATTTCTGAGCATGAATTAAGATATTGATTTAATAAAGTCTGCATTTTGCAGGCCACATTTTAATTAAAAAAAATTGATTCCTTAAAAAAAAATAAATAAATAAATAAAAAAAAAAAAGGCTTTAGTTTTTGTTTTAAAACTTTGGATAGAAAATAGCTTCTTGTTTTAATTTGCTTCACTGTGTGTTTCAAACAGCCGTAACATTAAATTATTTAAAGGGAGGAGACAAAGACATTTAAAAAGGCGATCCATTAGGAGTATTACTCGGCCCACTACAGATTTAGCCAAATATTTAACTCTGGTGTCAGGAACCAAAAGTTGCTCCAATCACTAATATTTGGTTTGAAATATAAAGTACAGTTTAGAGTTTATTTTAAGCTCTAGTTTAACAAGCTACAACAAGATTTTTTTTTCTTTTTTATGTTAGTCAATTATTACGCATTTCATTAAAAAGTGCTGTGTGAACTTCTCACATTTAGTGCACCTAAATAAAAGTTTACTTTCATGTCAAATTAGTTGTCAAAGTGATTGACAGGAGTAAAACAGACATTCCATCACTTAATCTTCAAATCTAAAGCAAGAGTTTAAAAGTTAGTCGGTTAAACAAATTAAACACAAAGGTTTGGGAAAAGTATCAACTTTCATTAAGTCTGTTTTCTTTGAGGAATTTCCATCCAAACCCCACAACACGTAATTGTTTGGAGCATTGAGAGTTGTGAAGATGACTAAATAAATAAAGCCCCCTATAGTTGTGTGTATTCTTGCTGCAGGCCTCGAGCTCCTCTGGTCCTTCCTGGTTGTGGTGTAATGTGTAAAGGCTTAGTGGGGGCTGGCAGCAGCAACGCTGTTTGGAGACCGTCAGTGTCCGTTCCATGCCAACCAGCCACTAAACAACCAAAAAGATCTTCCTTCTCTCTACAAAACAACCCCTCTGGAGCCCAAATGGTTGCCAGTTTCTCAGAAAGCCCACTGCTGACCCCTTCAGGCCAGGAAACTGTCGCCCAGCCAAGGAGCCAGAGACCCCCAGGGACCCCGACACTGAGACGGCCCCGTCAGCTTCTCGCTCCGCCCCGGGATATGAGGGTGGAGAGCGTTCAAGTTTGCATTTTTAATTTGACCGCCTCGTCACTTCTCTTTGCTCCAAGATTAAAAAGCCCACTTTTTCCCGCTCTCTTTGGTACTTTATGACGAGGACGCCTCCTCCAAACAGCCGGGAGCTCAAGACGCCACGAGCCTCACAGCGGACAGCCATGACAGCTGACTTTGAATCAGAGCTGAGATCAAGTTAGTTCTGTTTTTTTTTTTTTTTTTTCTTCTCCTCAGAAAGGTTAAATAAAGTTGTGTAGAAAAAAAAAAAAGGCCAAGCATTCTTTTAAAGAATGCATATTACAATTACACGTTACAGTTTTTAGACGATTGAGGACGTTTTGGGTACAAATCAAGAACGATGGAACCACAGGACGGCAGAAATCACAGTTGAAGATGTGAAAAAAAAGTGAAACACTGGATGGATTTAAAGTTTCAGACAGATGTTTCCAGGACAGAGGTGTCCTGATGGCGTCAGACGAGCTGTTAATGTCCTGTCACTTCAGTCCCTCTGTAATGGCCCTGGCTCTGCTCACTAGTCTGCATGTAGCGGATATAGCACAGATTAATCCCGATGTTCCCAGGGATTACACCCACTCTGATCTGCATTATGGCTAGATTTAGAGCCATAACTCTTGAAGATGGGGGGGGGGCGGCGCTTGTTAAAAAGGCTTGT
>JARVGV010000694.1:4228767-4240079 GCA_031762435.1 Hypsolebias longignatus
GTCTCACTTGTGGAGGCTTGTTCCAGGTTCCAGCTGCAGTGTGGGATCCTCTGCACTCCTGTGCATGAAGGACAGACATTTAAGTTTAAAGTTTTTGTCTGTCCATTGTGCCATAAGACTAATCATGCTAAAGAGGCTAACATGACGTCCAAATGTCTGTGGTAAAACTCAACCAACAAGTCGTGCTATCGGCTATTAGCTTCTCAACGTCGGAAAAATTTATCCGACTGCGGAAGATGTAGTGAAGCTCAATGTAGTCCAGAAATCTTTGGAATCCAACATCCTCACCAACGAAAAATAAAACTTCAACACCGCCGACATTTTGAGTTTGGGTATGGCACACATGACGTCACTGCATTGTGCTGTCGCTGCAGGCAAAAACAGTGTCTTTTATATCGGCGAGTTATTTTAATGGAATGGCCGATGTCCAATATTGAAATTTAACGTTAATATCGGCCGATACGGATACCATGCCGATAATATCGTGCATCATAGCCTAAACTAATTCAAAATCCTTGGTGTGTAGATTCATTTTGTATTGTTTTTTTCCAGCGATTTCACACAAATAATCTGTAAACTGTTAACTATATTGAAAATATAATGATGAATACAGTATGTGCTTTGTTTGGGAGCAATCAATGGTGTGATTTACCATATTTTCAAAAAAATGTGTTATGAATACGGGGAAAAAAATCTATGTTGCTTTGGCATATAAGTCGCAGTAGTGACCAAAAAACTGATTTAAACGCCAGAAAATACGGTACTTAAACTAATTGTATTAGGTGAACTATCCCTGGCCCAGCAAGGGAGATGTGATAATCCCCAGCCCCTCCCTTTTTCACAACCTGATGACAGACCTCAGCAGAACCTACACGCCCTGCACCTAGTGGAGGGCGACCACTCACCATGATAGGAAACCAATATGTAGGCTAGACAGGCTATATGTAATGATGTGTTTTATTTTTTTGGGGGGAGACGGAACTGGGCGCTTGTGCTGCTCTTCATGAGATGCTGCCCTGGGCAGCTGCCTAGCCAATATCAGACACTGCTACTGCTTCTAACCTTCATCTTGAGATCCTGTCCATGAATACCAAAACAGGATTGAAGACAAAGGACAGGCCTGGTGGAGTCCAACTCAAACAGCAAATAAGCTCAACACAGAATCTTGAGACTAGCTAGTCCTTAAAAATGACCCAGTCAACCCATTTGTTGAATTTGATGTGAGACAGCAAAATGTCAAAAACGGGAGCCAAAACATGATCTTACATTAGCATTAGCTCAACATCAGGGGCTCATTATTACTAAGAAACAAGATCTAAACTGAATCACTTTCTTTTAGCAGCTTTAACTGAGCCAAACAGTAAGCAGTGATGAGAATGTAAGGAGATAAGGTGTGTGTAAGCATCATTGTGTGCATCAGTTGGAGGTACAGGCAATCTGCAGTGAGCTGAGAGCAGACAAGCTGCGCACAATTAACAGAAACATAAATACCTCACCGTGCTTAAGCAAGCCATTAATCAGATATAAATAGAGTGAAGGAGCCCTTTGTGATTAGCGAGGTGAGACTGGCTGCTAATTACCGTTTCCCTCTCCTCTGGTAATTAGGTCGCCGACTTGAATGAGGATGACTGAGACTGTCCTGACCCTACCCATATCATCTTCAACTTGCCATGGTCCTAGTCTCTCGTCTGCTCAAACGTGACAGTAGATGAATGACATTTTGTACCCTTGTGGTGTCGGTGATGTCTATTCCCCCATCTGTTATGGACATTTAGGCATCTTACAGTTTTTAGTGGCCTCCAAGCCAGCAGTACGCTGTGAGTGCACTGTGGTTGGACTTGGATAAAAAGCATTTCCTGAGGAAAAAGGAATGAAAAATAAACACAAGAAATGGCCTTATTGTGGCAACTACAAGAACAGATGAGACCGCTGAAGAAAATAAGATTTGGTGATCGGTCTTTAATACTTTCTGAAATCCAAATTGAACTGTTCTTGTGTAGCGTTTCCCCTAGAATAATCCTAGGGTGTGCCACGCAACCCGAACAACCCTAACATTAAATTAAATGTGCACCGAACAAAGTGATGAGTAGGTCTGCCTCGATAAACAATAAATCAATTAATTGCATGATAAATGAAAATTATCAACCTCATTTTCATTTATCGGGTTTATAGTTTCTTTGTGTCTCTCTCTTTCTACAGAAAACACAGCTCAACTCTGGTGATTTTCACTGACCCCTCCCTTTCTCTTTTCTCTTTAAAATCTGTTTTAACATCCAGAACGTTAAAAGCAGCTAAACTGTGAAGCTAAGCTAATAGGCCAACCTCAGGGAAAACACTTTGGTCTTGCACTATCAATGCTTCTGTTCAAACTGTCTTATACTGTCATCTGGTGGTCAAAAAAGGTACTACATACAAAATTAACAAACATTTCTTCTTAAATTTGACAATAACTAATTATTGTCTAATTCCAAACAATATTATCATTTATCAAAATATTTTCTGAGACAATTAATCAGAAGCAAAATTTGTAATTGTGACAGGCCTAGTGATACGTACTCTTCGTGATATGTATGCATGCATAACAAAAGCCAAAAGTGCAAAGGACATGTGACTTTGACACATTCGACTAAGTGTTGGTCAATGTGTTAAATACACCTCTAATTTTTAGGTGCAATTATGGCACAAACAGCAGCTGATTAGCTGTGGGGGCCATTTTGAAAGAGGTTGACTACAAAAGTTGAGTTTTAAATGAACAACCAAAAATTACTTTTGGGAATTTTAATGAGTTCATCCAGTGGTTCTTGAAAACATATGTTAACAGACAAGCAGCATTAACTGTAATAGTTGGGGCAAAACTTTTAAAACAGATCTCAGGTGATCAGTTAGTGCTCAAAGTATGTGCTGCGCATGAATCCACTACCACACCAAATCTTAACTCAATATCTGTAACTTAACTTGGGTATACTTTTGTGTTTTCTACGACTGCGTCGCTGTGGCAGACATGTTAGTTCAGACTTACTCCAAAAGTTAACCAGTCGTAGATAAATTTTATTTAAACTCGACAGGTTCATGAAATATTTTGCTAACGGACACCCACCAATCATAACAAGCGATAATTATGTTTTTAAACCAGAACCCCTCTCCTCTGATAACTTAAAGAATGTTCTGCTCGTCTGAAACACGCGGGACGAAAACTCCACCTCCCGGAGACACTGCTTTATGAGTTTGTTGAAACGACTTGTCTGATGGATGTTTACGGCAGCTGCGTCAGCACTTCTGCTCTCCAGGGCCGCAGCCTCCGACTACTTGGCTGCTCCCTGTCACACACTACGGGCCGTGGTGATGTGCACGTATAATCCATTACTACACACTTACACTAATTGTCTTCAGCTGCTATGACCTTTTTTATAGGAAATGAAAATAAGTGGAGGCGCGGAACAGGCGATATTGGATTCTGTTGTTAATTAATGTGTGTATTATCTGGGTGGGTGAAGCCAGGGGGAGTGGGATAATTGAATTACAGCCAGTGAGTTGGGTAATGCACTGCTGTAATTGTTCCACTGTATAAGACACTGTTCACATTAGGGAGACGCAAAGCAGGCTTGATTTGCTTCAAGAGAATGGTGCAGAATTATAGTTTGGTTTTGGGGAGCGAGACATAAATAGGTTTCTAATTGAACCATTGGGTTTCTGTAAACAAAAATCTGCATCCTGCCTAACAGCAGATAAACAAAATTTGTCTGGAAAGTCAAAGAAAGCAGCACTGCTACTTTCATCAAAAACGCATTAATGATTTTGTTTTTATATAAATCTACGTTAATTCACATTAATACTGCAAAGAACAAACTTTGAACAGGATTATTTTATGACTTTTGCCAAGGTTGCACATAGGGTGTTTATTTATTTTTTTTCCTTAGGTTGTGTCGCCATCTTGTGGCTGTTTCTTAAACTCTATTCACTTGGCACAGTCAAATACTGTATTACAGTACATTATTGGGAAGATATTAAAATGCAAATTCAAAATGCATTGTGACATCTTGTTTATTGCTCTTGTGTCACCTAAAACACAAAACCAATCTGCATATTTTACATCAGAATGTCCTGGTTACCCAACGTCTGACATGGGTGTTGTTAATCTCGTCGATTTCAAAGCCTGTGTTTTCTTAACATCTCTTGTTCATTACAAAATTCATAGTCTAGTTGTTTTTGTCTTGAACTTTTTTGAATTAGTCATTATAGCTACGTTTTCTTATTCTATGGGCTGAGATGGTGTAGTAGCAGGGCAGCAGGCTCAGGACCGTAAGGTCCCGGATTCAATCCCCGGTCACTGCATGCCTCGTTGTGTCCCTGGGCAAGACACTTAACCCCAAGTTGGTTGGTACTGTGAAGAGCTTTGGGGCCCCTCATAGGGGGCTGGAAAGCGCTATAGTAAGCTCCATCCATTTACCATACAACAGCCAACATGCCACAGTACTATTACTACTCTGCTGTCATCAAGTGGCTGAAAGTGTTGTTTTATTTTTTCAGTCATAATTAATGGAAATTGTCAAATCTCAGCAGAAAAAAGGTTTATGAATAAGGGAAAAAAAATCCATAAATATGTTGCTTTGGCCTACAAGTCACTGGGTATGTAAATTATGCAAAAAAAACTGTGACTTATAGGCCAAAAAATATGGTACTTATCTTGGCAGACTCAGCTGCAACTTTGGATTTCCAATCACTGAATTTGTGATTTTCCAACCTGTCCAAACCAACCCCCCAAAAGGATTTCTTGACTGGTAGGTTTAAATTACAGAACTCTGATCTGATCATAGACAGGAAAATAAATCAAAATTCCATTTGTCATCTATTGTAGTTGTTCTGTTTGAGAAATATTAATGGTATAATTACAAACTTCTTACTTTTCCTGAAGGAGCAAAACTACATTTTTAAAAAGCCAACAAACAGTTAATTTTTTTCAACAATTCCAAAAATCAACCAGTTTCATTTATCAGCATGTTTTTTTTTACCAGCAAAATGTAAAAATGGTAAAGTAAATATTAATTTCTGCAGTAGCAAACAGTCGTTGTGGCGAATAAAGATTTATTACTAGTTATTGAAAATAATCTAAATAATATTAATCAAATCACTGAAAAGCTTCTGAAAATTAATTTAAAATCAATTAGAAAGTTATGTCTGTCTATATAACATGTGGAACATACTTTGTAAATATATTAATGAAAATTTAGAGCGTTAACACCAAAAATTCAAAATTTAAAACTAATTGTAATACAGTATTTATCAACCCATACTTGACCTTGGTTTCATTTTAAAGTTATTCTGATGCTCTTTCAAAAAAAACTTTTATTTTAACATAAACCATTATGTAAACCATACTTAACCATGACTTCAAGGTTTCATTCAAACCCAACTGGTGTATTTATGAAATATTTTGCTAACAATGTTAATGCTTTGCAATGAGCACCAACTGGATTGTGACGCTCTGCAACTACACAGATTTTAGCACTTCTGTAAAACAGACTAAAGTTTCACCTTTATTTTGTTTCCTAGGGTCATTTGGCTGCAGCAGCCATCTTGAGTCAGATTGACATTTAAAATATAATCAGTACAACTACTGATTAGATTAATTAAAATTAAATCAGTGGTCAGTGGAACCCGACAGGAACGCAATCGTACACAATTTATGCTAACTATGCTACTAAAACATCAATGTAAAAACAACTTAATGGTTCTTACTTTTTAGGTTCTTCTTTCCTGACTTCTTGAGTCCTGGCCACAATCCTCCTCTGGCAGGTAATACAATATCTATAGGTAATACGCAAAAAACAAATTTTGCAGCTTAAACTAAGCTAGCTTGTCTCATTAGCTAAATTAAATTAGCACTAAAGACGCCGCAATGTTAGTTTCTCCTTTTTTTTTTCTTTTAACTTTGTACCACCTTAAAACTTTTTGCTTATATCTTTTTATAAAATGACCTTAGTTTAACTACACAAACGTTTTTGACCGTTGAACCACGTTTAAAATAAAGAACGTTAATTTGTGCGCGCCCATTTTGAAATTAAGCCAATCAAAAAATAGACACCCAATGACTAATGATGACGGAGAGGAAATCCATCAAGTTTGCCTAGCAACAGCCTTTACTTGATTGTGATTGGATAATTTATCTACAGTATTGTACAGTATTGGTTTTAATTTAGTTTTAAATTAAACTACATTGCTTTTATCACAGGGATACAATGATCTAACCATGCGCTACCATTGCACAAAAGCCACCATCTTGTCTGTGGTGCATATTGCAAATATGAAATGACAAACTACTGTACAGTATTTCATTTACAGAATTGGGAACTCCGTGCATAAAATTTGGTCTGTTTTATTATAATTTAAGATAACATGATCTTACAAGTGAATTGTTACATTTCCGGTTTTTATCTATCCATAAATTATAAAAAGCTTTTTTTTGAAATAATTAAATGTTTTAGTACTGTAACTTTTACCCATGTCAATAAGGTAAAATAGAACTTGGAAAAAAAACAATTACACAACTACTAATTTAATTGATCATATTTTAACATGTGTATTTGCAGCTTATTAAAGTCATAAATGTGTACTTTCCCTTTTGTTGTACAAAAAGCAAACGTGGTATAAAAGTGATCCTACAAACTAGTACTTTGCCTTACATGCGTTACCTTATCTAGTTAAAACATCAAATCTAATTACCGGTACTTACCGGTAGTTCACATTTTTTAAACAGGTTTTATTTTACCGTTTTCTCTGGAAATTCAAAGTTTACCTTGAACAAAGTTACTATTACGAAAACTATCCGTTAAAGCAATGATACACAAAAAGTACACTCTTAGGTAAAAAGATTTTATTGATGAAAGCATATTTACATTTTTTACCTCAAACCAGGCAATTATTCACTTTAATGCATCTAAAAAAAAAAAAAAAAAAAAACTCCCATTATATACATTAATTCACATCAGAGGAAACAGTTCTTTACATTGGTTTGCTGTATATATAAACATGTTACAGTGGCCGTGGAGATTCAATGTTAAAAAAAAAAAAAAAAAAATCTAATTACTGTTCTTATTATCAGGACTCCTACAGATTATAAAATGGATTAATTTGCACCAGATTAGCATTTAAGATAATTTTGTCATCAGAAGATCATAGTTTTAGATCAA
Source organism: Hypsolebias longignatus (assembly GCA_031762435.1). Lineage (NCBI taxonomy): Eukaryota > Metazoa > Chordata > Actinopteri > Cyprinodontiformes > Rivulidae > Hypsolebias > Hypsolebias longignatus. The sequence goes on from JARVGV010000694.1 coordinate 4,235,955, forward strand.
ATGGAGTCAAAAACATGAAAGCAGATTTGTTTAGTGTAAACATGGGCAAACAATTTAATAACCAAAATGCTTTGAGAGAAAAAAAGTTATTTATACTAATTAAATGTGTAATCTAAACTCTTTACATTTTGCACACCGTTCTGTTTAATGTTTACATCAGAATGGGCTAACACTTTAAATATATAGAAAAGGGTCAACTCTAACTTCAATATAAATATAATCCACCAATATAAACAAAAAAAACAACAGATTAAAGACAGGTGATCAGGCGTCAAAGTTTCCGAAGTGCAAAAAGAAAGTGCTTTCAGAGACTCACGCCGAGCCTTAAACACCCGTTTCTTAGCTGGTAGTCTGCAGCAACAACTGGAGTGTCCGTCTCTAAAGCTTTGTGCCATTTCATTCAGGAGTTAAAAACACTGCGCTCCACTACATTCAAAGTTAGTCTTGAGCAGACCAATAAACATAAGCGACCTCTAAAACAGCCTTAAACGTCTCATCTAAAGTGGTCCGATAAGATCCGTCTAGTTCCCATAATGCTACAGATTCATACGGAGTGCATGATGCAAAAACAAGAGGGAAGCACTTTGGTGTAGGCTTTGTTTTGCTGCATCTTCACAACCACTTACAGAGCAACATTTTAACAGATAACGCTCAACATCAACGCCAGCAGCGGCTCAGACACAGCCATGTCGTACGGGACAAATTAGTGGTTTAGGAGTGACAACAATAAGAATGTGGACTGAGCAACTGTAATCAAAATTAAAGAGGACCCCTAACCTTGTAACTACACAGTTCACAGAGAAATGAAACTAACACTACTGACCTTAAATGCAGCTTAATGCACAATGTTATGAACAGGGAATGCTCAAATGTCAGTGAGGTACATTCTATTAAACATCAAACAATGAAAATCCAAGTGTCCCAACAAATATATCTACATTAAAGTGAATATTGCCCTCAGGTCAAACGGAGGTCCAGTGAAACTAATGAATGGAGAAGTAAACAAGACGCTCTCTGAAGACTTTGTACCTTCATAAAACCAAAACACACAAAGTCCTCAAGTCAAGTGCGCGGCAGTGCACGTACGTGCTCAGTACGCTGGGCAAAACGAGGACGAAAACAGAGCCGCCGAGCAGGCAGACGGTGTGTATTGGGCTTTCACGGAGCTCGTAATGCACAAGGCTCAAACTTCTTTCCCACCTCAGTTCGTCTGCACAGGAAGCTTCTGTAGCTTCCATGTGGTTCTGAGCGAGGCCTTTGACTTCCAGTACAGGAGGGGGTGCCCAGTCTGTGTTACAGTTTACACTACGAGGTACTAAAAGGATTATTTGGACATACAGTAAGTTGATCTGTGATTTCAGAGTTCATAACAGTACAGCAAAGTAGACCAGAAATAAATGTAACCATGTTAGAACGTGCTAACCGTCAGTGCTAAGCTCTCAGGTAACAACTGCTACAGTTGATCATAGCATTGAGGTTCAGTTTTTGTAGAAAAGGACAATGGAGTAAACTGCGAGTTTAACTCTAATTATTCTCATCGCAGACCTCTAGAGGGCCTCCTGCAGTCATCTTGAGAAGGGAAGAATCCAGGAGGTGTTGGCTTTTATTCTGGTAAGTTCAGCGCAGCTACTTCAGGTTTCATCTTGAAGTACTGGTTGAAGCGCAGGACTGCATACCTTTGGGCAGAAACACAAAGAGGCATGTTCAACAATAGGATGCATGAACAGAACATCCAAACTACATGCATGCTATAAACAATCTGAATATCAAAAAGCACTCATCGCAAAGAAGTTGGCATCCTGTCTAGAGACGTGCCTTTTAATAAAAAAAAACACTTTGAATTTGTCTAGTAACTTCTTCATTTTATCAAATAGCCTTTCTTTCAACAGCTCGGTGGACAAACATGAAGGGGACGCACATATTCTGTCAATAATTAGCTGACTTTTCGTTTTATAATCCTTTGAAAATAAACTTAGATGGAAAGATGGTGAGGACGTGCCAAGATGGTCCTCTTTTAGGAAAGTGCACCTTGATTAAATAAATTAATAGATAAAAAGACACTGTTAAAAACAACCTGGTGAGTCACTTTCAGGTGCAGATGTGGAAAATAAAAACAAAAGACAGCCTTGATGATATCAGTTCTTCTAATTCAAAAATCACTGCCGATTCTAATCTGGTCACAATTTTTTTCTTTAGTAAAAGTTAAGCATCAATGTGAGAAATACATTGAGCAGACATTGTTTATTTATTAAAATAATTAATATAATTTGATCGGTCCCCTTGACTTTGCAATGACCTGACCTTCAAATGCAATAAGCACTAAACACAGGTGATGTTTTTTGGAGCCATCCCACCGTGAAAAGATTCTGGTCTGAAAATGTTCACGTAAAGTAACTGGAGAGGACATTGCTTTTAATATTTAAACCGTTCAGTCTGGAGTATGACCTACTTCACTCACTCCTGCTGGGGAAAAAAAAAAACGGCCGAACAGTATAAACATCTCATCTAGCCAGGAGGCCAACTGCTGGTGCAGCCCCACCTCCATATACGAGCTGGATTAGAGAAGTCTTGACCTGTAAGGCTGCATCATTTAAAATAACCTGGAATCCCTTTCTGTCCTGTTTAAGGTGCAGCATGTAATGTGTGTATGTGAGTGTATGTTAATTTATAGAGCTATTTATCATATAGTAATCATCTCTTGTACTTGTTAGGGGTAAACGCCATGGTGGCGTATTTGTCAATTAAAAGTGATTGTAGTTTTGTAAAGTGTGGAAAAAAAAATAAACATACCCCATGAAGTCAAAGTCGATGGTGGAGAACTTGGCCTGAATTAGAGCCCAGAGGCCCCAGAAGTAATGAGACGCCTGCAGACAGAAAGGAGCAGAAACAGGAAGTTACCAAGATGCACACTGTCAAAGTGTCATTTGAAATTAATCAACGAAGACTCACACGGAGCCATTACAACCCCTATGGCAACAACACACAGTTGACACAAAAACAACTGCTTCACTTGCTCATCCTGCATGTTGCCCTCTTTTCCTGTTGTCACCAAACAACACCGAGCGAGGCTCTGGGATCAATACTGAGCGTCATCAAGGCTGACCGTGAGCACGTCGCAAACATCCCCCGTTTATTTTTATTATTATCGTTATACCCAGTGTATCATCAGAGCAGGAACTCTCAAACCACAGTAGGGTGGGGCAATATGAACCTAAATTAATATCTCGATATTTTAAGAAAAATGGCAATATACGATATACTGTATAGATCCCCCCCACCCCCCATAAAGTAATAAAAATATATTTCTGAGTCAAAGCTTTGTGCCAGTTGTCACGCAGGCACATTTATTAATAACAGCTGTAACTCTACAAAATTAGTGTCTAAAAAATAAACTAGTTACATATTTTAAAGTTTGTTTTTTAGACATTTATTTACATATATTAAATAATAATCCTCTACAGCTGCACCACCTTCACATTAGTAAGCGTGTGTAAGTAGCAGCAGTGAGGGGCTGCTTGTATTCAGTGAGAAAAAGAACTACTGTACACAGATGTTCAAGTAAAACAGTGGCTAATCTTATCGCTAAAGACACGGCCCTTAGCGGCTAACAAGACAGCTAACTTTAGCAGCCTTGTTAGCTGCTAAAGACCCTGTCTTTACTGATGGGATTAGGCACGGCTCTAATGTGACACCACCTCACTGTTCCTCTCACGCGGTGCAGCACGGCTCAATGAGCAGCACGGCTCAATGAGTTTCATACCATTGATTGTTTCAGTGGAGGCTGAAGTTTGTCGGACCTGCAGCTTCAACCACGCTTCATACTCCACTTGCAGCGCCGTTTTAAATGGGGAAAGAGATTCTTAGTGCTGATCAGGACTCGTTTTCAGCATTGTCTACAGAAATCATTTTTCTGCTCATCTGACAATTTAAATCCAAACCATCTCCGAAAGAACAGCAATTATTTTTATTTTCTTTTTTTCTCAACAGCAGCAGCTCTTCATACATCTCCCATATTTATTTGTTGTGCTAAATGTCTCCCACCCACCTCATGGAAAGCAGAACGCGGGGCGAGAGCGCTGCTGATGGGCTTGGTTTTCATTGGGTGGGGGGGGGGGGGGTTGTGGG
>JARVGV010000694.1:4242462-4257048 GCA_031762435.1 Hypsolebias longignatus
GCCCATCAGGTAGATGGCCGTCAGCTGAGGGTGATTAGCGGCCATCTTGGAGCTGCAGTGAGTGCCACTCTTACAGTTTTTCTGGGAAGGCACAAACAACATGTCCCTCTGAACCACACTCAAAACACAATCTTTTTCAGATGAAGCATAAACTGTATAATCAAAACCGTCAATTTTAAAATGAAAAGCCATATTAAACTCCTGGTTGTTGTTCTTTAAAATCATATAGACCTGCCTCCTAAAAGACACAACATGCTTCAGTGGCGGAGACTTGCAGCCCAGAGGAATCAGTTGAATTGGAGACATGAGCTGACCATGTGTCCCCAGCGCTTTGGCCAAAATGTCACTACTAAAGAATGGGGGACATGGGACAGAATGACCTTTTTTGCTGGACTGACCAGCGGAACCACCTGAACAAAAATGTCACAGACAACTACACCTTTTTCAACAACAGTGTTGACTTCATCAACACTATCTAAGATCATAACTCCATTGTTCATCCGAGATGCAGACTTAACACTGTCACATCCCACCAGTTCTCCAACCGCTAACACACAGTCCTCAACAGAGCAGTTCATGTTGAAACAAAGTTTGATACTACGGTGGCGTGTGAGCTTGTCAAGCCCAGCGCCACCTGCTCGGTGGTCCATGACATACAACAGTTTGAAAAAATAGAGAAATAGACAAAAGTTTAACACTCACACGAGTCACTCACGTCAAACCCGACACCTGCTCAACAAACGCTCACACATGTGCACGAGAGAGAGAGAGAGAGAGAGAGACACAGAGAGACAGAGGAGAGAAAAGGCAAGTTGAAAGAAGTAGAAAGAAGTTGGTTTTCAAAGCTTTTTTTTTTGTCCACTCTGGCTCTTTTGGGAGAGACAATGGGGCTGTTTACACAGCGCATATTTTAAGTGAATCTGCTCCTTTCTCTCTGTGGTTCTGCTGATCCTTTACACAACACCACTGGCCCCCTTCTTTGAATCTGGAGGTTTCTGAACTCACCTTCCAGAGTGGAGGTTTTTCGCTGACCTCCCGTTGAAAACAAACATCTCCTGCTGAGGCTTTGTGTTAAATCACATGTACGCATGTGCAGGCAGACGGCATTTTCATCAACATGGCGGCAGACACATACTGCTTTCTGAACTACGACTGATGGAATATATTTTTAATCTCGTAGTTAATTTACGTCAGAATATAGGTGCTGTGACCAACATCTGTGTTGGATGAGACTCCAGTCAGATCCAGTTCTAATATCGCTGTATATAGAACAAGGCAGGCAGATATTTCACGCGTCGCGTTGCACTATAACATAATAAATATGCTAAATAATAACAGTTTAACAATAATAAACAGTATTAATGTTAGCGTGGGAGATATACAGGTAGTCCCCGAGATACGAACGGGTTCCGGACCTAAGAACCGTTCGTAGGTCGATTCTGCCGGATCCGCGGCCATATACGCGGATCTTCGGCCGTAAACGAAACTGGAAGTAAAACGGCGATCGGTAACATCTTTTTAAACACGTTTTTTCAATGTAAAACAACTTCAAACGGCCGTATTAATGATTCTAAATGTGTTTCCAAGCAGTTAGTTAACAAAATACCCTAAAAAAAAAAAATGAAAAAATTATAAAATGCTGCATAAAAAAGGCAACGAACGACGCAATGACGTCACTAGGGGGCGGTTCGTAAGTCCGGAGCGCCGTAAGTCGATGGGAGTCGTAACTCGGGGACTACCTGTATTTGTTTTTGCACAGAAGTAAAATAAAAACCTGCTGTTTGTTGGTCCATGAGGCAAAAATAAAGATTATTTGAATTTGAGCGTACCTAAAAAGCTGGGATAAACACTTACCAGGGCAAATTTGTTGACTTGAATGTAGAGGATCTCCACCTCTTTGTCAGAGACGGCATCTTTCTGGTCTTTGTACTCTTTATAGGCCTGCAGGTAGGAGCGGAACCACTCCAACTGAAAGGCCCGCTTTGGGTAGTGACTATAGTCCACTTCATTCAGGCCTAAAGGGTTAAAACCGTGAATATTGTGCGCAAACAGCAAAACAAAGCCACAATGATGAAAACAGTTTTACTAAAATCCTACAGAGTTAGTTCAATTCTTACCAGCGAACTCGTTGAAGTGATTGCCAATGTCAAAGGCTTGGTAATTGTACCCAGCATACTCGTAGTCAATGAACTTTACACTTCCTGAAAATAAAAAAAAGTTTGTTTAGAAAGTGAAATAAGAAGCACAAAAACAATGATTATGTTGTTTCCATTTGGTAACTCATAATCTCATGCCTCTTCATGTTATAAACTACTTCTCTCCAACATCTAACTTAACTAGCTGGCTAATTGGCTAACTGCATGGGCAATAAGTAAGAGTTTGTATTTTGAGAGATGAATAAAGAAGGTGTAAAAGAGTCTGCATAGGCTTTGCAAAAGAGTGTTGAGAGGTATACAGGATGTGTACTCACAGTCAAAGTCTTATTTAAATAAGTTTAGGCTTCAACGTTAATTGGATTTATAGAAAGGTACAGAACAGAGAAGGCATGCACATATGCACAGTTGGGTAAGGATTATAAAGACTGACTTATTTTCTTGCGTTAAACATTCAGACACACCCAGCCGGCAGCTGGGATATGTATGTAAAAAACATGTGATGCAACACATGGAGTACGGTATGTACCGAAATGTAGTGGAAAGACAATCGGTTGGCTTTCCAGAGGGTATTTGTTTTGGACACATGCACAGCTTGAAAAAGGAAAAGTCAAGTCTGTTTTGAAGGCATGAAAGGAAGGAAAGTGGAAACAGAAGAGCAAACCAGGAAAGGGCAAAAAAAAAAAAACAAATCCAGAGACACCGATGGAAATTTTAAAAAGACGACTGTGCTGCTAAGACAGCAAAACACTTGATTATAAGCACTAAAGTTATGTACAGGCTCTGGTCATTTTTTAAAAGATGTACTGGTTTAAATTTTGAAGTGTGGGTCCGCACTTCATTTAAACTAAACATGTTGGATTCTTGACAAAAACCACGTGGGACCCATGAGTCATGTGACTGGCCTGCGTCGACTAGTTGTTTGGTTTGAGGAGTGCGTTTATCAGCTTGTGGTGTTACTTCAAGGACACAGAAGTTACAAAATGTGTTGCTGTCCGAGCAAATTTTAAACCACTGAAAATGTGACGTCTGCATCAACGGTGAACAGACGAGGAAGTAGTTAGTCATCAGCTCAAAATCCAAACCCTTACTTTGTAATAAGCCCACTTTCCCAAAGAAAATTATTTTGAATAACAAAATACTATCTACTCCCAATTTATTTAGCTTTGCTCAATTTGACCTGACATACAATTAAAAATAAAAATAAATATTTTTTTTTTAAATAAAAAAAATAAAAAAAATTAAAAAATGAGGTGTTGCTGGACTACAGAGAAAGACACTTTGAGGTGGGTTACCAGCCGGCGTGTAGGTCCTAGCGGGACACAACTGAACACCTCCAGGCAGTGGCTATAGCCCCCCTGTGCAGCAGATGAAAAGGTTTGGGCAAACATCTTCCACACATGCTCACGCTCTCAGACACATTTGCCCTCGCTTCATTCCTGCTCCCACACGGTTTCAAACATCAGGGCCTGCTGCCAAAGTTCCCTTCCTTCAACCTCCCCCCCTCCCCCCCTTCAATGACATTCCCCACTCACACCACTCCCTCTGTCGTGCCTCTTTCCCATTGGTCTCCTCTGAACCCAGCAGCATGACGCTTCTGCACGTTACATAACCTTTAAACAGCTTCCATATACCTGGAAACCAGATCTGTCACCGTATCGAGTTTGTATAATCTAGGAGGGCAGAAGACGTAAAGCAGCCCGTGACAGAGGCCGTAACTGCAGCGTGTTTAAAACACAAAAACTACTTCCTCTTGTTTGTTTTAAATACAGGAAGTGGCACTGTCTTCATTTGTCAGACAAGTGGGTCAACTGTGGCAGAAAAGCCAGTATCTCACTGGGCTGTGGTTGCAGAACTAGAAATTAAAAATTGAGGGGAAAAGGCGTGAATTTTACGTTGCAGTCTCACCCAATCTCGCTGAATGACCAGCGAGAGCCGTGCGGCCACACTTTTGGATTTTTTTTCTCTCTCTGTATTTTAGGCTCCAAAATGGTACGAAGAGTCGTGTGCATCATTTTGTTACTCACATCGTACCCGTGGCATTCACGTCTAACCACCTGCAATGAGCGTCTGTGGCTCGTGTGTATTTACCGTGCACGCCAACTGAACAAATTGGAAATAATGCAGGTTAATGATGAAACCGAAGGGCATCGCTGGCCTGGTGGTGCTCAAGTGGCCACAGTTACATGGCACTAATGTAATTTTTCTACACTTCACAGGCGGTGAACAGTGAACAGCATAAAGTAGGTCTGTCGAGATAAACAAATCAATTAATCACATGAAAAATGAAAATTATCAACCTCATTTTCATTTATTGGTGTTATAGTTTCTTTACGTCTCTCTCTTTCTACTGAAGACACTGGATGATAAAAGCTCAACTCCAGTGTTCTTCATTGACCCCTCCCTTCCTCTTTAAAAATAAGATTAAACCATCCCAAAATCCAACTTTTGGATCGTTAAAAGCAGCTAAGCTGAGAAGCTAAGCTACGCGCTAAGCTAACAGGCCAACTTCAGGAAAAAAAAAAACTCAGTCTTGTCAAAGCTCCAAAATTCATGGGAAACCTGTGCCTAAGTGTAAAAAGTTGTTCTTCTTTGCAAAAATAAGCTGAGAACGTGTTTACTGATTTTTTTAAAATGTAATTTTTATTAAAAGCTCTGTGTGACAAATGCTATGCTAAAGAGCTCAAACCACACCGAGCATTCGCCATTTTGAGAACCGAATAAACGAAAGACACGCTGCTCGCTCCCTCACTATCCATCCTTCAGTTCAAAGTCTTATACTGCCATCCAGTGTTTGACAAAAGTTACTACACACAAAAATTTACTAGCATTTCTTGTTAAATTTGACAATAATTAGTAATTATTGTCAAATTTCAAACAATATCATTTATTGCAATAATTTCTGAGATAATTAATCGCTCAGCAAAATTTGTTATCGTGACAGGCCTAGCGTAAAGCGCATAGCCTGACGGGTGGTGCATCCGTTGGGCCATTTCACAGGTGTCATAAGGAGAGACTGGTGGCAGGATTTTGAACATTTCTGGACATTTTGGAAAGTCCTCGTGAATGAAATCTGTCACAGCATAGTGAGATATTGGCTGAAGCAGCTTCTCAGAGCTTTATTTATGATTTTAATATGGCACAATGAAACTGAACATATTACCCGTGTTTACAAAAACACAAAGTTTGTTTTCTCAGTCATCCAGGTATATAACAACAAAAAAGGTTGAATCATGTCATCTGGACTTCGAACAAAAAAACGAAGTCCAGATGACATGATTCAACCTTTTTTGTTACCCGTGTTTACAGAATCCCTTATAGCCACCTGTGTTAGCCTGATTTAATACATAATGATTACAGGTTGAAGCTGAAATCGAACGTTTCATTGTAGAAGATTTTCCAAGATTTTCCACTCACTGACATTTGAAGGTGAGGTTTAATTATTTAGAGGCAAAAGATCAGATTTCTCCCCTTATACGCTTGACTCAATAACAAAATACTGAAACTGGTTTTGTTTTTAAATAATGAAGCCTGATGCATGATTCTGCAAACTTGTTTTTATTTTTTCCATTACAGGTGCAAATGTTCACATCCTTGTATGGAGGAATTTAAAGTTGCTCAACACAGGGTGTGGGTAAAAACTGTCAGACACTGGATATATTCACTTGCTGTTTGCACGGTCAGTAATGCTTTTTTTGTAAGAGAGTACATGAACTCACCAGAGATCTTCAGTTACTTAGAAACCGTGTGATTCGGCAAAGATCTGTTGCTGCAGAATCATGTTTCAGTTTTTAACAATAAGGCTGATGATATTCTGTCATCTGTGACCATTTTTCTCATAAGATCAGAAATGGCTTGGACAGTGCAAGTGCTTTAAAAAAAAAAAAAAGTCACCAATAATCTATTCATAACTTTTTGAGAAATGTAGTTTCAGCCGTTTTGAAAACAGATCAGTGTGTTGAAATCCACTAGCTGCAGATTTAGGAGGCACCGTGTTTACAGAAAGGTAAACCACAAATCCTTGCTAATAAACTACTGTAACCTACTTGTAATTTATTGCTTTTTACCACTTTCTGGAAAACGATGCAGAGCTCTTTAGCGGAAAGGATTAAAAACAGGCAAGGCTGGTTAGTTCAGTGTTTGTTTTGATCCTGTCATGGAGCATATCCTCAAAAAACAGAACCACACCTGTAAGGACTGTTTTCTACTATAAACTCATCACTTGTTTATGCAACTAATGCTTCAAAATGGAAAAGTAGAAATAAAAAAAAATAAAAAAAATCTAGACTAGGTTGGTTTTCACAGTCATGCACCCATTTGAACCATAGTCAGATAAACTACCATTAAAATTAGCCTGACAACTGATTTCTGGATTGAATCGGAGGACAATGAGGATGCCCTCGGCTCCTACTGCCGTCATGAACTCATCCCGATTAGCCTGAGCAGAGGGAGGTGGACTATGAGCCTCCAGTGCGTGAGGTTTGTCTCTCTCCGTTCCCTCCCCTGAGGGCAGGGCGGCGCAGGGCAGCCACAGCCTCCGCTGTCATTCCTAGGGGAGAAAAGCTAGACAAAAGGAGCTGTGAGAATGACCTCGCCCCCCACCCCACTCGTCGCAAAACTGATGAGAGGGTTGACAGCTCTAATACCCTCCCTTTAAAAACCTTCACCCACCTCCCAAATACACAACCAACTGTAGTTTCCAATGAACCTGCTTTTTCAAGTTTTTCTTGCCCTTTAACACAATTATTGAGCACAAAGGTCATGGAAAAAACAACAGTTGCTCACTGAAGTAAGCCTGTCTGGTTACCTTTACATTCATGCCAATAACAATGTTAACATTGATATACAGTAACCTAAAACACGGTTAAATTACATGTATTTTGTTCTAAATAATAGCTTTTACTAGGGATGTATCCATACAAATACCAGTATCAGATATCAGTCCGATACTGTTTGTGCACCCATACCTTTACTTTTTAAAAAATAAAAAATAAAGTTTTCCTCACCACCAATGAATACAAGTGTAAAGAATAATGTGTGGACATATTTCCACGTGAGCGCATGAGCAAAAGAGGGAATATTCGGATCAGAGCCCGAGTATCCCGACAATTTTTTGGTCCTAAAGACGAGCCGTCAGCCATCCCCATCGATCGTTATTTTGAGGAAAGGAAATTAAATATGAGTGGATATGACAGTGTTTATCAGTCATCTGCCACGAGTCACTGATAAGCCTGGAGATAAGCCTGGAGTTGCTTAATGAGTAGAAGTTGCCAACATGGCCTGAGGCGTGCTAAGCTAATGTTTGGCTAATGCTTCATAACTGTGGCTGGCGTCTTTTTTCATGTGGCTGCAAGCAGATTGTTTACTGAAGAGGTGAATGACAAACCTCGATTACCTGTTTCCTTAATATAATTTATATTTCAGCTTTTAGATGTGTTATTGGGTTGGAATAGAGCCTGCTGAAATGAATTACAGTGATGACTGTTTAATGTGATGACTGGTTTTTTTTTTTCCCCCAAATGTAAACATGTTAAAAAATACACATTAACGTACGAATCACCTCAGTTTAAATTCGTAGTCTGAGCTCCTATTTGTCAGTGTGATAGCATTTAGTAATACTTAAAATGGTACTCTGTATAGAGAAGTACTTTTCAGAAAAACTGTGGTACAGGTGCATCCCTAGCGTTCACCATTTTTAGAACAAAATTAGAACAGTTCAGATGAGTCCTCACACCGAACTAGCACAAACACATTCAGTCGGATGGTCTGAACATAAAAAGGCAAATTGGCCTAATTTGTACAATAATTAAAACCAGAGTTTTGGTAAAAACAAGCAACTGGACTGGCTCGTTTCACAGTTCTAATTCTTGCAGCTAGTTGCAAACAGTGACGAGAAGTGAAGGTTGAGTCTACATCTGAGGGAGTCCAGTGAACGCAGTCCTACCTGCATGTGCGTCTACACACCAAAGAAAATCACACTACAGCTCAGTCACACAGCCATGTCTGTGACTGCACTCCTGCTGCTCATACTCACCTTCCTTCTGGTTATAGATGATGTTTTTGCAAAGAAGATCGTTGTGGCAAAGAACGATGGGGGAGCCCAGCACAGACAAGCTCTGCTTGAGCCACACCAGTTCATTTCTGAGGGACTCGAGGCTGGGAACCTCCAGTCTCAACCTGCAGGGAGCACACAAGAACATTTAGAAGAAGTTGGTGGTTTGAGTGTTCGAACTGAAATGGTGACTTGGGGGGGGGGGGGGGGGGATCCCCCCCCCCCCCCCCCCCCCCCCCCACCCACAAAGGAAATACAACACTGCATTTAGAACAAGAACAGGAAAAAAAACAAGCATTTAACAACTAAAATACAAGTTTTATTTTTTAGCCATTATGATGAATGGTTTATAAACAGGAGATCCAACATCATGTTTACATTTGGCTCTTCTCCAAGGAAATTACTCAGAAATGTGGCTGTTACTGTATTAAACTGTAGTAGCTAAAGAGCTCAAAACAAGATCATGTAAAAATTGCTCATGTTCCACGTGACTCCAATTAATTATTGTATATATTTTTACGATACAGTATAGCCCTTCAGAAAGTCATAGCTTTAGCCATTCAGGCATTATGAAAACGGCTCACCTCAGCGTAGAAGTACACGCTTAACAGACGTTTACATGTGTCAGAGCCATCTATGACAGCTTAATAATAAACTAACATTTTTACATTAAAACAGAAGGTGAAGCCTATCCAAAATTACTTTAAGAACAATTCTGAGATAACCAGTCCAATCTCAGGATTTACCAAATATTACCAAGTAGAGTATGTGCTCTCCTCACCTGTCGTTCTGCTCAGACTCCTTGAAGCACTTGGAAATGAGCGCAAAGTACTTGCCCATCTTTAGCCACAGGTCAGAGCGGGGCACCCAGCCATTATGGGCATGGATGGCATGGTACTTGGCCAGCTGTCTTGCAATGAGCCTGCGAGGCAGAAGCAGAAAAACATGACTGTTGGATTCTGAGTATGTGAAATAAAACAAAGACATTTTTGTTTAAGCTAACGGCAAACAGAGAATATGTTGGTTTTAGAAGATATGAATCTACATAAAATTCAGTTCACGGTTTCAAAATACAGAAAGGTCAATTTCTTTGGCAGTACTAAGTACACTCCATGTCCTTCTGTAGTCAAGACTCGAGCATTTGGAATCATATATACGATAATTGTGCCTGAATCTACTAGTCTATTTCTATAGTTTTGGTTTTCCGACATTGGCTCCCTGTCAAATTCTGAATTTAAACATCTTTCTTCTAACATACCACCATGTTTTCCAGAGCACTTCGCTCTCAGACTGCAGGTTTACTTGTGGTTCCTAAAGTTTCCAAAAGCAGAATGGGAGGCAGAGCTTTCAGTTATCAGGATCCTCCCTTGTGGAACAAACTTCCAGTTTCTGTCCGTGACGTGACACATCGTCCAGTTTTAAAACCAGGCTCAAGTCGTTCCTTTTTGATAGTTAGGGTCAACTTGAGTTTCCTGAGTTATCCCTTAGTTTTTTCCACAATAGGCTCAAGACCGCTGAAGGACAAACTTACATTTCTTCACTCTGCTGTTGTCTTTACTCGCTCCGCTGTCTATGTTTGTATTTGTTTGGATCATCAACTTGTTTTTCTTTCCATAGAAACTACACCTAGACCAGCCATTTTGTTTGTCGGCATCCTTTTGCTCTCAGACCCCAGTCCATTAAGGCAGATGGCTGCACATCCCGAGTCCAGTTCTGCTAGAGGTTTCTTCCTGGTCACTCAAAATTTAAAGAGACTGCATAAACACTGACTCGCATTTTCCTCGTCCAACAGTCTCCAAAAGATGTAGCCAGTGTGAAACTATGTCAAGTGACTGAATGTTTGGCTTCAATCATAGAACGATTTATGCTTTGAAAAATAATTTCAAAAAGCAATGTTACAGGAAAAAAATAAAAATAAACACAGAAATGGCACTAAAACATCAAACTTGTACATAAATGTTCAGCCAATCCAATATTTAACACCCAACTTTGTACTCCCATAACTTTTTCTTTAAGGTGTCAATCCATGGCATCTTCTAGAGTTCCTTCTTACCGAAAAACGGGCTGGCTGCGAATGTGCTCTGGCTCCAGGGCAGTTCCTTGCAGGAATTCGTAGCAGAGGCCGTTGTTGAAGGTGCAATAAAGATGAGGGGCACAGCGGTGCGCATGAAGCACCCTGAAGCTTTTCACCTCGTTCTCCCGGTCGACCAGCAGCTCTGTTTTGTTGCCATAAATCCGGACCAGGACCACGTCTTGCATCACCGGGCCCACGTAGCAGCCGAGCAGCTTGTTGGTAATTCCATCTGTGAAGAACTGCAGGAAAAGACCATTTAGCCACAAAGCTGTTTGTTGTTTTTAACCTCAACTATCGACATAAAGCCCAGAGAGCGTTTTGTTTGGGAGTCAGGTGACAGTTTACCAGCTTTAATCGCTCACTAACTGAGATCGACGGAGAATGCCAGGAATGTGAGGGATTTTAGCCACCAACAGGAAGAAATGATTGGCATTTGCTGAAGCCCCACTTTGCCTCACCCATGAGCAAAATCCAGAGCAGGAAGGCATGTGATCCCCTTCATTCCTGGTTGTGTTTACACAGCTGGACCACACCTCCATGTTTATTACTTTCAAATATGCATCCAGAGCATGTAAAACAGCCTCCCAACGTTTACTTATGGTCAAGTCAAGAAAAACAAAGCCATTTTAGTATCGGGGCATTCGTAGGTCTAGATTAAGTGAATTACCATGCAAAACATAAAAAGGCAGGATAGGTTTATCATCGCTTCCAGAAGTTTCCAAAGCCAACCTAAATACCTCATTTAACTTCTTAAAACAAAATGGCGTTCACGTTTAATTCATTAAGGTCGCATTTTCCACTACTTAAAAAAAAAAATGGTGGTGAATGTGAAATACAAATCAATATTATAGACAGGTTTGACTTTGAATAAAACCAATAATGAGGAAGGCTAAATAAAACAAGTGATGAGAAGCAACATTTTGAGTCCATTCTGACGCAGATACAAAAAAAAAAAAAAAAAAAGGTACAAAATGATTAGTTATTCATCTCTGGGTCTTTTATCTGCTAAATATGTTTACAATTTGTTAAAGATAAAAAAATAAATAAATAATGAACCGTTTTGTAGCCTTAAATGCCGTAATTACATAACGCTAGCTAGGTTTAACATCCGCGCGCGACTCCTTCGGATACCTTGCTAGCTTTAGCATCGGTTCTGGCCCTTTTTTTTTTTTTTTTTTTTAAACGACGGAAACGAAATTAAACGTTTACGCAACGTGCACGGAAACGTAAAGCGAGCCATACGAGGTGCATGAGGAATAAACAAATATTAAAATGGCATACCTTCATTTTGATTTCAGACGGTTTCCAGGTCGGTCTCAGCTCCTTCATTAGCTGCAGAGCACCGGTCCTGTAGTCGCGCTCGTCAACGGTCACGTCTATTTTGGGCACAGCGGGAGCCTCGTCCGGTACGTGGATATAGTTGGCCATGGCTAAAGCGTTTCTTCTTCGAGTTGGTTCGCGCAACGACTGAAGCGAAGGGTGCGCAACGTATGTAAATGCGCGAGGAGCTGCGGGGATATATGACGCTCGCGCGATGCCTGCGTGCGGCAACGCCTCTCAAAAAGTCCCGCCCACCTCCTGGGCTGATGCGGTCACACGGTCAGATGACTCATTGGTTGCGCTTGTTTTGCTCACAGCGTACACCGCCGGAGGGGTTATCCGATAAATATCCATTTTTTTAACTTTACCTTATCATTCGGTGATCCTGGGTGAATAAACACAAACACTTACTGCAGCCGAACTGTTACGTCACATCCGTAACTATGAATTTTAAAGCATTCTAAGGGTCACTTGTATGAAAGTCCATTTTTGGACTAATAACTCACAATTGTGAAATATCTCATACTATTTTTACTACTATCGTACTATTTATACCAATAATTTCTAAGCTCATAATATGAAATGAACGAACCATAAAATATATTAGGTCATAATTTTAAGATGCTTGATCATATTTTTGAGACAAAATTTAAAATGAAAAAGGCATATACAGTATATTGAGTTACTAAATTCTAATTCTGTGAAACTGTATTTATGAGATACTATGTAATATATTTGAGACGCAGAAAAAGATTTTGATACTATCAAATATTTGGGACACAATTGTAAAACACTAAGTTATAATAATTAGGAGATAGAGTCATATTGTGAGATGTTTAGTTGTAATTCTGAGATTTGACTTTGTAATTTAAAAAATTAGAGATAGTATCTTGTAATTATGACTTGATAATAGGCTCCCATAAAAACACGGAATCATGAGAATTACATATTTTTAACTAAATATTTATTTTATTAGTAAATGAACAGGTCTGAGAATGTAAAATAATTTTAAAGAGTAAATTTTGTTCCTCCTGTTATTCCCACATCAGTTTTAGTTTTCCTATGAACATTATATTTGACCATTTTGCACTTTTGGTTTTGTTTAGAGAAAAATCTTCGATCAGCATCGACTTAAATACATAAAAGTATGAACACTAAGCAGGTCTCGGACGTCTTGACTCTGGAATTTTACAAGTTTTCTACCCCAAATCGTGAAAGAAACAAACTTATCTGAGTTACTCATTAATCTAAAATCCTTGGCTCGTTTAAACGTTTTTTAAACGGGTGCCAGGCTGAAAAATTTCCAAAAGGTCACGGCTCAAGGAGAACAATGTGTAGGAGAATTAAAGCTACAGTTGGTAGATTTTATCATTTAATTTATGAGCAATGAATCATTTTACTCTTGCTATCTTTAGAATCCTTTGGATTGTAAAAATGTTTCGTGTAGGGGTAACCCTGGTGTCTCGTTAGCTGTAAAACAGGCTGAACCTGCAGAACACGGTGGTAGTGGTTGTTGCTTGGACTACAATTTAGGAAATACACCATCAAAGAATAAAAATGATTTATTATTTGTTCTTTTAGGTACAGCTAAGTACATCCTGTTTTTGTAAATGTGCAAAATGTGTTTGTACATAAAAAAAACCTACAGTGCTGAAAAT
This sequence comes from Hypsolebias longignatus, assembly GCA_031762435.1. Classification (NCBI taxonomy): domain Eukaryota; kingdom Metazoa; phylum Chordata; class Actinopteri; order Cyprinodontiformes; family Rivulidae; genus Hypsolebias; species Hypsolebias longignatus. The sequence goes on from JARVGV010000694.1 coordinate 4,255,720, forward strand.
ATTCGCCTCTTTTCAGTGGTTCTCTTAATTATCTTCAAACCTAGGGAGTTTAATACAAAACTACTGTAGTTCAGTTGATTCAAACTGTGTTGCTGTGAAAAGATGTTAAAACAATAAAAGTACAGTTATTTAACCCCGTCATGCTCTGATGAGCCCCACGTGGCAGCAGGATTTCAGGTTCACCTCCGACACATTCAGTCGATCACATTTCTGCCTAAATTTCCAGCACCTGCGACCGTAGTTCCTCTAACTCCAGCAAATTACCACAGGATGACACCGGGTTTACTCTTTTCAATCCAGCAGCAGGTTATTCTGAAAATAATTTATTATGAAAGCAAACAAGAACCAACATTTGTCTTTTTCCACGGCTGGTTCCTTCTTCCTAAAATAAGCTTCGATAAGTTAAAACAGTTAGTTTCCCTGTGGCTCCGAGCAGCAAACGTCAGCTGAACTTAATCAAAGTAGTCCTCTATGTCGATGTTTGGGTTGAGCAGCTCCTCTCTGTACGGCGTCAGGTCCATTTGGTTCAGGATGAGGTTCTCAAAGGTTTCCTCCAGGTCAGTGTCTCCGATCAGCACGGCTCCCACCATCCTGCCTCTGCTGAGGACCACCTGCAGAGGAGAACCAGACGTGTTCGGGCGTGAAGCAGAGGCGGACGTCATTCGGTCATGAGGCGAGGCTCCTACAGCGCTCGTCGTTCAAAAATCCAAACGAGTTTTTTCATTTATATATTATTTGTTTCACTATTCTAGTTTTATTTTTGTCTTTTTTGCTATTTTCACTTTCAGGATAGTTTTTGATACTTTTAGCTTCAAGGTCAATTTCTTCTCCCTTTGGCTGTTAGTTACGTTTAGCTTAGTATATTTTTACTTTGTAGCTAGCATTTAGCTACTTTTAAGTTCTAGCTACCCTTTTGCTACTTTTACGTTCTATCTGGCCTATTGTTACTTCTAAGCTCTAGCTAGCTTTTTGCTACTTTTATGTTTCAACTAGTATTTTGTTACTTTTAGCTGATATTCTGCTACTTTTTGGTTCTAGCTAGACTTTTGATATTTTTAGCTAGCATTTTGCCACTTCCGGCTCATCTATCTCTAATTTAGCTTTTAGATATCCTTTTGCTACTATTTGCCACTTCCAGCTCATCTATAGCTACTTTAGCTTTTAGATATCCTGTTGATACTACATGTATTTGGCACTTCTGGCTCATCTATAGGTACTTTAGCTTTTAGATATCCAGTAATCACTGGTTAAATGGACATCATTAACTTCACGCAGACTCTTCCACTGGTACATTTTCATCTTTAAATCATTTCTTGGTCTGCTGCCTTC
>JARVGV010000694.1:4257148-4289091 GCA_031762435.1 Hypsolebias longignatus
TATGGATGCAGTTAGAGAAGACATGGAGGTAGTTGGAGTGAGGACAGAGGATGCAGAGGACAGAGATGGAGGAGGACGACTCACTGTGGAGACCCCTGAAGAGGGAAAAGCAGAAAGAAGAAAATGTGACTAAACCAGGTGACATCTGTTCCAACTTTAGTGACCTTCAAATTTTCACCTAGTGCCTTCATATCACTGATATGTTGTCAAACTTTGAATCAGTCGTTCATTTCTCTCAGTGATAACAAAATTATCTGCAGACTCGTCGCTTTTCCACCAGCTCACAGCTCATTGTGAAAACTGTTGCAACTCACTCATTTTATTTTACGGTTCCTGCATGTTGTTCTTAACAGCAGGCCTGCATTAGCCACGTTTGTCCTGCTTTGAACAAGACCCGAGAGAATAGCTGTAGTTGTGGTTTGCACACTACTGCTCTATTTTCAGGTGTTTGAGGATATCCCGCACCATAGTTAAAGGTTTGGTAGTTTCTTAATCTACTTACAATAATGAGCTGTCCAAATGTGAGAATGGCTGGTCCAATCCTGATCAGCGTATTTATGATTGTTTGAAACCTAACATAGAATAGAAGGAAAACTTGTTCAGACATAGGAAAACTATACTTACCAAACATGAACCAATCAAAAAATAATAATCTGAGTAAGTGAGGAGAAATGACGAGGTCCTTTGCTGGTTGGCTCACAAGTATAATCATAGATGAAGCAGTGACAAAATATTGTTTTATTCAACACCATTTAAGCCCACAGGTTGAATCTTTACTAGAGACCAATGCCCTGTGTGTCCAGGGTAACTCAAACATATTAAAGACAGTATGTAGAGTCAAACCTCTGGATACTGTCCACCACCCGGATCAGTCTGAGGATTCGCAGGATGAAGACAATGTCCAGGATCTGTCGGCTGGTGTACCCTCCCGCTACGTGGGATGGAAACCATTACAAAGTAAGAGACAGTTTGGTGACTGATGTTCATTTTCTTTTTGTGGACAGAAACAACCACTGAGGTGCAGTAACAACTGTGTTCTCTTTAAATACTGATTTACAGATGGATTCATTATCATTTAGTTTATTAGACATTGTGCTGTTATTGTTGACATGAAAATAAAAAGTGCTTACATGACTTTAAGGCGGAGTTTATGACGGTGGCGATAAGAGCTGAGATGACAATGATGGTGTCAAACCTGCAGAGATAAGTCATCGTTAAAAAACTGGAAAATGTCATCACTTTGTGTTTACATCATGACAGTCTGGCATTAGAAAAATTAAAGAAACAAAACAGAGATGTATTAAAAAAGCTGGATGATGCAAATTTGACCAAGAGGCAACTTATGGTAATGTGGCTAAAACAAAATGCGAATTAAAAAAAAAATCCTGAAAACTCTTATGCCCCAATTTCTAAACTTCTACATAAAAGTTGACTGGACATACTGTATATTGTTGAAAGTCAAGTATTTATATAGTAAAAATATAAAATAAAATACTAGAAATTTGATCTTATTTTAAATAGAAGTGTCTTATTAACCTTAAAGCCAACCAATGCATTTACATAAATACAAAAATAAATAGTGGTTTATTACTGGATCAATCCAGCGATTAAGATTTTCATCACCCAGGTCATGATCAATCCAACAAAAAGGTTAAAAAACAAAACAAAAACTTCTTCAGCTTCAGAACAGAAGTCCAGTTGTTTTTGTTTTTTAACCTTTTACTGGGTAAATCCAGCATCCAGTTCTATTAATGCATCATGAAGAATAAAAAAGCAACTCTGCAAACATGTCTGGCAAAAATCACTGCACATTCACGACTCACCAGCAGGAGATACATGTACCCAACTGGGAAAAAAAGCTACATTTTGCCAATGAAAGAGGAAAATATGTGCACGGCTGCAGCAGAATGGTTTCACAGTTAAAGTGATATGTTCAGTGTCAAATGACTGACAAGCTAATGCAAAGAACTATGTAGATTACTGCCCTCTTGAAACACCTCGAAACTATAAAATATCTTAATGCGTGCTCAGTAATCCAGGAGATGAATTCAACAAAGTTAGGTCAGGTCCTCTGGACGAGTTCTTCTTGTTGAAACGTTTCATCTTTTGTCCAAAAGACTTCTTCAGTCTGAGGAGCAGCAACCAACTCCATCTTATAAGCAACACCTTCTCATTTGGCGCTTGGGTCACTGGCTCAGCACGACACGGTACCAGTTAAAGGTCTCTCCACTGCCTGTACCCACCTCCACTCGGTTTATAAAGCCACCTTGTTTGTACCAGTAGTTCCATGTGGGCTGCTCCGAGGAGACAGACAGCAGCCGTTGACTGGCCAGCAAAGCCACGTCACTGGATGACCCACCCAGTAAAACGGCAAACTACATCTGATCCTCCACTTCCTCGTCGTGTTGATGAATGGCACCACAAAAAATGAGCACATTTACTGAGAGATATCGGAGATGATGAAGCGGCATGGCATATCACTTCAGCTTAGGCGGTAGCTGCTGTATTAGAGGTACCAAAACTATATAGTCCATAAAATAACATCCACTAAAAACATTCATTATGTGCATTGTCTTCACTTTGTTTGTATAGTGAATATTTATGAAATCCTAAATATTCCACTGACCAGTCAGTGTTAATGAAGCTGTTCGAGTGGTGAGTTTTGTACATGAAAAATAGCCTGACATTGAAAGCCACAATGATTTTTGGATGGCCACAGTACGAACCACTCCAGTGGCTGAAACTCGTTTGAAGCACCATTTTCTGTTTCCTGTGTGACTTTCATGCCTTTGCTATATGGATGATTTAATGTTGTTAGAACACACCGTTTTACAAAAGAGTAAAGGACCAGTTTCACTAAACAGCCAGTAGACTACATAAACCATATGATGAGATGAAATAACTGAACGCTGAGTGTAGACAGAATTTCAAGCAGGCTGATGCAGTACACAGTACAAAAGTTTGCAATAAAAAGTCTGAAAGAAAAACTATGAGGAAAAAATGATGGAATGACCAAATGAAGCTATATCCAAATTATTATTTATTTAAAAAATAAATAATTATTTATGGCTTTCCTTTTTCAAATGTTGAGTTTTTATTTTCAGACTTTGTGGCTGTGAATGAGGCTCCAGACTTGAAAAGTTGCTTTAACCCTTAATGCCCAAGAGAAAAGGAAAAAAAAACTGGTTGCTGCTTCAGACATCATAAAGCTGTTCCAAGCACTTCTTGAAATGGACAGCTCAAAAAGTGCTGGTTGATTTGTACTTCTGCCAAGTCGTACCCCCACCTTGTACACAGCAGGTGTCGTTTCGTACCATGGTCTTACCGTGTGCATATCATTACAGACAGCAGCTCCCATGACCCTGCACAGTATCAAGCTGTGCTTCACTTCAGTCAACAATATCGTGCATTTGTGTTCAACCTGTTAGCAAAATATCTCACAAAGTACTGGACAGATGTTGAAACTCAAAGCAATCAGTGGGTGTACATCTACAACTGAAACTAAAATTCTTTAAAAAATAAATATTGCCTACAATAACACAAAGTTTGTTTTCTCAGTCATCCAGGTATATAACAACAAAAAAGGTTGAATCACATGATTCAACCTTTTTTGTTATTGCCTACAATGTTGCCAGAGCTTAATTTGTAAACCAAACGATGCCGGAACGCAAATAGTGGGCTGGCTGAGGGGGGCGGGTCTGGGGGGGTCCTCCCCCACAGAACTTTGAATGACGTAGTTGCCATTTCCTGCATCCTGTTGTAGATTAACATGGAACAAAAGATGTAAACTCCATTATTGAAATCTCTGACTGCAAAGTGTATGTAATGCAACACAGCTGCAGCTCTGCAGGTAAGGGGCGTTCATTCAGGACAAATTGAGGTCACTGACTGGTCAGTTGCTGACATGCCTACTGGACTGTTTGACAGGTGCATGACTTGTGCAAAAGAAAAGTCTGATTTTACTGGCCCATTTAAGACTGTCATCATCACTGTCATCAAAAAGATCTGAAGCTCTCGACCTTGACTTCTCGAATGGCTTTAAGAATCTGTTGGAATCCTGGCAAAAACCAATGCAGACATGTTCCTGTTTTTTGATTTTCTACATTTGTCTGTTTTGCTACTTTGACATCTTTGTTTTAACTTGTTAAAAAAAAAATTGGTATTCCTCTCTTATGTTTGTCTTTTGTTGATTGTCCAAGGAAAATCTACTGTTGCTGTTGTCATCATCCTTAGTTTGTAGCCAGGTCTCTCTTGTAAATGAGTCCTCGAGGTTCAATATCTAAATAAAGATTGAATGAATGAATTAATTTAGCTTCAAGATATCCTGTTGCTACTTTAGCTTTTAGCTAGCATTTCAACACTTCCGGCTCATATATAACTACTTTAGCTTTTAGGAATCGTCTTGCTGCTTTTACTTTTAGCTAGCATTTTGCCACTTCCAACTCATCTACATCTCCTTTACCTTTAAGATATCAATGATTCAAGACTATTTATTTGTCATACACACCACATGTGGTGCATGGTACGTCCTGTTGCTACTTTGGCTTTTAGCTAGCTTTTTGGCACTTTGGCTACATTTTTGATATCTTTAACTTTTAAGCTAACTGTTTTGCAAATTCAGCTAATGTTTTGCCACCTTGAACTTTTAGCCAATACTCTCTTTTAGCTGTACCAACTTGAGAAAGTTTCAGCATCGCTCAGCATCCTCACCGGAAATATATTTTATATTTGATTTAGTTGTTTTCTTTCTAAAGAACCAGATTTTAGAACAAACTCAGGGCTGGATTAAAACTTTTGCCCAGAACTCTGTGTCTAAATTTGATGACTTTAATGAATCTGAAAATAATTTCTGCTGTTGGAGCTTTTGATTTGAGGATTACAAGGCTGCAGCTCTTGACCACTGAGCTGCCGCAGACACTTTAAAAAACCTGGAAAATGCTGAGAGAAAACTAAAAACCTTCCAGGACCGGGTCAGGACAGAGACAAGGGGCATATTACAACGAAGACAGGACTTGTGTCACGAAGCAGGAAGTGGGTCTGAGTCTTTACTCTGAAGGTTAAAACCCGGGGGGATTATCAGCTGGTCGCTGCACTGCAGACGTTGCAGTCCTTTAATCCGTGTTTGCTGCAGCTCGTTTCCTTCGCACCAAAACAACTTCACGTTTTGACTTTTTCAATAAACAAGTGGCTCCTGACCTTGACGTACTCCCGGCCCTTGGTGCAGCGGACCAGCAGCTCGTGATCGGACCTCAGACCCTGAGCGTTAAACTTCCCCAGCAGAACGACCTGTCCAAAGAGCGGAGAGTAATGATTAATCTGCACCTTCTTATGATTTAATCCTTGCAGCTCACCTTGTAGTTGAAGAACTTGGTGACGTGCGAGAAGAGCTCGAAGCAGAAGTCCAGCTCTATGGCTTCGGAGAGGATGTCGGCCGCCATGCAGCGGGCCGCGTACCAACCCATCTGACGGGCCTGGGTCCACAAACGCATCTGTGCACAACAGAAACAGACATTTTTTTTTTTAAACAAAGTAAAAACATTTAAGTCAAAAAGTCAACAGCTTTTAAAGGCTGAGGAGAAGAGACAGATTTAAGAAGTACCCACAAATCCAACAGTTTCTATATAATGCTACATAAAAATACTCAGATTACTTATGTAAAGTGTAGATAAAACGTACATCAGGTTGAAACAGTTAACTCACCTGGCTTGACCCAGATGTTCATTCCTGACAGTCGTCTTATTCCACTTGACTTTTTTTTTTTTTTTTTTTTTTTTTTTTTTTGCGTTTAGCAGCAGATTTCATCTCAGAAGTGTCTCCTGAGACTCTACTCTTGTCCAAATCCACTACAGTATTTTTTTTCACACAGAGGTCCGTCACATGACTCAAGAGCTGTTTGCACTGAGTGCGTACCTGCACTTCAGAGCTGCATGTCAATATAAGTGGAAAACTACAGAAGTACCGTAATTTCCAGACTATAAGCCACTACTTTTTTCATGCACTTTGAACGCTGCAGCTACTTCATGTTTTGTTTTCTTTTTGGACAGACCAACGAGCTTCATGTCGCCAAAACATTTGGCCTCATCGCACCCGGATGCTCACACAGCTGCCCACTACATTTCTGTCTTGCAGGGTGGGTCCTCATGACTCAACAAAACTATATGAATAAACAAAGAAACAAACAAATGAATAATAATAATAATAATCTGACTAATGAAATTATCAAACAGGTCCACTAAGGACGACCAATGAAACAGGGAGGGGAGATTCCACCCCATGAGGGAGGACTCCCCTGCATGTGCAGAGCATGTGAGGGGGACTTCCCTACATGTGCAGAGCATGCAAAGAGGGGGGAATCCCCTGCATGCACAGAGCAACCTTTGCTCCGCTGCCAGTGGATTCTGACAGAGAAGCAGGAGGAATATGAAGCTAGCGATCAATCACTTCCTAATAGATTAGTGTTTTTTTTTTTTTTACCAGCCGTGTTACAATGTACAGGAAAAAAAAGCATTTACCTTACGTATTTTTCTAAGTTATTGGTAAGTATTTAATTAAAAGTTTAAAATATGTATTTCTGTGTAAGATAAGATAAAGATAGAATGTTATTGATCTTGCAGTAAATTGTTTAAATATCTCACGTTACAACAAGGACAACCATGACTTATAGACAAGTGCAGCCTATAGATGTGTTTATTTTTATTTTTTTTATTTAGTGGGCGCAGCTTATATTTGGGTGTGCTCAATAGTCTGTAAATTACGGTAAACTCCTTCCAACTGTCTGTTTGGGTCATTTTCCTCAATAAATAATATTTTTGTCTCGTTTGTTTAAATGGGTTCTCTTTCACTGCTTTTAGGACTCGTGTGAAAATCTGATGATGTTTTAGCTCATATTGATGCAGAAATGTAGAAAATTCTAAAGGCTTCACAAAATGTCAAACACCTCTGTATTTTAGCTTCTTTAGAGGTTTAACGGTTTCAGCAGGCTATTTTTAAATGTTCATGTAATAAAGTGCGACAGACGTTCAGTTTGTCACCTGAAGAAGTGAAGTCGTGTTACCTGCTGCCACAGGGGGCTGTGCTCCCAGCATGCAGTGCACACGTCTCCTGCAGCGAACACGTCAGGCTCCGACGTCCTCATGTGGTCGTCCACCTGCAGGCCGCCGTCGTCCGCCACAGCGAACTACATTGACACGAAATGAAACATGGATCATCACGAGACGATTCATCTTCTCTGCTCACAAACGATTCTAAGGAACGCTGAGATGTTTTCACCACAGTTACACACGGAGAAGGATCAGGGCCGATTTGTTAGATTTTCTTCAGAATTATGGAGGGAAACAAATCTGAGTTTTGACGTTACTCTTACAACTCAGAGATTCTGAAATTAAAGTAAGACGTTAAACAGTAATCTGAGATTATAGTAAAAATTCTAAGTAGTTAAAGACAGAAATGTGAGGGGGGAAAACAAAATGTTGACTTTATTCTCAAAATTTGAGAAAAAAATCAGAAATCTGACTTTTTTCCTCAGAATTCTAAAAAAAAAAGAAGAAGTAATTTTATTATTTAATTTTAAAAAAAAAAAATCTGAGAAGAAAAGCAAAATTCATGAGAAAAATAAAGAAATCTGACTTTATCAGAATTTTCATTTTAATTTCATAATTCTGAGATTAATGTTAAAAATAAGAAAAACTATTTTTAATTTTTTTTTTTTTTTTTACCATTGCCCTAATCCTCTTCAATGATAAAATGCTCCCAAAGCTTAACGGCACCAGAACCCGTGGCGCTGGAATAACCGGGTTCTCACGTTGTTGCCGTGGAGAAAAGGCTCTGTGTTGGGTACGACGCCGGTGGCGCTGACGACGAAATCACAGCCCAATGTCTTCCCGTTGGTGAGCTGGACGTAAACGGGCCAGGATCCCTCTGAGAAATACAAAATAAATCTTGTATCTTCCAATGCCTTTTTTTTTATTTATTTATTTATTTATTAGAAAATATGCAAGAAAAAATAAATTATATGTTTGTTTTATTAAATCTTTGAGGTTCAATTCAGTTCTGGAAACACAAAAACAAAAACAACAAAAAAAGTTTGGGCCAATTGGACCTGAGTTTACTTTAAACTTTCTACAGTTTTTCTTCAGCAAATGAAGGTTTTATCAGCTAAACATTATTTTCTTTTCATTTAGAAAAACTGGGGGCCGGATGGAGACAGTCCAAGGGCCAGGTTTGGCCCTCCAGCCACATGTTGCCCACATCTGCCACGTTAAGAAAGAGGAGAAGAGTTAGATCAGGTTCTCACCACTCTCTGGGTTTAGTGTTTGCTGTGGGGAGTGGAGACGCTCCTCAGAGCTAAAGATACGGTCCACTTCACACTGATACTCCACCGAGACCCTGCGGGACACCTGAGGACAGACCGGAGAGGTGAGGACATCATAACGAGGAAAACGTCCCAGACCGTTGGACTTGTCGAGTCATTTGAACACGGTTCTCACTTGCTCTGCTCCTCGTAGCTCTACGCACCGATGCCAGTCCGGACCAAGAGCGCTGCCGGGTTCTACAGAACCAGAACTCTGCCCACGGGACGATCCATCTGGGAATGATGCACTTTTAATTAAATCAGAAGAATGTGAATTGTCTGTGCCATCTTTAACTGGACTGTTCCAAAATCAATTAATCAAATCCACCAGGCGGTTCATGAGATATGTTGAGAACAAAAACTGTTTTGAGTGAAGGAAAAAAATATATATATCACCACACATGAAATATAATACTGATGAGTCAAATGCACTTTTTGTTTCTTCACCTGATAACAAGTATTTTGGCACAGTTCAGGTAAAAGTTTCTAAAGTTTTAAAAAGTGCACTTGAAGGCAGCATCTGGTGAACGAAGCAGACTGCACATTTACAAGCTGATCCGTTTTCTGACAAGAAAAATGTTTTAGTCAAATGAAAACGAGACGCTGACACATCGTTTGAACACACGTCTGCGTCATTTCAGTTTGTCGAAGGAAATATTTGTGTCTCCTCAGTGGAGATCAGGACCTGCAGTGAAGGTCTGAGCCGCTCCGGGTTCTGGTTCCTCCGTGGTGTAGCGAGGTCTCCGACAAGGAACAGCTGCCTTCATACAGAGATAAAGTACTCACAAAAGTGTACAACAATGAATACACAGCACAACACTCACACTGTGAATACAGTTGTTTTTATTTTACTGCACAAATAGGAATAAAGACTTATGAGACGTTCTTCACGATCCAGAGTCACAAACGTAAATGTATGGATAGAATTTTCTACTTCTGTGGAAAACTACAGGAAAAATGTAAATATGTGTTTTAGTATGAGAGTTATGAGCTACTGAGCCGAGTGTGAAACATGTCTGGTCCAAAAACCCAGATAGTCTGGTAAGGCCCAGATGTCCCAGCTTTTCACCAGCCTTGAATGCAACATCACATTTATGAATCTGGAGCGTGAACCGATTGATCCATTCACAGCAGACGATTCGTGCTCACATGTTGTGATTTGAACGCTTAACGTGTTCAGTTTGAAACGCGTACATTTCCTGCATTAACACATCTTTGAATCTCGTTGTACACATACAGATTTATCTCCGTACCTTTGGTTTGTCAGCCTCCAGCGATGGGATGAGGAACTGCGCCGCTCCAGCGTCAAAGAAGGCGGTCCCGATGGCCTTGTCCTTCACCGCCCAGACCACCTCACAGCCCTCCACCTCATACCTACCAAAACGTTTGTTAATAAACGATCTGAGCGGAGAACTTCTGAACAGACAAGAACTCAATTTTAGGTTTAGTTGAAGCAGACTCACACTAATTCTAAGGCGATCCCTCCATTTCCAACAACAACAATTCGCTTTGCTTTGGATAATCGCTTCTGAAACTCCTGAAACACGAAAAGAAAGACATTTTGTTTGTCACAAACACGTTCGGTAACCGTAAACAAGAATTTCAAGAGACAGACAGAAGGATACATTTGTTAGTACAGTTTTGTAAAAAAAAAAATAAAAAAAAAACAATGACTGATATTCATTAGTTGATATCTAGTTATTTACTTATAGTTTCTAGTTCATTCCAAGGTTTGATTAAATGGTTTAGACAAATTCATCTGCATGTGTATATTATGGGTTTGGAAGGAATTCAGACAATTCTGTACAAAATGCAGACATCTTACACCCTTCCTTTAACTTTAAGAAGATACAAGATGTAACAAATGTACATCTAAAACCAAACAAACCTGGGCGCTGTCCGTGTCCCGGATCCCCAGCACGTAAGGGTTGTCCTGGGTCAGGAGCTTTGGTCTGGCCCCGCTGCATAAACACAGCTTCTCATAACCAAAAACACGACCATCGACTGTTTCTACACACTGAGGGGTGGAAAAAATGATACAAAACAACAATTAAGACTTAAAACCAAGTTGTTCTCTTATGATCTTATGCATGATTGTGCTGCAACTACCTGACCACTAGATGGCAGCAACAAGGCACACAATAAACAATGAATCGCTTGTAATTATGAGTACACAGCAAAAGTACAGAACTGTATATGAATGAATTACAGCCTAAACACGGATCCTACATGTGAGTGCGCGTGAAGGGATCTGACAGCAGAGTGGATCACAGTCAGGTTGGGAAACTTCTCCTCCAGGACGCTGGACGGTCTCTCCTCCACATCAAACTCTTCAATCGTTTTGGACACCTTCGCGTCAAAGGAGAATGAGGAAGTGTAACAAAAAGTCCAGAACAACCATTAAACATTCAGCATGTTCAACATTCAGCATGTTCACCTGCTTATAGTTGGTCACTGTCTTAATGTGGAGACCTGCTGTGATCAGAGCGACGTCTGCCGAGGGGAACTCGGGCGACAACTGTTGATAAACACTTAAATTATCATTTATTTTTCATATTCATTGAGATGATTGATTGGTTGTTTTATTTTCACCTGCTCCACACATGTCACGCCCGCAATGCCTCCTCCCACGATGACAAACTTGAACGTTTTCACTTTTTCACCTGCCATTACTTCCAAACGCAATGCTAACAACAGCTAGCACTTAGCATTAAATCGTGCTCAACACATGACGTGCCTAAATAAATACATATTTAGATTTTCTATTTTTATTATCAGACGTTTATTTAGTTAAATTTAGCACCTAACAAAACGGAACCGCTACCAAAACGCTTGTTTTTGTCGGCACTAGCTTATTTTAGCGCTCATTGGAATCGATGTGAAGTTACTTCCGTGTTTACAAGTAGCTACGGAAAGCGGCGAGAGACGTTTTTCAAAAGCGAAAACTAAAATGCGCTTGGGCAAAACTTCGTGTCTTTTTATTTTATTTATAAAAATATTCAAGTAGAGAGTTTACACACGCAAGCCAATGCTTGTGGGTATTTCAGTATTTATTTACTCATCTATAAGTTATATTTTTAAATACAAATTATCTGTAAATAATGTATTGCCATAAAGACAAGCAGTGCTTGTCTTTTAGCAAAATATCTAATGAACCAGGGGTCAGAATTAAAATAAGCTCTCAGACAGTAATCAGTGGATGTATATCTGCAACTGTTTATATTTTGGAGTCAACCTCCTTTCAAGATGGCTGCCATAGCTAAGCAAACTTACAAAACACACATACTCAGAAGAAGGAAAAAAAAAAAAAACTTTAACTCATTCAGTTTTACAGATATCCAGGTCAAATTTGGTGTGGTATTAGATTAGAGTTATTCACAACACATAATCCTTGCATGACTTAATGCACAAAATATTTGCCTAAAACTTTAGCATTACCTGTGAAATTTAATAAAACTCATTGGAAGTTCGACCTTCTGCAGCCATTCCAAATAAAGATGGCAGCTAATAAACTTTAGGAAAAACAAAAAGGATTGTAATTCAGTCAATTTTACAGCTATTCTGCTAAAACTTCCTGAGACTGAGCATAAAGGTATCTTCAAGGTTTGATCACAATGAGGCCTTTAATTATAATAACTATAAAACCAGAAAACAGTGCAGTTAACAATTTAGTTTCTATTAAAACATCTAAACTCCTTGTTCCTGCTGTGTTTGATGTTTTCTGGGAGGCAGCAATATGTAATAATATTCATTTTGTGCGTTTTGCGTGAGAAGTACGTAACAAGATGACACCATTTAGTTGTTTTACAGTAAAGGGACACCGTAATAAGACCAAGTATCTGCCCTTTTGTTTTTAAATAAATAACCTTTCGTGTCAGACGTTAATGCGATCGTACAATCCCATCAGCCATAATCGCCGCTGTGATAAACAACTCAGCTGAGGCCGTTTGTGGCTTTCTGTGAAGTGATCGACAGATCTTGATCCCCGTCCTCTGCCCGAGTGTTTGCCGGATAATGGCTGCGTTGTTTTGGGATTCATCAGCACTTGTTCTATTTGCGGAAAAAAGCCTTTTTACGCGGGTGTTAACCATGCAGGGGGATACTGCTGTCAGACTCTGAGATGCTCGGGTCACCGCTAATCAAACAGAGGTTGATGCCGTGCGTCACAGCCCCCCTCTTGATTTTCATTACCCTGAACGAGGAGGACGACACATGTGGAATACAACGCTGCGTTGTGCCATTACAAGTAATGTGGGTAAACAATGACTAATAACCACCGGGTGCTTTCGCTGTACACCACTTTAGTTTTATGATTAAATGAGACAAAAGTGCCCCTAAATGTTAACAGTTGTGTTGAGATTTCATTACTGAAAGCTGCAATTCATAAAAACTCTTGTGTGTGTAAATATGTAGATTTTAAAACAATCTGTCGGTTTGTGCACAAGGCTGCCAGTGTTCACGATCGTTCCTTGAAAACATGCCGGAGATTTAACCTAAGATCATCTTATTTTGAGAAAACACCACTTTGCGCAATCTCCTAGAATACTGCGAGACGTCACCTCAGTGCGTGTTATCTGAGCTCCGGTCCATCATGGTGAAGAAGGTGTTGAGTCGAAAAGCAAAGCACTAGATTTACTGGTCTGTCTAGGGTCCGATGCTCACCTGCGGTCATGAGGTTTGGATCATGGTGTCAAAAAAAAAAAAAAAAAAAATCCCAGATACAAGAGGCTAAAACAAACTTCCTTCAAAGGGCGGCCGGACTCGGCCTTAGGGACGGGGTGAGGAGCTCCGAGTGGAGCTGCTGCTCCTCTGCATTAAAACAAGTGAGTTGAGGTGGTTCATGTTTCTGATTAGGATGCCTCGTGGACATCTCCAGTTGGAGGTTTGTAAGCATGTCACACTGGGAAGAGACCCCGGGACAGACCCAGAACACTCTGGTGTGATTATGTATCCTTTTAAGGGCCCGTTCCCTGTGCACCCACAGATATGTGGTAGCAGGGCTTAATTTGTAAACCAATCGATGCCCGAACACAAATAATGGGTGGGTTGGGGGGGGGCCCTACCCCCTTACATTTTAATAAAGTAGACATGATTTCCTGCATTTTGGTATACTGTATTTTAACAGGTATTGTAAACACTCCGCTTCTGTCAAGCATCCAACCCCCACTCCCCTTACTTGACAGTTCCAAGCCCGACTCTTCTCCACTGAATTCACAGTCCTGTTGTCCAATTCCACATGTGACACCTCCAGGTGCCTCCTCCGTTTTTTTCATGGCAGCTGCCTGTGGGCTCCTGCCCGCGTACGACTGCCTGGTTAGATCGGCACTCACCCCCACCACTCCTTTAGGGGCAAAGACTTTTTTAAGGTAGAAGCAGAAATAGTACTTGAAGGGGCAAAACCTATGTGATATTAGAAAGCTCGTAAGTAGCTGTTGTGTTTAAAATGAGTGTTTATGTAATTATATTCAGTTTGCCCAAAATAAGTTTAATTTGTTCAAGGCAGTCATTTTTGTTGATAACATCATTAGTAAGCCTGAGAGTTACCAGAATGCACCCTGTCAAAATAAAAAGAGCTCCTGGATCCTGTTCCGGCAGCATCCGGCTCACCATTTACCCTGGATAGAAATAAAAGTGCATCCAATGATTTTGCTTCCAGCAAGTTTCCAGGAGATTAATAAATTTGAACGAAGAACAATTGTACAACAAAAACGCTCACATACAAAATTAAACTTTTGACAAACAGACTATACTTTAATACGGAGCCTAAAATATGAAAAGGTGATCTGAACCTGACTTTGACAGGACTCAAACCTGCTCAGTAAAGAAATTTATCACTTTAAAAATAAATAAAAATTCAGTCAGTTTTACAATTATTGAGCTAAACCTTGGTGTGGCAGTAGCTGAAAATAACCTCTAACTCTCAGCCATAAAATCAAAGTTAAATGTTTTTTTACACACGTCATGGTTTTATTTCATAACAGCACATTTACAATTCTGTAGTCAATGCATCTGTGTGTACAAGCCCATGTAAGTTTATCTTTTCCGTCGCCTGCTGCAGAAGGCACAATGAAGATGAATGGCTTTTAATTAAAGTCTCAGAAGGTAATCATTGGGTGTAAATCTACAACTGATTCACTTCTGGAGCCAATCCAGTTCCAATCGTTGCCGTTGACAGACGTGAGAGACAAAAATAGCTCTAACGAGGTTCATTTAGTTGATTTCAAGCCAAAGTTTGGTGTATTAAAGGTTGAGACTTATCACAATCTACTTCTCTTAACATGAGCATAAAAATCTTTAAGCACTAGACAGATTTTTTTATTGAAGTCTACAACTGACTTCCTTTTGGAGGCAACCCAATTCAAGATGGCCGTCGCAACTAATCGACCTTTGCTGACAAATAAATGGTTATAGCTCATCCAGTTTAACAGATGAGTTAAAATTGGACGTGGAGGTAGCAGAGAGTCATTCACAGACACAGATGTGATAATTCATGATAATTTAAGGTTTGACTAAAAGAGCTCAACAGGATATTGACTGATTCTTTAAGGACTGCTCAGCATTTAATTATTAATTTATATTATTGACATATTTAATGGAAAGTTTTGTATGCATGTAGTTTCATGTATGTTTTGCAGCTGTTTTAATCTTTATTGATGGGTGCTGAGAGTTATAAAAATAAAGTTTGACGCAACAAAAGAGCAGACCGCAGTCTGTGAGGATCCACTTCTCCTCCACCATAACCCTCAGTACTGGTTCCCCTCAGGGCTGTGTGCTGAGTCCCCTCTTATTCACTCTGTCACAAATGACTGTGCACCTACCCATCCAGGCTGTCATATTGTGAAGTGAGTTGAATTGAGTACACAATTTGGTTCCACCTCATTTGCCATGTGATGCAAATGACAATAAAGTCACCTTGAACCTTAATGTGAGCACAAACCGAAGTGTGTGTCACTTTAAGCCTCCAGGTTCTGCAGACAACAGAACAATAAATTTGCATTTAGATTTTATTTTTTATTTTTTCCCCCAAAGGGATGTTCTTTTTTCATACGTGGCAACTTTTAGCTAAAGTGATTACAAGATTACAGAGGAAAAAAAAGTGACGTTGGGTTAAAAGAGTTAAATAAAACACTAAAAGGCATCCTGGAGCAACGGCAGCCATTACTAAAACAACCAAACGTCTGCACCTGGCGTTTTGACTAAACAGACCTGAGGAATGTACAAAATGTCAAAAATAATAAAGCGTATGTAATTTAATAACACTAGAATGTATTTAAAAATATAAAAATCCCAGAAAGATGTGTGTGCTACGGGTGATGGCAACAAAAAAAGATGGGAAAACGTGTCTCATGTCACAAGATTTTAATTATATGTGATCCGAAGAACTGAAGCTAATATTGTAACAAGTTAAATGTAGCCTGTAAAGTCGATGTAATGGCTGTTAATTATTAAACTGGCTGGCAGACAGTAGCTTCTGATATTGCTGTGCTGTACAGTCATGTTACAGTTTAGTACAAATTATGAAATAGTACAAGCTAGTGCTATTAGTACTGCTCTTTGTGCATGAATACTGAAAATGTACTTTTTAAACTTAGGTGTAGATTAGACACTGACAAACAGTTTACACATTTAAAAAGTGTTAGTTGCAAATTCATCAAGTAGTTGAAGTCATAATTATTGAAGCAGATAAAAAGTCTTCAATCTTTGGAAGTCAGTCATTAATTATTGACGGACTTCAAGAGATCATTAGTTGTACTCTATATTTATATGTACATATATTCCTGCTATAACATTGAGCTGCTTCATTTGACTGTTACATGAATTTAACATTAATTATGAATTGTATGAAGTTGTAAATATATTAATAATTTGTGACACAGATCTTGTTGGGCTTGCTGTTAATTAAACAGTTGTTTCTCGGCTGTAAGCAGTCGACCGTTTTAGACGCCATCTTATTCTCCACGATGTCACAGATGTAAACAATGGGCGGGACTACAACTCGGGTTTTTTATGGGTTAGAGAATGAAAAGTTTGTCGTCTCTTCTCGAGCAGTGGAACCATCTCGAGCAGATCATCAAAGTCATATTTTTATTTCTTTTACAGATTTTTTTTTTTTCTGCTGGAGTCCTTTCGTTTGCGTCACCAATACACTGCACGTTTCTGCAACCGTATGAAAGAATGTGGCTTTAAAATAAACGTAGAGTTTAAAAAACAATGTATATTTACATTTTATTATCAAAAACAACATTTATTTGAAATGGCTTTACATTCTTTTGTTTTATTAAGTATTTTTTATATATATTCTCATCATGCTGTTTGGAAAAAGATTACAAAAACCACGAGATTCACAAAACTGGATTGGACCGGATGGTTTAAATGAAAGGCACTGCAAATCAGTCATTAACGTCATTCTCACTATTGTTTTTACAGAAAAAGGTTGGTAATATATGTATTATTGAATAAATAAACTGCAGTTTCCTCAGTTTATACTAGAAAGGCAGATAGTTGGGAGGATCCTGTAGGTCCCTTTTGCCGTAGGTGGAAGAACCCACGTTTGTCGGAACATAGACGGTGCCGATTGTGTTGCTGGAGCGAACCAGGAAGTCCGCCAACCGCTGGGTGACGCAGGTGGCCGTGTTGCACTTCCTCTTCTCCAGGTGGTGACTGGGAAAACAAAACAAGACAGCGTAGACGGTGAGAAACAAGACCCAGAATCTCTCCCGTGCAGTAAAGAGGTCGGTCCACACCTGTTTGTTCCGGCGAGTCCTCTCTGTGGCCGTGAAGCCATGAGGCCGAGGAACGGGTTGGAGATCAGCTCCGGTAGAGACCAGCTCTCAGCATCTGGAGGAGCACTCTCCTGCTCGGAGGAGGAGCTGGGACTCAAGTACCTAGATTAAAGAGGGAAGTGGGGGAAAGAACTGTTTCACACGGATGATCCACTCTTTAAAACCTTCACCAGTCCCATGGGACGGAGGAGAAAAAGTCCACTTAGCTATAATGAGACAGTTTTCCCCACAGAACAACTGGGACTTGCTTCCACCTCCACAAGCCAGTATCTAAAGTACCTTTCATGTCCAAAACATCTGGTATCCTGCCATGGAATTAAAACAGAACTTTTAAGAGTTTTTAATTAAGTTTTTTTTTTTTTTTTTTTTTAATTTTTTTTTTTTTTGCTACTGACCCAGGTAGATTTAATTGTTGCCTTTGATACAGTCTATAATATTTTTGTCAATATCAAGTTGAAATTTAGACCCCATTTGGCTAAGATGCAAATATGCAGAAGGTAATATTCCTCTTCCTCAGCCCCTTTTTATTGTGGTGTACCTCAAGGGTCACTTTTTGGTCCCTAATTTGTTATGTTGCTATTGATGTGATCAATCAAAATATTTTTTGTTGTTCTTGTTTTCAAGAAAACATTTTGTTGGTCATTTTTATACTAATGAAACAATACTCCTCCTCAGCCCCATTTTTTTTGTGATCTACCACAAGGGTTTATTTTGGATTTTATGTAGGTTTTTGTTACATAAGGAGGTCAATACAGTCTATCACAACATTCTATTGTCAAGAATGTAGCATGTTGTTGGTCTTTTTTGTACCTAAATACTCCTCCTCAGCCCCTATTTGTTGTGGTGTACCTCAAGGGCTACTTCTGAGTCCCATCCTGTTTCATTGATAAAGCAGCCTTTGAGATACCCAGAAAGTATACATTTTACTTTCACTGGTATGCTGATGACATCCAATTTATTTCCTTTTGTAACATAACGCTAAAGACAGGTTAACTTGGAATTTTCTTTCTCTTTGTGAAAACAAGACTGAAAATGTTGTATCTAGAAATGTTTGAACAAGTTATTTTGTTTATCATTGTTGCCCCAGTATCAAAAATCTTGGAGTGCTTTAGGATAACTTTTATAAGATCAGTTTTTTAATCAATTATATCAGAACTGCCAAGCAAAATCTTTCCTTCCTCTCAAGACCTCAAAAAGATTATGCCATGCCAGTTCCTCTATGCTGTAGTGTTTTCTCATTTTGGCTCGTTTCAAATCTATTGTACTGTATTTGCTTTATTTGTGGTTCTTCTAGTTGTAAAGCACTTTAAAAGTGCAACAAAAATAAAATCACCATTGACATTCAGTACAGAGATGATAAACTTTTAAAAAAGGTGCGACTCACCTGTAGTTTGGAGCAGCAGCAATGCAGCACAGCAACACGAGCACCGTGACGAGAATCACAGGAAGCCTCAGGTGATGCATAATGCAGCTGCTGATGAAGTCCCTGCATGGACAAAATGAATAGAAAACAATAGAAGGATTGTTTTATTGATCCCCTGATGGAACGTAGTTTGTCACAGCAGTAGAAAAATTCTGAATCAAGAACACATTTAACACTAGTTATAATGATTAAGAACCAGTTGCAACAACACCGTGGTGCAAACAGACACAAAATAAAGGCAGAACACACATAAAGTGCGTAAAATATATTTTTTTTCTTCTTTTAGCTATTTAACATACAGATGCAACAAAATTTACTCTTTTGGTACAGTAAGCCAAATAATATTCACTATATTCACTTTAAAGGAAAAAAAAAAAAACACACACACACATGAGGACATAAAAATGTGCACAATGCAAGACTTTTTACTGATTTGAAGGCGAGTGTTGGATAATCTCCATCCAAATCTCTCCCAGCTGCACTTTATTAAAAAAGTCTCATGAACTTCCTTTTTTTTTTACACTGTAAAGAAGGATTTCAAACTGTAGTACATTTTACCAATATTTGTCATCACAACCTCCTCTAGTCAGGAGTGCGTAATCTGACGCTGCCTTCCTTGGTAGCCATTTTTCCTAGGAATTAACCCAACTCCTCATTTCCCGCGGTCACCATGCCAAGCACATGGCTCGCCATCGAAAGTTGACAAGGCAAACACTCGAATGGGAAAACGCCACCACGGAGGGTCAAGCTATTTAGAACCAACAAATTGGCCGAGGCACTCCAAATGCAAGCATCCCTATATGTCAGCGCTTGTTTGCACGTACTTTCTCTAGAATTGCCACAATCACCCAAGTAATGATTGAGTGATCAAAGGAACAACAAATTTAATGAGCAGTTTGCAGCTTTACTGTACCGACTGTACTTAGACGTGCATTAACGACTTATTTTAGGAACAACTGCAAACCAAGAGTTTTGGATTAAAATTCAGCCGAAGATATTTGTTTCTGCAACATTTCTTTTCCTTCGAGTTCATTTGTTGTCTGCAACGTCCAACAGAGAACAATTATCTCCATTAATATAAATTAGGAATATAGATAAATAAAAGTTAAAGTTAGGACATTTATATCTATTGTGTCTGATAATTAGGTAGCTTCCAAGCTAGGCTAGCATTAGCCGAGTTAAACTCTTGGTCACAAACCTCTTTAATTTTCTGTTCCAGCATCATTTTGATCAAAAAATAATTAATGGATAAAAGTTAATGAGATTTTAAACATGCAAGTGCTGTTTAATTTGTGTTTTTATGTTTTGTACCTTTATTTGAATTTAAAAAATCTGTTAGCTTAAATATTAGTTCTACATTTTAATTAGATGATTAAACAAACTAGTTTTATTTTACTAAATTTAGCAATTTAAAAAAAAAAAGTTGGTTTAAATTGAACAAACAGCTGAATGATACTAAAATCAGACAATTTAAATTTAGCCAATACTAAAATGATGCAAAATGATTGTGAAACTTGACATATTCTGCAGGAGTATATTTTTGTAGTTGAAATGTCTCTAATTTAATTACCGGTAAGTGAAAGCCTAGAACAATTTAAATTTAACTGGAAAATGTGCAAATATTTCATGGAATTTGACTAATTTAAGTTGTTTTGCTGTTATATATAGGTACATTTAACCTAAAAATACTTGTTATATTCTACTCAATAAAATAATTACATGATAAATTAACTTTGTATTGTATTTAAGGAGTACTTATTTCTGTGTAAACAGGTGAAAATAGCCTTTTTTCCCAGAAAATCTTAAAAGAAACAAGAAAAAAAAAGGCTCAATTTTCCACTCATTCAAAACCATATCTCAAAGGCGCACAAATTAAAACCGCTGTTTTTGCCTCACATATTCACAGACCATAAAAAGAAAGAGATTAAAGTCTAATCAGGTACTCACTTTGTGTTGCGTTCGCCCGGTCTGTCTCTGGATCAGTCCAGGGTTTGTGGGACTGTTGCACAAGCCGACTCCAACAGTTATAGGCTCTCTGCTCAAACCACTTGTGACATCAGCTCTCTCCAAATATAGCAAATCATTTTGATTTTACACCGAGGGGGTGGATAAACCAGGTTTCACACATGCCGTAGCTGCACAATCAATATTTTTGGTACATTCTCAGCACACACATACCACACACTCCTGTACGTCATCGTTTGCATCATCACCTTTGTCAGCGTTGTCATCAGACGCCGTGGTGGGACTGACCCGCCACAGACTCACACTGGAGACGAGAATCCTGTCAGAGCGAGTGGAAAGCTGTCTTCTCCATTACCCCAAGATGAAGTTTTAGGTCACCAACATTTAGTCTCTGCACCTCCCTGAAGGCGTCAAAGGTGATTCATTATGCATGTAAAGTTGGAATATGATTAATTAATGTCACGTGTCACACACAGCAGAGTAATAACTAATCAAGTGATGATGAAATATTTAAAAGCACCGGAGCAGATAATATACAAGTTAACTAGAAAAATGTGCAAAAGTACTGCAAGAACGCTGAATAACTGCTGAAATTTGCAGAAGGAGCTGAAACAGAGCTGAAAGCTAAAAGCAATTTATTATTTATTTATTCATTTTATAATGAAATACAAAACAATTAACATATGTGGAATAAAAAGAAACAAAATATAAAATGAAAGGTAGCAGATGAAGAAAAAAATCATATCTGCTCCTTATTCTCTAATAAACAATTCAAACAACCATTTTCTATAAATACCAAAACAAAGTGAATAACTCATTTAATTTTCTAATTCTCATACATTTCTCATTAAACTCCATTCATATATATTTTAGTTGTAGACCAGATCAGTTTTTATTTTGTCTTGATATATAAAATCCTAGAATTGAAAAATGGCGAGCGATCTTTCCCCACAAACTGTAGAACGTTCTATCTCACACAACGGGAAGACCGTTGTGTTCCTAACACACACCCCGATGACCTCGACAAGACTAGACCATCCATGCTCTGGATACATTGTTGTTGTTGTGAGGTTGTCATCCATTGTGAAGAGGGCATGAGATGCCAAGTCTTTCAGATTGTTGTGTCAACTTTTACTTTGCAACAAAGCCTGCGTCCAAAGTTGCGTTTGCATCATAATCTAAGTGGTTCATGCAAAAAGACAAATTTGTTGTCTGGTTTAACTCTTGTTCATCTGGTGTGAATGTTTTTGTAATTTTGCCTACAAGATCGTCTGTTTGTGGAATGATGTCTGGATTAAGCAGGACATTATGTAATTATCTCAATGCAAGGAAAAACACACAATAAATTCAAATTACCATGATTATTGCTCCTATAATGTTGTACTGCTGGAGTCCTAATGTATTTATTGCTTCATCCATGATCTGTCCCGGGGGACTACCCCACGCTCACTGAGGCGATGTCAGCACCGGCTTCAAGCTGCTTCAAAGTGCTGGTGGTTTTCGCCATCACTACTCTAAACCTACCGCAATGTCTTAATGGACGGCTTACTCTCAAGTCGCCTTCCAGAACTTCCTGTAAGACTCACAATAAAAAAAAAGAGCTGAAGACCAAGACAGCAATGCATGCACTTTCTGGAAATTACTTTAATCTTTCCTGATAATGAGATTTAATAGGATTCCATCATGATCCTACACAAACACAGCTTGGTGACTACAATGCCATCACTAGCTGCTACAGTGTTTCTTTAAATAAGGACAAAAGAAAGAACTGAAGAAAGTTGGATTGTTCTAACTTTTGGGGATCACTCTGACCAGCCTCCTTGGGCAGGTCTACACTTGGATGCTGAAAAATCTGGTTAGTCAAACTTCAGATTCAGGAGGAACAGGGTTGCTTTCATTGACCAGTGGACTAGAACCTGATGTACTGTTCCATCAATGTTCCAAACACAAGGGCATGATGGAGTGGGTGGAGAAAGGTTTCAGGAGTGATTCACGACAAAAGGATGGCAGCAAAGGTCAAAGGTTTACACGAGAGTATTGAGACCAACCATGTTGTATGGTATGGAGACAAAGGCAGTGACATGTTCAACGTGTCCCCTCTCGTCCGTGTTGCCGGTTGACACCTGGGTGGCGCTGATAGCTTGGCTAAACATATCTAGTATTCAAGGCTGAGCACAGCGATGAGTCTTCATTGGAATATTGACATCATTGTTCACGTTTCAGCCTTCTGTATTCTTCTACTGAGTTTTGTTCGAAAATCCGTTCCTCACTCGCTCTCGTGCAAGGCGGAGGCATGGTCTTCCCTCTCCTGGCCTCCTCCTGCTTGTTTGCTCTCTGTGTATCGCAGCTCCTATTTACACATCTTCCGAAATGAGAAACGACCGTCATGGATCTGGTGAGCTGGACTTTCAACGCAATCGATAAAATATCTTCAACAAAGCGACGGGGTGTCGGAGAGCCCTCCTGCCCCGCTGAGACGCATGCGGCAGGAAACGTCATGGATCCGTGGGGTGCTTGGGAGCTGATGTGCCTTTCCGTATCGTCTCAGGAGGACGCTGAAGACGTTTACATAATTGGAATCATGATAGCAGGTTCTGCTTTTTGGCATTGGCTGATTCCTGTTATCGGCTATTAAAGAAGACATCGGCAGCAGTTTTGGCAATGGCAAAACTGCAGAGTGTGTGAAGGTTTGGTTCGTGCCTCGAGTACTCAAAATCAGCTGATTTACGAACTAAATCATAGGATATAAGTGATTTGTGAGAATCACAGGTCACCTGTAACTTCTGGGACTCGCCAGCACATTGGGGACAACCTTGGAGGGGGCTCATAAGCACGGACCAGTGGAATCCCAACAAATCTGGTCATCTTGGATCAAAAGTACCAGCAGGGATCAAGGCCAACAAGAAAAAAACAGTCTGCCTGAAAAAAAAAATCAACAACTGTGGTTTATGTGAATCTGACTCCACTGTTTGGCCTTGAAGCAGGCTGACTTATCAAATTCATCCTGGGACATATGTGTTAACTAAGGAAAAGCTCTGCCTATTGCAACCCCCCTACCCCCACCCCTTATACTGTGTACACCCTTAGTTTGACCAGCTCACTCTGTGCCCTGAACTTGATAAGCCGTTGAAAATGGAGTGAAAAGCATCTCCTCAGGAAAGTCAGTCTAACTTTGAAAAATGTCATTTTGACCTGAAAGTTATTCTTCTAAGAATCCTCTTAGCAGGCAGATGTTGATTAAATAATTCCTAATGAAACTCCTTCATGCAGTTAGTGCATCATACTCTGAAGCAACTTTACTCCCATCAACATTCACCAGATGGATCTGCCTTCATAAGTTGCGACATGTATGCTCAGCGTGGCTGATTATTGCAGCAACGCTGAATATAAAGGAGATCAAAGGTCACAGGAAATGATTAGCACACCAGTGCAAGAAGATCTGAAGGTGTTACTTGAAATACTGATAGAGATGATCTCATGTCTGCAGTTTAATGCATCTACAGGCCTACACTGAACTGGAGAGGGTGTATGAATGTTCCCTGGCTTGCAAGGCTACTTTTAGCTGCACTTTTCTTAATAATGCAATAAAACAACCTTGAAGGTCATTCCCTTCTTTACTTACAAATCCTAAAGTGGTGCACAACCCCAGCTTCTATTTAAAAATGCGTGCTTGTTTTTCGCAAATCCATGATTTTAGTTTACTCTCAGCGCTCACAGTCTTCTAAAAAGCAGGTTTATCTTGGATGAGCAGCTCACAGTAAAAGAGACAGAACAGGAGGTGACTCTGTAAAGAGGGTTTTTTTTTTTGGTCTTTCTTACTTTAACAAGTTTTCCATCTTTAACGGAGAGTAAACATTGACAAATTAGAACAAAACAGCTAAAACTAAACTCGAGTTGTGTAAACTAGCAATTACTACAAGAAACTAATCTACCCTTTGTTAAAAATTAAAAAAAAAACAAAAAAAACAACTATTTGACCATTTTAAGATGCTGAACCTCAGACATGTCTGATGGACAGAATTTCTTTATTTCTTTATTTCTTTATTTTTACAAAAAACTTCATTTTCTGCTAAAATACTGATACTTGAAGTTGTTGAAGAAGCTGAAACTGAGTTGGTAAATTTAAAAGAACTAAAACTAGCTAAAAGCAAACAAAAAAAAAAGATAGCTAAATTTAACACTAACTAAAAGCAAAATGTAGCTAAGGCTAGCTCAAAGCTAAAAGTAACAAAATACTACCTAGATGCAAAAAAATAGTTGACTTAAAATAAAAAAAAGCAACTCTGACTAAGAAGCAAGAGAAAACTCATACAGGGTGCAAGTAGCTGATCATCTGTTGTGTTTATTTTGTGTTTCTGCAATGGAGTTTAATCAAACAAGGGCGCGCACTGCTTGCATCTGTGACATCATGGAGGAACAAAGATGGCGTCCAAAAAGGGCAACAAAGCAACTATTTGATTAACAACAAGCCCAACTGGACCTGAGTCACAAATAATTTATAATGTTTTTTTTTACAATAAAGTAACAGAATTGATAATTAATATTAATTTCATTGAACAATCACATAGAACAGCTGGATGATTTATAAATATATATATTGTTTATACGTAATAACGAGCTAAACTAGATCTGAATAACTGATTTTTTTTATCATTTGCCTGTTCTGTGGTCGACACATAGTAAATGTTCACAAAGTTCATAGAAAGATGGAACTTGTCTCTAGTGATATTGGTTAAACATCTTCTCTATAGGTCAGGTTTGTGTAAAGGAATCAAATATATATTATTTAACACTGTATAAATATTACATAAATCAAAGGCAATACCAGGTTGCACTATTTAATAATTTGTGCTAAATTGTAGCATGAATCAGAATAATGTTTAATATCTGCCACAGAAGCTAATATCTAAGAGCCAGTTCAATAATTAACAGTGATTGCATTGACTTTATAGGCTGGTTTTAATTTTAAACAGTATGTAAAGATCACATTCACATTGAAGTAAAGATCAAATCTGCTGATGTGTGAAATAAGGCACGTTTTATCTTTTTCTCTTCAGTTGGTACCACCGTAGCACACACAGCTTTGTAGCATTTTTATATGTCTTTATATACATTAGATAGCTTGTATACATTCTAACATATTAATATTATTAATGCTACTAACAAGGTTGAATTAGACCCTCTGGATGGAGAGGATACATGTCAAAGTCAAGGCCCGCTGGTCAAACATGGCCCTGTTAGACAAATTATTTGGCTCCCAAAGATTATCGCTTCTCATTTTGCTTAAAAAACTGAACATGTCATTTAGTGCAGACTTCACAGACACTAATAATAAATAAAAGACAGTTGGTTAATAACTGAAGCCAGAAAGAAGGTTGTATTTTGTCATTTTTCAGTCATCTTTGAGTTTGATGTCGAAGGAGCAACAAAGATCGTTAACAAGGCCGCAAATAATAAACTCCTGTTGATGAACCAGCAACCAAGAGAAGACGTCGGGAATCTTATTTTTAATTGTAGAATTTGTGATTCTAGAATTGTGCTGCTCAAGGTGGCTGCATGTTGGAGCAGCTCTGTCACAATCATTGAGATTTTGCTTTTGAAAACTTCAATTTTTCTTTTTTTCTGGATGCATTTCATTTTTTTTCCGGATGCTTACTTCCTCTGGTATCGGACGCTGTGCAGCTCTAATGATTTTTACTGAAACCTCTTCTACTTTTGGACACTTGTTTTGATGCGTAACCATGACAACAAGGTGGTTTTCTATAACTGGGAGCTGCTGATTAGCACATCAAAAGCTCAATTACTACCTCAACTACAGCCCAGAATCCCAAATGAGTTGAAAAGGAGGTGCTGTGGACGCATTCCCATCTACCTGCAGGCGGTGCTCGAGTGCCTGACCGCCAAGATCTTGGAAGTGGCGCGAAATACAGATCTCGACAGCGAGAAGACTGAGATCGTCCACTGGCACCTGCAGTTTTGTCCGTGGCGACGAGGGGCTCAGCAGGCTGTTGTACAATTTTGCTGAAATGCTGTAGCAGCTGCAGCAACTTGTTTGATTCTATATTAACTTTGAAACTGAACTACATCTTGCTTGTTTGTTGACACAAATCTTGCTTTTTCCAATAATTAAATCAATTCCTTATGAGTTTATCTCATCTGAAGACTGAGGCGTCACCTTAGCTGTGGTTTCAGTCGGGCGTTGAGATTCTGGTGCCATATTTGTAGAAATGAGTCCATCAGCTGTGACCGCCTCCACTGAGCCCGTCACAGTACTTACACAGACCTTTGTTCCAGGAAGTAGACCGGGACATCCAGAACAAGCACCTCTCTCTTCTCCTACAATGCTTGATGGGACCTTCAGTTCAATTCCTTTTGAAGCTTTTGTTTGCCGCAACTCTGTTTCCAGTTCTGTCTTCCTAAACTGTCGCCTGAGGAGGATGATGACGGCGACGAGGAAGAAATAAGAGGAACCACTGAGACAAGTGATCAGACCCAAGAAAATGACTCTGCAAACCAAAAGAACAGATGCACAAAGGTCAGACAAACGACCTAGAGGTTTAGGTAGAGTTGGATTTGTTCGGATAGTTAACTGCTCACCTGAACATATTGGAGTCGTAAATACGACACGCACCCCTCCCCCCGCACTTTTTCATGGACCACTTCAGGCAAGTTGAGTCAATCAGCGCTCCGAAATACACCGGGGCAGGAATTCCTCCTAAACACAAAATACAGAAACCAAATGAAGACTTCACCGCTGATGCCACTAAAATGGTCCAAAGACGACATCTGGAACCAGTTCTTCTTCCAAAAGAGCTTTACGTGAAGCTGCGAAGCTTACCAAGAGTCCTGGTTCCCAGAGCCTGAATACCCAGAGCCAGAGACTTCAGGTCGGGTGAAATGCATCTGTGTTTCAACGAAACGGACACAACAACTGTGAGTTTACACAAATGTGGAAAATAGAACGAATGACACAAGGCAGCAGGTCAGAGACATGACGCCAGATGGAGCTAGACACTAGACAGAAACAGAAGATAGGGAGAAAGAAGACAAACAAAAACCACAACTCCTACATGTTCATGTGTCTATAGTGTTAGCAAAATATCCCACGAACAACTGAAAGACTTTTAATAGGCTCTTTCGTGAACCAGTTTTGCTAAATGACCGCACGGACCAGTCTGTCTTCATGTTCCTTTGGACATTCATAAATCACAGAAGGTCCACGTATGTTTTCAGAAATGAACGAGCAGAAATACAAAGTTGCGTAATCATTGATCTTACCTTTGTAATAAATTTGTTGTTTAATCCCGTGGCCATACAGACAAGATCATCACAAAACTGAGCTGCAAAACCAGCTTACCTGTTCACATGGTGACTGTTTCGACTCTGCTACTACCTCGCATTATCGCAACAAAGCTGCACCGGGCTGGACTGGCTTCACCTCCCTTGGTCCATTAAGAAAGCACGTAAAGGTGGATGGACTGAGTCGTCAACAGTTTTTGGAATGAACTAAAGTTAAAATGGCTGCCACAGCTAACTGATATTAATCAACACAATAATGGAAGTAACTCAGTCAAATTTACAGGTAATGAGCTGAACGAGCTGGAAGTCATCCTCAACACGTTCCCTCAGCGTTATCAGAGATTACGCACGTCATTTACAAAGTTTGACCAAAACAGCCGTCCCTTCTCATGAAATGACAGCTTCAAACGACAGCAGCAGACATCGTGATTTCCATCAAGAAATCTTAGATCTTTAATATATTGATGTCTCGCCACAAGAACCATGCATTTTTTTTTAGGGTGCAATTGCCTGCAGATAAAAAAGTGGTGTTTAATTTTGTGTTTCTTGCACAACTACTGTATCTGTGGGACTGCAACTGTCCTCATGACACTGAATTAAATATAAAAGCATCAGTTTCCTGGTCAACACGGTCTTTCTCGTAGGAAAAAGGTGCGCTGACCTTATGATGACCATGTAGCCGGGCGTGGCTCCCAGAGCGTTGATGAAGGAGCTGAGGACAGAAACAGCCATGTAGGAGGTAAAACTGCTGCTGCAGTCTTTAGCGTGGGGGCACTGACCCAGCCTCACCGACGTGCCGCTGCCCGCTGGGAAGGATGTGGACACGCAGCTGCAGTTGTGAAAGACCTGGAAAACAAAACACAGCGTACTGGTACATGTCCGACAGCCGTGTGGGAAACAGAGTCCACCCCTGCTGCCTCAGAAGAATTTCAGATGTTCAGTGCCAGCCAGGAGCTGCTGATCAAATGTGCTGATTGACTGATACGACGTCGGTGAGACGACCTGGAGAAAAGCAGTTTTTGCTGCTCTGGAGAGCACAGGACTGTGTTATCGCAACACCAAGATGGAAAGGCATCAGCAATGATCTTAGAGAAACAACAGCTGCTGCCCATCAGTCTGAGAAGGTTCAAAGGTCATTTTAAAAGTATTTGGAGTCCAACGTAAAGAAAACCAATTTTCCCAGAAGTGGACATCCTATCAAATTCACCCCAAGGTCAGGCAGTGCAATGCCAATACAGTTTCATCTGAATGACCCACAAGACGTCTGGAACAATGTATTTTGGACAGATGAGACCAAAGTAGAGGCTTTTACCCACAATTCACAGCTCCACGTTTGCAGAAAAGCAAACCAGCACAAACACCTCATGACAACTGTCCACGTGGTGGTGAGGGCACGCTGCAATCGCCAAGTGGATTATAATCTCCTTTATACTTCTACTGGGATTTTCAAACATGCCCTGATACGTAGAACCCTGGAATTGAAACAGGGTCCACTACTTGTTCCTGTCCAGTGTTTATTCTGCAGAGCTGTTTGAAAAACACTGTGTATTTTTGAGTGCTACCTTACTGTGTTCTTGCCGTGGCCACTGGAGGAGAGGCAGCCGGCCATGCATGGGGAGATGTACGTGATGCCACTGGCTGCACAAACAGGGTCCCAGTCCTCGGCCGAACACGAGCAGTCGCTGTTGCATTCAGAGAAGAGCGTCTCTCCGTTGTGCGACGCACTCTTCGACCTGCAGGGGGCAAACTGTTCAGATTGAAAAACAACTAGAAAGAAGTTGCTTCTGGGTGTAACGGTTTGTGGTTTGTCCCGGCGCTGACCCGTTGTACGACACGGTGAGCCCAGCCACAGGTAAGTTATCACACTTGGTGCCAAACAGCAGCAGTAAGAGGAGGTAGCCCATGAAGGAGGTGGCCAAAGACAGCTGAGCTCCTGAGACCACGCTCAGCTTGTACCTCCTCATGATAAGACCCCCCAGAAAGATCCCCACGGCCACTGCCGGCAAGTTCAGCACACCTGGAAGAAAAAAGGAAACGGGAATCTGGTGATAATGTGTTCGCACCAGAAAGACGTGAGCATTTTATATACAGTATTTAAATGAGGCTCCACCTCCTTGGTTCTCTTGGTTTACGAACGGAAATGACGTCATCAGACGTCAGGGCCGTACCGCATGCCTTGTGGTCTCGTCACGTCTTCCTCTTGAGGAGGACAACGTGAAGAAATTACGAGGAGGGACAAAGTAAAACTGAACGGTTCAGTCTGCAGCTCAGTCCCTGTCACTCGTTACGAAACGTCCAAAAGATTCAGGTTGTCCGTGAACGTCACATCTCTCGAAGTAACGCAAAGCGCTTGAAAGAATTCACAAACCGTAGCGAAGGACATCGAAATTATAGCGAAGTGCAAAAACTCTCGCTAGAGGACAAAATTTATAATAATAATAATAATGTGTATGTATCGTCATAACTGTTTGTTTCTATAGAATTGTGAAATTGTCTCTCTGCATTTAACTCATCCACCACCAGGTGGAGCAGTGAGCAGCTACTGAAAGCACCTGGGGAGCAACTGGGGATAAGGTGTGCTGCTCAGAGACACCACGAGATGTGCAATGACCGGGGATCTGACCGGGGATCGAACCCGGGACCTTCGGTTGCCCTGCCTCTACTGGAACGGGAAGCAAACGCTCGCGTAAGGAAACAAATTCAATGTTGCGAAGGAACAAACATTATTTGAGAGGATGTAACGCCTTTGCAAAGAAAGTTTTACCTTAGGTTGGACCTTTTGTATTAAAAAAAAAGCTAAACCTATTGTAAAGTACTGAATTTAGGGAAACTATTGTTATTGCTGAATTGTGATCATGTAGTTACAATAAACCCACATTGTTTTCACTCATTTTCAATATTATACTTCCAGTTCTCTCTATGTTTAACATCACGGGGGTGAAACACTCTGGACTGGCACACTGATGCTGGGATGACAGTAAATTCTGGTAAATGGTGCAGACGTCTGCTCTGTTGGGTGGACCATACGTGATGATGCGGTTTTACCCAGGAGGAAGTTGGCTCTCGATGCCGATTGTCCAAACTGCTGCTCCAAGTATTTGGCTTTGAAGGTGAAGAGGCCGATAAAGGAGCTGAACTTTAGGACGCTCCCACAGACGAGCAGGAAGTAAGCGGGGGTTCCCAACAGACGCTTCAACGATGGAAGGAACCCTGGAGATAAACCACCCAGTAAAAACACAGGCGGACCTCACAAACCTGCGCACAGACCGTTGCTGATGGACCTTTGGCTATTTCAGTCAGCTTGAGGTCGCGGCCGCCACTGAGCGCTTCCTCTGTCCCGTGGGGGGGAGCCGACTTGTCTTCCTCCCCCTCCTGTTTGGGCAGCGAGCGTGGCAGGAACCAGAAGGGAACGCTGGAGATGAGCAGGAGGGAGGAGGACACCAGGAACCCCAGCCACCAGGCACCCACCCAGCGGGCGTCTCTGGGAGTGATGGTCACGCCGTCTGCATCGTGACAGAAAGTCGTTTCGTTAGTGAGAGCAGCTGCAGGAGATGATCTTCATGAGTGAAGCTGCTACTTGTGATTCTGGAGCCTTTAGCTTCGAGCTTCTCTTTGATTCTTTGTAGCTTCAAGTGACTCATGCTCATTTAAGCTTTTAGCTACTTTCTCATTGAGCTATACTAAAAAAATCTATATGAAAACTAACCATCCATCATCATCCTCATCATCATCATCATAATCATCATCATCCATCCTCCATCCATCCATTCATCATCCATCCATCCATCATCATCATCATCCATCCATCATCCATCCATCCATCCATCATTCATTCATCCATCCAAAATCTGTCCATCAATCCAGCCATCATCCACCTATACATCATCCATTCATACATCCACCCATCCATCCATCATTCATCCATCCATACATCATCATCATCCATTCATCATCAATCCATCTATCATCATCATCATCATCATCATCCTTCATCCATCCATCCATCCATCATCATCATCATCCATCCATCATTGTCTATTCAGCCATCCACCCCTCCAGCCAGCCATCATACACTTATACATCATCCATTCATCATCCTCATCATCATCATCATCATGATCCA
>JARVGV010000694.1:4301497-4319265 GCA_031762435.1 Hypsolebias longignatus
AACAATACAGCAATAGATATTCCTTGAACAATCAACAATAGACAATCACAAGAGAGAAGTACAGTTTTTTTTTTTTTTTTTTACAAGTCAAAGCAAGAAGTCAAAAGTTGCTAAAACAGACAGATGTAGAAAATCAAGGACAAGAACATGTCTGCATGTCTCATGGATATATTTTGCTGAAAGTTTTAGGAAGTAACCAGCAGATGAACATCTACAGCTGATGTGACCTTCTAGAGGTAATTCAGTTCAAGATGGCCGCCACAGCTGCAACACAAAAATGGCTCCAACTGAGTCAGTTTTAAAGATATCGAACCAAGAGTAGGTGTGGTGGTATCTGAGAGTCAGTCACATCACATACTTTAAGCACCAACAGATCACTTAAGGCTCGCGTTTAAAACTTTGGCATGCAAGTTGGCGGGAGATAAGCCTTCCCTCCGAGTCAATGACCGAATCATTCCCCATCGTGCATTTGTCATGAATTGTGTTTTCTCGCCCGTCAATGACTTGTCTTTTTTAGATAAGTCTGTAAATAATTCAATAAGTCAATCACGCAGACATGCACTGTTGTGGCAAAAGGAAATACACCCCACATGGGCTCGTTGCTACCTAAAATAAAATGTGTGACTGAAGGTCAAGAGATGCTCCTGGTCCAATAGAAAAGAAGGGGAGCGCTGTTTGTAAAGACCAAAATAAACACAAAGGAGTCAATGTTTGATTGTGCCACGTTGTGTAATTACAGCCTTCACCTTTAGGTACCGACAGATAAATACCTCATTGTGTGCAAAGAGGCAAAGAAAGCAGGAGTTTACAGGTTCTCCTAGAAATTACTATAATTAATAGTTTGATTACCTGGGAACTGGCTGAGCTCATTCAATGGACAAAAAGCAGGATGCTCGGACGAAGAGGTCGAAAAGTGACAAAAATCTGTCATGTGAGGTGGAAAAGAATGTATGATCAGAAAGTCTGAGGGACGGTTGCAACACTGTTTGCGTTTTCTCCTCAGCTGCTCGCAGACTTTTTGAACTCCAACCAAACTGTCACAGATCTGCTCTGCTCGGTTTTGTAATGACTCGGCTTTTAAAAAGGTTACGGGCTACTCAACATATTTAGAAAAGTTAAGAAGTTGGAAAAGTTTGCTATAATGATATCAGCGTGTTCTGTGTTAAATAAGACATTGTGTTGATTTTAGTTAACATATTGTTTGATTAATCGGTTTATTTGCCAGTCCCGAACAAAATCATCACATTAATTTAACAATCGTGCCTTCAGATTGGAGCGCTGCAGCGATTTATGATTTTTGTTTTTGTAACGGATAAATCAAATAAATGTGTTTGTGGTGGAAAAAAGGGGTCTTCACATCATAACTTTACATTAAACTAAAACAAATTAGATTGCTTAAACAAACATGAAAAAATAGTTTATTTCTAAATACAGTACTGTACAAGGCTGTGGGAAGAAGGGGCACTGAGGTGCTGCAGCACCCCTGATAGAGACAGTTTCACCTCCTACATAATAAACAGTATTTGACACAATAATATTCTTCATTTGGGTTTTCGAGTCATACAAATTCACATTTTAAAGCACGTTCCCACGATGACGATAAAATATTAGTGATGGCCCGTTGGCGGGCTAGGTCACCGGGAACCGGCTCAGCCAGGGTCTTTCCCTCGCCTGCTGCCCAACCACCTCCACGGGTTGCTTTTAGGGGCTTGACCTGGCTGAGCCTCAGGAATCGAGACTCGAACACCAGGAGCTCACAGGAAAGCTCCCCGCACCCTAGTGGTAGTTTCTCTAACAACAACTACACAGTGATCACTTGGATCACATGCAAAAACACCTGTCCCGATGTATTCATGTGGCATGTTTGTGCAACTATGCAATTGTGTAGGGGTAAACTCACTACCTGTGCAATAACCTGTCACACACCCTGTGTACAGTACGTTATGTGCAATATATATTATGCATTTAAGCTTATATTACAACCTGTGAAATGATTTCACGTCTTCCTTGACACAAGTAGATTTTGTTCCGTACAAAATTTCAATGTACTTAAATGGCCATTGACAATAAAGTTGATTCTAATTCTTATTTATTCAAATTCATCCTATTGCACCGTTATATTCTACCATGTTGTTTAATAGATTTCTTTTGGACCTTGTAAATATATTTTTTCACTTGTTGGTACTTTATTTTGTACCCAACGATGTTCAGTCAGGTTATCTGGATGGTTTCTTTTGTTGCTGAGATGTTTCGTCCTTCATCCGAAGGACCTCTTCAGTGTGAGGAGCCATTGACCCAAACTGAATCCCACAAACAGCTCACTGCCAGAGTGGGAAAAAACAGTTTGCTGGTGATAAGATGGCCACTGGGGCCCACCCTCTCCCCCATCAGCTCCTCTAAGGCAGACCATGCCAATGTGGTTCAAAATGCCAAAGAACACAGAGCTTGTGGGAGGGGGTTATGCATCTTCTCTGGCCAGGGGATGTCTTGTCCAGCTCCTCCTGGGGAGCACACATTGACTTATTTTCTGAAAATGTTTCGAGCTTCTTCAACTCAAACTGAAAAGTTCCCGAAAATGAAACTTCAGGGAGTTTAACTAACATGCAAATCACTCTCCCTCCTGCGGGTCTTTGTTGGCCCAGTGGGGGACGTTTTGATCAAGGGCAGTAAAGGTAAAGGAAAAGGGCTTACCTAGAAATAAAATAACTTTTTTGTACCAATTCGATTGACTTTTCTCTATTTTTTCATTTTATATTTCTAGATGCGTTTGCCTCGACTGGCTCAATAATCTTAGACACTCTTAAAATTGGAAGCTCAATTGTTGAACTTGGAGCTCCAACCTCGGAGCTGTAGGCGGTGAAGCAAACCACCACAAACACTTTGCATGTTGTTCACTTGTTCAAGCGTCAAAATTCATCATCAGCGGAAGAATGTACGTATCAAAGAATTTAATGACCTTGTGACTAAAGTCATGATTTTAGACAAACACTGACGGCAGCAAAACTGCAGAATAATTTGCTTTATAACGGGGCGGCGAACTACCAGAATATACTTTTATTATTGAGAACTGCAGAGAAGCGAGAATAAATACAAACTCACTGGAATTCAAGATAATGACTTTAATGTACAATTGAGAAAACTGTGGGGAAAACGAGGGCAGAAAATGAATTGACAAGGTAGAAGTACATCTGATCCCAATATATAAACTAGGTTTAATAACAATATTGTATATTAAATTGAGATATTTGACAATAAAACCCATTTCGGCAAGGTTTTGTATTGTGAAACCTGTTTGGTTCAGATAAAACGATGCAATGTAACAAGAACAAATAAAATCATCCCATTCGTCACAGTTTTCTAAGCTTGTAGAGTTAAGTTTGGCATAATAAAAATGGAATTAGAGCTGATATGTGTATGTGTATATACTTTATTTTAAATGTGAAAATAATATATGCCTATGAAGGCTTTTAAACACAATATTCACAAAACAAATTCACATTTCTTCAGAACACTAAGACTCTTCTTTATGTTTGAGAATTGAAAAGACATCAATTTACAACCGTCAGTTTTTAGCTTTAGCTAAAAATGATGACAAAAATAAAAAGGTCGTATTTTATATTTAATAAAATGGATTTCTGTTTAGTTGGGCTAAAGGGTGGCAGGCAAATTAGCAAGACTAAGTGGTGGTAGAGGGAGGGGGCGTAATTTCTTTGAGCAAAACTGTTTCTCAGACACATTTATGTTAGCAAGCTAAGCTAAGTGTTAGCAAGCTAAGCTAAGAACATTTAAAATAAACACAGATGACAGCACAAGGGTTTAAAATATCTTAAATGCTAACAATGTCAACAAAAATGTTTGCTTTAGTTGCATACATGCACTGTCATTAACAAAATAACCTTTTTTAGCATCTCAAAAAGTCCTAGCATAAAACAAGTCACCAGCGGAGCACTTAAGTCAACTTTGAAGTGATGCTCAAACAGTTATGAATAGTTATTACCTTTTCAACTGTGACATCAGTAACGTAGCAAGAAGTTTGGATAAAGAGGCTCAAGTCTTTGTCCAGGCAAGGCTAATGCCTAACCAAACAAGAGCCCGTTTATTTCAGGCTTTAAAATGACTTCCTGCTGCAAAGAACGCTACATTAGCTGACACTGCTAGGAAGGAATGCTACATTAGCTAATATCAAACCGATACACTTTTGCACGACTGTTCGTTCAGTTTTTTGCCGTTTTTGCAACCGGAAAACGTCTGTTATGACACAAATGTCAGTCCAAATGTTTACTCAACTCCTGTCAGACAAGTAATACATTCAGCACTACTAGCATATAATATATAAACCCCAAATACTGGCCCTTTGGCTAACCATTAGCCTAGCCTGGGTGAAGACTTTTGCCTCTTTTTCTAAACATCATGCTCTATGTCTGATAAGTGGTAACAGAGCTACCATTAGGCCACATGACCTTAGAATGGCTGTACTAATGAGTAAACTGCTTATATACAAGGATTAAAAAAAAAAGTACAACAATCACTCAAAACATTTGTGTCAGACATTACAAATATGATAAATTTGATATAATTGCCATTATTTGACCTCATTTTAACTGAGTTTAAATATTAAAAATCTCACATTGCACAGGGATTCAATAACTTAAATTTAAAGAGAACTGACTTTCCAATCATGTCCCGATAGCTGTTTGTTAGATTTTGGGATCTTTAACCTCTGAAGATATTTATTTTCTGACAACATTTTAAAAAGGACGAGGTATACCACTTGAAGACCAAACAGTGCTGACACTGTACCATTACCACATTTGGTCCATTATGGATGGAGAACAGTACATGAGCGTTCATCTTCTTTACGATAATGCGTAGCTTTCCCACAGCACATTAAATTGTGCTCTCCGTGGTTGTGTCTTGTTTGTTTTTGGCGATGCTGATGTTGGCGTGTCCGTTACTCTCGCCGTTCGCCTCCAGTTCATTTTCTTTGGCCTGATTCCTCAGAGCTAACTTCTTTTCCCTCTTGACAATTAAGACATAGAGGAATCCCCACAAAATGTTGGGTAGGACGTATATTCCGCTGATTAACCCCATGTACGTAAATCTGTAAGAGAAGATGGATTTATTTATTTTTTTTAAGCTGAGGCCTCGGGGGTCGGTTTGACCAGAGGTTAAGGTCTGATTTTACTGTACCTGAATGCGTTGGCGTCATACAATCTACACGCTCCACGTCCTCCACATTGCTTGGTGCCCCACTTCAAACACGTTCGATCAATTAGTGCTCCGAAATATATCGGGGGAGGGATTCCACCTGACAAGGTTTATAAAAACTGATAGCTACATGATGACATTTTGTGTAGTGTCGTAAGAAAAGCAACCCATCATGAGTGTGTGTTCTTGTGTTGTACTTTAGGTTTTGGACTCACCTAGACACCTTACTATCAGTGTTTGCATTCCCAAGGCCAAAGACTTCAAATCTGGTTGTATAGACCTAAATTAACATGGGACAATAATATATTTATATTTTAAACCAGAACTAAGCAGTGATGAAAAACAGGTCATTTTATACCAACTAAACATAAAAAATGGGTAGCAATAAATTAAAATATCTGCTACGTATCCAGAAAGTGCCTAGTACCTACTCTGCATCAGGTACATAGTCAGCATGTACAGTACATACAATAAGTACCTGGTTTGTATCTGTTTGGTACTCTACAAATACCTGACACAGCCATTGGTTAATACCAGGTACTTACCCAGTAGATACCATGTACATACCTGGTACACATTTCAAAGATACCCAGAACACACTCAATATGCACATGGTTAATGCCTTGCACATACTCACTATGGACTTGGTTAACACCCATAAGTACACTGTACATATTCCACAGGTACCCAGTACACTCTTAATATGTACTCAGCTAATGCCAGTCACATTGCCAGTATGTATTAACTTAATACCAGGTATGCATCATTTAAGTATCCAATAATTACCCAGTACGTATTTGGCAGATCCCAGTTCATACGCAATATGTACTCAGCTAATGCACCATAAATATCCTGTATGTACTTGATTTATACCAGATACATATCCGTGAAATAACCAGTGAATACTGTGCATGTACTGAGTACATTTTCAGCAAGTTCCTAATACATACTCAATATGAACATTGTTAATATCAGGTACATACACAATATGTACCCTGTATGTACCTGGTACATATTCAGCAGGTACCTGGTACATATCCAGTATGTATTTTGTTAACACCAGGTATGTACCCTGTACATACTTGGTAGATATTTGGCAGGTATCCAGTACCTATCCAATACATACTCTGTTAATACATGGCACACTTAATATGTACTTGGTTATACCAAACACATACCCAGTAAGGTATCCGGTACATACTTGTTAAGTATGTAGCAAGTACTCAGTAAGTAACGAGTATATACCAGGTGAATACTCTGTAGCTACCTGGTCATACCCAGTATGTACCAGGTTGTATTATGCATTACTACCAAAAGATTAAAACAAAACTTATTTCCATTCTGCAAAAACTAAAATAAAAAAAATATGTGGCTCTGCATTTTTCAAACATAAAACACTGTCAGCAAAACTTCCCATTTTTAGCAGCTAGCCATTTTAATACACATAATACACATGGATAGCGTTAAAATGTCGTACCGAAGCAGCACCATGTATCCAGGCGTGGCAGCTAAAGAAGCAAAAAAGGATCCCACCACAGATACAGCCATGTAGAACTTAAACTTCTGATCACAGTCGCTCTTCCTGGGACACTGGCCCAGCACAGCTGACCTGTTCACAGCTTTAGTCATTAGATCATCAATGCAGGTACAGTTGTGAAACACCTGAAGAGAAAGAACAATGTGACTTCAATTATGGACATGTGAAAAAATTTAAAATTTCCGTCAACATGTGTTTATAAGTTTAGCTTTACCATTGCCCTGCCAGTTCCGGTGGAGGTTTGACAGCCTGCCAGGCAGGGTGAGGCGTACGTCATGCCATTGTAGGCGCACACTGGGTCCCAGTGCTTCAAGGAGCAGGAGCAGCCCATGTTGCACTGGGATAACAAAGTCTGCTGGTTGTAGGACACGTTCGGATACCTGTCAGACACAAGGACAACACTAAGGGTTAGACACATGTCAAGCTAAATACTATTGAGGGTGTCATCTCTTGCAGCAACCCTCAATTATAACAAGATAGACACATAGAAATGTGCAAAACAATGCAATGATCTTTTTTATACATTCAAACTTTCATTGACTTCTACTGTTTGAGATATTGGGATGTCTAGGAGAAAGGTGATGGGACCTTGAGCAGTAGCTGCATTGGTGTTCTTCAAAACTGCTTCAGAAGTTTTCAAGTTGATAATAAAGTCCAGTTTTCTTCCCTATTGTTTTACAGCTCTACATACCCTTTATATGAGACAGTGAGCCCAGCCACCTCAGCGTTGTCACAGTGAATGAAAATCTGCAAGGCCATTGACAGTACGGACACCAAGGTTGAAGCCATGCACACCCTGGATGCTCCGACGACACCAATCTTGAACCGTTTCATCACAAACCCACCGGTGA
This sequence comes from Hypsolebias longignatus, assembly GCA_031762435.1. Lineage (NCBI taxonomy): Eukaryota > Metazoa > Chordata > Actinopteri > Cyprinodontiformes > Rivulidae > Hypsolebias > Hypsolebias longignatus. Next base: position 4,309,094 of record JARVGV010000694.1, read on the forward strand.
TGATCCCCAGAGCTACTGCTGGCAGGTTCATAATTCCTATGGATGAACAGATTCATGGGTTATTATTGGGAATGTGTAAAACAGCACCACTTGTGTCTTTAGAGCCACGTTGATCACTTTTATGTGTAATTGTGACTTTTTTGGTGCCAAAAATGTCTAATTGTAGATAACCAATGTTAAAACACTGATTGTTAAAGACATGAAACTGAACTGGTTCTCGTCTCTGTTGCTTTATCTTTGGTGACCGTGCAGCAAGTTGTTTTCCAACAATGCTGATCAGCCGCTCAGGCAAACCATCATAAAGTGCCATTTATAGCTTCTCAACTTCACAAACAACCGGACAAAAGAAGAGCCCAAAATGAGGCATTTAGCGGTTATGCTTTAAGTCTGTTTTATCGTACACAATCACACTTCCTTCCAATAACATCATTGTTTCTTCTACAGCAGGTTTGGAGTACATGGGGGGACGTACCAATGAGAAAAATGGCCTTGGATGCTGCCTGGCCGTAGACCTGCTCCATGAGCTTCGGCTTGAAGGTGATCAAGCCGATGAAGCCGTTGACGGCAACCAGGTTGATGAGGATTATCATGACGTAGATACTGTTTTTGAACAGTCTCTTCAAGGATGGAAGAAAATCTAGTGATTTAAAAAAAAGCACAAAGAAAACTAAAATCCCCCTCGCTCTGGAATAAAAGTGCCGGTACTCAACATTTTGTTGCAGTTTCTCTTGACTCGTGTGTCGACTTTGTTCTCTGAAAAATCTTCAAAGGTTACAGTCACGCATTATGTTGAATTTGTTTCTCTCTTATCTTGACTAGCAGATGAAATCAGAAAGCATGAGAAAAAAATGTAATCACACCGTATTTTTAACTGTCTTTGTAAATGTATCAGCCAGTTTTCATCGAAACGTTGAGTTACCTTTGACCATGTTGCCAAATGTGACTGGTTTCTCCTTCTCGTCACCTCCTTGAGTCTCATCTGGTAGGAACTTTTCCTGTTCTGCCACAGTGGTCATTTCTGTGGTTTTGTTTTTGGTCTCCTCACATCCCTGTTTGGGCAGAGACTTGGGCAGAAAGAAGAAGGGGATACTTGAGAGCAGAATCGCTGTGCCGGTCATTATGAAGCCCAGCCACCAGGCTCCCACCCAGCGAGAGTCCTTATACGTAATGCTGATGCTGTCTGGGAGAAAGTAAGGACAGAAAGTGGAAGGAGGTTCATTGGAATGAACTCTAGATGCCTTTATGTAAAGCTTGTGTTAGAGCGAGCTGTTGAGCAATTCTCTTGCAACCCTTGTTCTTTGACTGTTTTTTTTTTTTTCCTTTTAGAATAATCTTGATATGGTTCTTAAATTGTTAATGGAAAAATGGACATAATGTATGTTAAACAAAGATCTAGATTGGTGGGAACATTGGTCTCATCTTTGTTGATCAAGGTTCTTGAGTTTTAATGGTAAAATGGACATAATGCATGTTAACCAAAGATCTAGATTGGTGGGAACATTGGTCTCATCTTTGTTGATAAAGGTTCTTGAGTTTTAATGGTAAAATGGACATAATGCATGTTAACCAAAGATCTAGACTGGTTGGAACATTGGTCTTATCTTTGTTGATCAAGGTTCTTGAGTTTTAATGGTAAAATGGACATAATGTTTGTTAACCAAAGATCTAGACTGGTTGGAACATCGGTCTTATCTTTGTTGATCAAGGTTCTTGAGTTTTAATGGTAAAATGAACATAATGCATGTTAACCAAAAGTTTAGATTGTTTGGACCAAACATTCGTCTAACCTTTTTTGAGCCCAGTTCTTGAATTGTTAATGAATAAATGGATATAAGACATGTTAACCAAAAGGTTTAGATTAGTTGAGGCATTGATCTTTTATCTTTGTCATTTAAGGTTCTTGCGTCGTTAATGAAAATAAAATACTATCACACACCACTCAAGGCCTTCTCTGTTGAAAATGCAGTTCTAATCTTTATCAGTCAGTTTCTTGATGGGTCTTTAATGGAAAAAGTGCACATTTCACACCAGCCAAATGACTGGCCTGGTTGAAATATTAGTCTTATTTTTAATCAATCAAGATTTTTTTGTAAATGGGCGTTTTAGGGGGAAAATATACTACACACCAATAAAAGGCCTAGTCTGGGTGAAATCTGCAACAGTCCACATTGCTTAAATAGGTATTTAATAGAAAAACTACTTGTTGCATCTCAACCTATTCTAAAACTACCTCTAGTCTGGTTGAAATATCAAACATTTCAATTCTTCAATGAGAAAAGTTATAAACACCAAATAAAGCTTTAAACTTGTTTAAATATCTTAAAAATTTGGAAAAAGTATGTAATGCACATCAACCATAGGCCATCAGTCAGGGTTACCCTGACATAATAAAAATACATGTATGATACTCAGAATTATGTAAATTACAGTAGACGAATTAAACAGACTTGTGTAAATTAATATTTTTGAAAAGTCTCATACCTAAATCGACAAATCCAATGTCAACGTAGAGCTTGCTTAGGAAAGACCCGAGCATGAATCCAACCATAGGTCCTAACATGCCCACTGTATGGATAACGGCTGAAATAAAGAAAGGAGACAAATTCTGTAGAGAAGTGGGATTTTTAAAACACTATTCAGAAGATAAATAAATATACTGTATCTAAAACAAATTATGTGACAACGTACAGGTGTGTCTCAAAAATTAGAATATTGTGATAAGTTCAATTTTTTTTGTCAATAATTTCAGAAAGTGAAACTCTTATATTAAATAGATTCATTAAACAGAGTGAAATATTTCAAGTCTTTATTTCTTGTAATTTTAGTAATTATGGCTTTTTCTTCTTTCAGTTGCTCCCTTCGTCACATTAAACTCGCATGAAGACTTGGCGATTATTTTTATGCTGGATGCCCTTCTTGATGCAACCATAGACCACCGAGCTACCACAGCCCTCTGTGTGGAGCAGAGAGCTGCCATATAGCATGCCCAGGGAGCAGATGTTGGGGGGTTAAGGATCTTGCTCAATGGCCCAAAGTGGGGCAAATGAGGGTGGAGGCAGGTGTGGATGCTTCACCTTTCCCACCCACGTTTTGATGCGTTAGGTCTTATAAATATAACGGATAAATAAATAATTCAGCGTCTCAGAAAATGAAAATAACGTGAAGAGTTTCAATATTGTAGACTCCTGGTGTCACAACCTAATCAGCTGATTAACTCCTGGACATGAGCTACAAATGTTTCAGTCCTCGAGTCCAGCCACGCCTGAACCAGAGACAACATCTGAAGCTTCTTACCTGCTGAGGAGACAAAGAACAGGACTGTTGTTCAGTGGTCCAACGTCCTGTTTTCAGATGAAGTAAACTTCATGTTATTTGTAAATCAAGGTCCCAGAGTCTGGAGGAAGAGTGGAGGGGTCCAGAATTCACATTGCTTGAAGTCCAGAGTGAAGTTTCCACAGTCAGTGATAGTTTGGGTCCATGTCCTGTGCTGGTGCTGGTCCACTGGGTTTTCTGAAGTCCACAGTCAACACAGCATCTAGCAGGACATTAGAGACTTCATGCTTCCTTCTGCTGATGAGCTTTATGGATATGCTGATTAAAAATTTCCAGCAGGACTCGGCTCCTGCCCACTCTGAGAAAAGTACCAAAACCTGGCTGTGGAATGTTCTTATTTTCTGACAGTACACTGAATTTTGTTTTTTCCATTATTTGTAAAACAGAAATCAGCAAAAATACAAAAAAATAAAAAATAAAGGCTTGAAATATTTCACTATGTGTGTAATGAATCCATGAGTTTCACTTTCAGAAGCGACTGACACCCCCAAAAAGCAACTTTTTCACGATATTCCAATATTTCGAGATGCACCTGTACGATGGTACAGCGAATATCAAGGAAAACCAATTATGAAATGAAAATAATACACTGCAGTAAAACACCAGAAAGCCTAGCCAAGGCAATGTGCTGTTGAATATGAATGAAAACAACAAACCCAAATAAAAAGGCGTGTTTTCAGGTCTGGAATAGTCATCCAGGTAGGACACTCCCAAAGGCATGATGGGAGTCTCTCCAATTCCACGCAACATGTTGCCCAAGAAAACATAGATCCACATGGACGAGCCAATGGCCTTTTCACAAGCTGAGGGAAGGAAAAGTCGATTTAAACCATGGAGCGTTTCACAGTCAAATCTAAAGTGGACACAGATGAATTTCAACACCAACGTCGTGAAGCATAAAAACCTTTTTTTGTTGCAAAATCAAACACTTCATTTTCATCTGTTGAGCTGTGATTGGCCAAGCAGGGCAGGGTGTTCTCAGTGCTGTTGGCCTGAGCGTTGTGAGACATGCTGGTTTCATATTTATACCTGGAAACAATTGACGTTCGTCAAGGATTCTGTTCCTGAACCAAGGTATGGGTTTAGACAAGAAACAAATAAGACGAGCAAGTAAACTGGGTACTAACGGTCCTTGGAAGAAGTGAGGCATCGCTACAAGGAAGGATCCGATGGCCATGATTAAACAGCCAATCCCAATCAGCCGTGGTCGATGGAGCTTCGCACCAAAGTAGCTCACAAAGGCAATAACCAGCAAGTTGCCTTAGGAAGGACGAGTCGGGAAGAAAAACATTTATGAATAAAGAAGGAAAACGATTGTTGCCTTAAAGGAACGGTTGCAGAATTTATCTGCTACTTCAAAACCATGCATCTAAAAAAATAATCTTAATTAACCAGCGTGTGTGCGTACCTATTTCAAAGCTGCCATCTATGACCCCAATCAGGGAGCTGGGGATGTTGAAGCGCCTCTCAATCTGGGTGATGGAGCTCTTCATGTAGGCTCCGCCAAAAGCTTTGGCAAAATACACAAACGCCAACGAGACCAAAAACAGCTGCAAAACAAGTTTCTGGTTAGACTTGGTGGGAAACGTTGATTCAAACAGAGACGTTTTGATTTTTATGTATTTTTGTCGACGAGACTGAACTTTTGGATTTCCTTGACTCTTAATATCTTCTTAAAAACCAAACACAGCTGTTGATTTAACATATTTTTTATTTACTAAATGTAGGAGTTCCAGTTTTTCGCTACAGCTCTTCAACACCAGATGGCGCCAACAGGCTCACACCTGCAGACCATTACTCTGACGAGCTGTAGGGGTATAAATGACCGTTGATGACTTCAATCTGACGCTGGTGCATTGCCTGCCTACTGGTAGTTGTGTTCCTGGCCAGTTTACCGTTCCTAACTTTGTCTCACATGTATTGACTCCTATGTTCCTCCTGTGTCTTGGACCTCCCTGGTTTCATCGTTAAAGCCTCCTAGTGGTTCCTCTAGTCTTCCAACACCTGTCCATCAATCTATGCAACCTTTCTGGAACCTCCTTGTTTGGGATTACTGGAACTACTGGAGCCTCACCCATGTAATGACCTTTTCCTCCGATAGTGAGATATTATATCTTGAGTCATACTCAAGAATCCAAACCATCATATGGTATTAACATCTGTCCAATTGCTCTCCAGGGTTCCAGTTCCTCTACTGTTGATTCACATTTTGTAAATAAACACCCAACTTTGTCTTGGAGTTGCTCTTTTTGGTCACATATGATCTGGGTATTAAGTAAATGGTTACACTAAATCAAACCACAAGTACAGTATCTAAAATAAATAAAAGCTGTTAGTTTTTAAAGGAGTTATTAAGAGTTGACTCCTGCGTCTGGTCAGTAAATTTGCTATCTGTGATACTTTTAGAGGAAAAAGTCCTTAACGGAGCTCACGATCCCTTCGTTGAGCAGTTCTTCCAAATGTCTCGATATTCGTCATTTTGTTATCTTGACTAGAAACTTAGTTCAACAAAACATTGTTCGGCTCAAGATTTAAATGGACATTAGAGGAAAAAATCTAATGTTAAAGCTTAAAAACTACAGATTAAAGTGGGGCGCTGATGGTAAAGTGTCATTTCACGTGAGGCTCAAAACGATGTTTGTCTTGGACTTTATCCAGATTTAGTCTCATTCAAGAAAAATGTGATTTAAAACCATCTACTAAGACTCGCTTTTCAAAGTAAATCTTAGACAACCAAGAAATCGAAGCTAATGTTAGCTTTGGTTAGCTAGGTGAAGCTAAGAGCCCCAAAAATCTATTAAAGTATAAGTTTGCATTTTTTTTTTATTTTTATTGTCAGTTACAAAGACTATTTTAAAAATAATTTCAAAGCATGAAAATTCCATCTTTGTCTGCAAATTGCACAAGAAATATATAATTTTAATTTCTCCGGCATTTTTTTTTTTTTTTGTAGCCATACTTTGGACACAAAGATTAATGGTTAACAGGTTAACAGAGTAACCTGCAGGTCAGAGATAACTCGTGATTTCCCCGTTAAATGTGACTCAGCAGCATTTCCTTCAGGGTTCATTAAAGGTTTTTATGAGTTTTATTCTCTTCAAATATCCATTAACAAAAAGCCAGTAACCTAATTATTAATTAAGGCACGACTTTCTTGACAAATAAACTGTAATTCAGAGTTAATTATGCACTCATGGACACAATGAGCCACTTAAATGCTTTTATGTGATAAATGTTCTCGTCACAGCAGCTTAACGACAATATAACCCTCGACTACCCCCGACAGCTTTATCAACATCTTTATTTGTCTATTTACACTCAATCAGGTGTTGGGAGTCCACAATTAAGAAATTAATAATTGCCAAAGATTGTATTTTAAACTGTTTTTATGGGGGGGATTGCATTCAGTGCGTATAAATTTAGATAAACTAACATTTCACTCACCTTCAGCTTAGAGCAAAAAGCCTCTCGTGGTTTTTTGGCCTCCACACTCATGATGCGTCCGTTTGCTTCTTAATTAAAAAGGAAGAATCAGCAGCAAACAAAATCTGTAACAAGAAAGGAATCTAATAAATAAAAGGATGCAGGAGTGGTTTCCTAAATATAAAATAATTATATTGACAAGCCTTGATGTAAAAACATTTTTTTTATAAACTAATATGTAATTTGTGGTCTTGGTGCACAAGCACCAGCAAAATATAAGGAGAGCACTTTCTCTGAGCGCCCTGAGATAAAGTAGTAAAAAGTGCACTACCTGTGAGTCAGCAGCGACCCAGTATGGTGGATCCCAGCTGAAGGTTTGCTGTACTTGCAGGACTTTGCGCCTGAAGCTGAGGTTTTATCACAGAAATTATAAAATCAACTGTAATCAGTAACTGAGCCGCTGGTCTTGATGATTGTGTCAGTAAAAGGTTGTCCAGTCCCTCCCAAGCCAATGACTCCCAACGGACACGGGAGTGCGGATGCGACGGTAACCAGTTGTTCCAGTAGGATGCTTGTCTGACCGTTGGAATACAGTTCAGAGGTCGTCGGAGTGCAAACACACACGGACGTCCACCGTCCCGCACATCCTCCTCTGAACATCACAGAACGTCCCTTTCAAACAAACAGCAGCCATGAACAAAGTCTGTTGTTGTACGAGCTGCTGCTTCCGTCAGTTTGCTGGTTTCAAAGAAAGAAGTGCTTTCCCCTCGGAGAGAATACTTTTTTTTTTTTTTTTTTGTTGGTAGGACGCGGTGCATCCAGGACCCGATCAAAGTCTTCTTGTACTAACAGAGGCTTCCTGCCACAAACAATGGCTTTCAGATCGGATCATCTCGTTAAACTTGGAGTAATTCAACACAAATTCACCTTTACTCCTCTTACATGTCATGGATTTAAAGATACCACACCACTTTGTTTATAAAGCTCTTAAAACAGCAGCAAGGTCAACCAAACCGCTGTACAGCAGAAACAAAACAAGCAAAGAACACTGGATAAAATACACAGATCCACAGAGGTAAAGATAAGAACTAAATTAACATAATTGTGTTTACACGACTGTTCAGTTTCATGGAAGGTCCAGTTTCACTCCGATTAGTGACTTCTTGTTTCTCCAACGGGGCTAGAGAAGAAAAGTCTACGGTGGTTTTTGATTGTGCCATCAGGAGGAAACAACGCGACTTACAGTATTTATACTGTAAAATAAAAAGATTTCCATTAGGTTCATGGGAAACATTTCCCCCGTTTCCTCTCACCCGGTGGACTGGTTTGTCTGGTACACTTCCACCGTCACCAGAACCGACAGCCTTTCTCTTCACCTAAGTGAAGCACAATGAGCTCAGGTGATGGGAAGCCCTCGACGACTGAGCCCCCACCAGCTTTAGCTACATTTACATTTGAGCTACAGTATTAGCTGCGGCTAGTTTGTGATTTAGCTACAATTTTTCTAAACTTAGATTTTTGTTTGTAGCTACATTGTTGCCACTTTTTGATGCTGCTTTGCTGATTTTAGCATCTGCTCTGCTAGAAATAACTGTGTTCGGGGAAGAATAACAAAAATGTTAAGCTGCACTTCACAGGGAAGGACTTCTCTATAACGACAGACGATTAGATGATAAGACACTTTTGTTTTGCTCACCGTCGCCCACCACGTGATAAACTGACATTTCTATGTTATAATAAAAAGGTAAAAACAATAACAGGCTTAGGGGAAATATTTATTTAAAATGTTTATTTCATTTCTCTGCACAGTGTCAGTATTTCATTATGATTCATATAAAATGACACATTTTTACAAGTGACTCGAGATGTTTGAGGCTGAAGGATTGTTTTTTTTATTTTTATTTTTTAACAGCTTCAGGGTCTGTCAGGAGAGAGTCATCAGACTCTAAATTACATTTCTCTTTTGGTTTGTTTTTTTCCCCATCCAACCTTTATTTATACAGGTTACTCCCACTGAGCCTCGAGGACTCATTTACAAGAGAGATCTGTTAGCAAAATATTACATGAACCACTGAACACGCTTTAATAAAACTCCCAGAAATAAGTTATACAACTTATTATTCTGAAGTCAACTTAATTCAAGATGGCCACCACAGCTAATCGACCTTGGCCAACACAAAAATGGCTCCAGCTCAGTCAGTTTTACAAATATTGGATTTTAATTGGGCGTGGTAGTAGTTGAGTCACCCCACCCCCCAATTCTCTAAAGGCTGGAGCTGAAACGTTGAAGGTGACGCGCCTTACCTCAGAAAAAAACTTTTTTTTTTTATCTGAATGTTGTCCTGTCTGAACATAAACAAGGTTTGAAGTTGTTTTAGTTGTTAATAATGAGCTTGTTGTGGATCTTAACTACAGTTTAGACAAGAACTTCTTATCCTGTTTAATAAAATGTAATATTTGGTCCATTATTATGAAAATAATAATAATAGTTTAAGTTTTTGGATAAGCATTTGCACATTTAGGGTTTACTGCTAAGCGACATGTTAGGATAATTTTTACAAGGAATGCGACAGCTGAAACCCATGTCTTGCATACGTCTGTGCATGGTGGTTCTTGACTGACTACAGCTGCAGTACACTCTGTGAATCTCACCCACATTTTGTTATGGGTTTTGTTTCACAATCCTCTCAAGGGTGCGGTTATCCCTATTGCTTGTCACTTTTTTTTTTTTTTTAACCACAGCTTTTCTTTCCCTTGGCCTCTTTATTAATGTTTTTGGACACAGAGCTCTGTGAATAGCCAGCCTCTTTATTAATGACCTTTAGTGTCTTGCCCTCATTGTGCAAGGTGTCAATGCAATGGTCGTCTTTTGGACAACTGTCACGTTAGCAGTCTTCCCCATGATTGTGTAGCCTACAGATCTATAATGAGACACCATTTAAAGGCCTTTGCAGGTGTTTTGAGTTAATTAGCTGATTAAAGTGCGGCACCAGGTGTCTTCAATATTGAACCTTTTCACAATACAGGTAGTCCCCGACCTAAGAAAGGGTTCCGGACCTAAGGACCGTTCGTAGCTCGATTCTGCCGTAGGTCAGAGCCGAACGCACATGGCGCCGTAAGTCCGCATTTACGGCCGTAAATCGAAACCCAAACTAAAACGGCGATCGGTAACGTCTTTTTAAACACGTTTTTTTCAATATAAAACAACTTTGAACGGCCGTTTTAATGTGTTTCCAAGCAGTTAGCTAACAAAATACCCTAAAAAAAAAAAAAAAAAAAAAAAATATTAAAAATGCTGCATAAAAAAGGCAACGTACGGCGCGATGACGTCACTGGGGGCAGCGCCGTAAGTACGGAGCGCCGGAGGTCGATGGCGCCGTAAGTCGGTGACCACCTGTATATATGTACAATATATA